>JARHVA010001349.1:2595000-3050000 GCA_037957365.1 Torreya grandis | reverse complement strand
AGTTCACTCATATATCCCCAACATGTTAATTTTATAGCACCATTTTCAATGATATTCAATCTTCACTAGTAAGGATTAAAAATATCATATCATGTATATATGTCATCACTAGTGAAGGATAGATAAGAGATAGTCACCTTAGGAATGTTTCCCATTATAGGTTCTGATAATTCCAATATTCATGTGTATCCAATAGATATATTTCCATATAATCTACTGATGATGTTAAAATATCATGATAATTCATGTAAAATGGAGAGCCTAGACATAGAGGATCATTTATGCTCCTTTGTATCCAAAAAAATCCTAAGGAAACAAATCTGGTGATGACATTAAAATCATCTAAGATAATGGTTATATATAATTATCTATTTTGACACCATTCTTAACATCAGCATGTTCCACTCAAATGTCCTAAAAATATGTTTCCCATTTTTGGTATACATATTGATATTAATATTTGTAATGATGAATAATTTTATTATTATTAACACTTTAAGGATATAATAAGCATACTAAAGAGTGATGTTCCACTCTCTCTATTCAAAGAGAAACTAAAAATTTCCCCAATATACATTCCATAGTGAAATAATAATAGTGTATGTGACACATGTTTAATTTTTTGGGATGTGAACAATAAAATTTAACATATAAATTTTTTTGAGTTAAATGTTTATATATATATATATATATATATATATATATATATATATATATATATATATATATATATATATATATATATATACATACATACATACATACATACATACATACATACATACATACATACATATATATATATATATATACATACATACATACATACATATATATATATATATATATATATATATACATACATACATACATACATAAATATATATACATACATACATACATATACACACACACACACACACACACACACACACACACACACACACACACACACACACACACACTTTGCTATTTGAATTTTGAATGCACACTTTTTAGTTTCAAAGTAGGAAACATTATTATTATTATTATTATTATTATTATTATTATTATTATTATTATTATTATTTCAGTCTCAATATATCAAAAGTTTGTAAATATGCATCTCAATGGTGTAAATAGGATCCCTTTCACCAACATCCATAGCCATTCCCTCTCTATACTATACAATTTTACTAAAATCACGCAGGCCATGAATCTAGGGATTAAATCCTACTCAATGACCCTAATATAGTATATTTAATTTCCTTATATCCATGTGTAGTAGAGAAAGTATTAGTCCATGGACATAACCCATATAAAACATTTTGTAAATGAATTTGTAAAATTCATAACAATATAATGAATTCAAAAGTTTTCATGAAACAATAATGTAATTAGGAAAAAATGAATTAAATTTAAAAAAAAAATACATACATATGCCATACTACACACTTATCATTTTTAGTTGTTGTTTTCATCCTTTCATTATTACTTATGATGGTTTTTTAGATAAATTATTTTTATTGACTTTATTTTAAAGATTATGTCAAATATTACCTATTCATGGGCCCCATATTATTATATTGTTGTACACACAATCATCTATCTATTACATTTATATTTCTTATGTCTTCTCATAATTTGGTCACCTAGGAGAGAGTTTAGTTTCACCACGGTAGAAGATTCAAAAGATTTCAAGTTTGAGTTTACAAAAAACCTTACACCCTCTTAGTATTTTACCATTTTTTATTTTTCACTTGATTTCCAAAAGTGTTTTGCACTAGATATACTAATTATTATTTAACATATTAAAAACTCTTCAATAATTAAAAAAAAGACATATATGGGTGATCCATAAAGGGGTTTAGGATAAAACACTTTGATACATGTGGTATTATTTTAACCACACATATGGTAAGTGAATTTTGATAGAAAACTTAGTTTTATCGTATGATTAAACTGGATAACATATATTTCAATCATGACCATATTATAGGCTACATTTATTTTTAGCTATAAGCATGCAATTTTATGATTAAAATAATGGAATTATCATGTCTCCATGCACTCTTAATACTTTGGGGCTTCTTACTCTATAACTCAATTACTTTATTTTTATCTTAGTTTTATTAACTTTGATAGATTCTCGTTAAGTAATTGGCCATGCTCAATAATTTAACAAAGTTTTCCCAAAATTTGAATTTTTATTTTCTAATATCAACCTTGAATATCTTTATATAGAATCTGAGATTTTAAACCATATTTCAATCCATTTTTACAATAGTTTTTTTTAATTCAAATTCATAATTAGATTGATTGATAATTGGTGGTATTAATTTGCATGCCTGATGGTTTTTATGTTAATTTTAATTCATCCATTCCTACCTTGGAACCTTTTAGTCTTCATAAAGTTATGGGGCTAATTATCATGTCCATTTGTCATAATTTATAATGTTCACTCTACCACATCCATTTCATATTCATGGCCTTATTTATGTGTATGTGATTTTTGTTGAGTGAAATTTACAACATGTTTTAAATTTCATCTTGAAATCTTGAACAACTATGCATGGTCCTATCCTTGCATAGTTGTGTGTATATCAATAATCTATTTAAAAACATGTGAATATGTCCATGCACACACCATTTATTTGACATTTTCATTTCCTTGAAATTATTTATGCAATGTAACCTATGTATTATTTTCATTTACATTATTCCATCCCTATGTATAAATACCTAAATAATTAATTTCAATCCTTTAATCTATATTTTATAACATATATCTCTTTGTAACATTAAAATTATATCCTTTCATGTGCATTCTATGCCTTAGCAAAATATTATATCCTCTATGATACTTAACTCAAAATATTGGAGAGGTAAAAAATATTACACCATGGGATTTGTATAAAAACTCCAAACTTTTCCATTTCAAAAATAACCATGGGTCATGCCCAACCCTATAAGATGGACTCGATTTTTTTTATGATGCATTATTACTCTTCACCTAGGACACTCTTGTGTCATAATCCCTATGTAATTATAACTAGAATTTGTGACCTCATACTCATTATTAGAGTATTAGTTGTAGAACCACTCTCTTGATTAGTTTTTAAGCCCATAATGTTCCATTCCACTAAATATGGCACCTAATCAAGATTGCTTTAATTTAATTTCTATTTCATACCCTTGATAGTCCATAAAATATCCTCATTTTGTTCCTTTTATTCATTATTCTCCATGGAATACATCTACCTCTATTTTTCCACCTCTATTAAGTGTCTAATACACCTTCTCCTTCCTTTCACTCATACACACTTTATAAGTTATGTTTAGCATTTACTGTCTTTTTTACTCTTTTGTCTTTATTTTTCATTTGAGTGTACACCAAATTTTAATTTTTAAACCTCCTCTAAAGGTTTATAATACTCATTTATTTTTACCATAATTTATATTTTTGAGACCATTTTTAATCTAGTATGTGCACCACCTTCCTTTTTATATCCTCATTTTTCCCCTTGTGAAAAGTTGATATTCTTTCACTCCATTCACCATTATGTCCTAAACAAGTTCTCTATATGAAATTATTTTTTTATTTTACTTAATCTTCCTTGTGCCTTTAGATAATAAATTATGTGTATTACTTCTACCTCCCTCTTTTTTTTCATGGTATTCCAATTTTCTATGATTCCATACTTAGCTTCATGCTCATAAACCAATATGAAAAATAGTCATTCCCCATCCATTTATTCACATTTACTCCTTCCATCAGATTCATATTGATTTATATCTACTCCTTTACCCTTATTAATTGGATTTTACACATACTTTTAAATTAATCTTACACTATTATTTTCAGCTTAAGGTTGATATTTGTTTATTCTTATTTATCCCTTCATAAACATTCATAGATCATGTGAAATGAATATTTCACTCTTCTTATCAAATTTAGGAATATTTTTACTTGTATCTCCCTCACTCTTCAACATGTCCCACATTTTTTGGGAAAATAAATTTGTGCTACCTAATTATATTTCCTATTTCATCTATCCATTACCAATGGATTCATGTTTATGTTTACATCTAACCTTTCTTCTAAGGTTACCCAGGTGAACAAAAAATACACTCTATGGGAACTGATATTTCACATATTTACTTTATATTCATCATTTATCCCCTTTTCTTATATTTGGATTATCTCCTCATTCTCTAACTACTATATCCTTCTAGAGCATTACCTTTCTTACTAATGTCTACTATGTTAAATCATTCCTTGCATGACAATAGGTGTTTAATTTCATGAGTAGTATCACATAAATATTTATATTCATATCATTTATTAATATCTAAAATACCCCTTACACATCTGATCTATAATTTTTCAATGCCTCTCCACTCCTTCTCCTTGTGTCTATCTTTTTCTAATGTGATACACATTTGTCATTAGGAAAACTCTTTAGATATAAGTTATATTTTAATAAAATATCTTCCTATAGGTATTAGACATAACCTAATATGAAAATACTTGCATTCATTTTCATCTACATTAGTTATATTCTTTTCAAATGGCATGTTCATACTACTTTATTATTTATCTCATATTTATTCCATGTATCACCTTTCTCATTTTTAGTTGCAATGTGACCTTTGATTTTACTTAATTACCAATTTTTTAGTTCTTAATTTAACCATTATATCATCTTAAATATGTATATGAACACATACACTCCATTCTCACACATATTTCGCATGATGATCTATAGAAGTGTATAAGGAAATCCTTCCTTTTTATTAGCACCTATCCTTGCTTCGTTCAGAAGTTCTTCCTACTAGAAAGCCTTATTTAGCCAATACTATTTTAGAGCCTCCATAATAAGATACAACATACCTTTACTTTAATATAAATCCTTAGTCTTCTTCATCTCAATGATGTGTGAAATTATCCATGAATTATTTCTTATTTATTCCTACCCACTCTATTACATAATAGTGTTTCCCATGATGAATACAATATCTTGTATATCCATCATCTCTTCCTTAATATTTTAATTTTTTATATATAATAATTTATTTTATTTTTTTATTAAGGTTAAATTAATTTTATCTAGATATTTTATTTGAAAATGAGGGTGTTGATAGGTTCCATAACCTGATACAATGGAGAAGAAAAGATATTAAAATGTAGTCTCTCAATAAATTTCTCTACTAGTGATGAACATGAAAAATATAGAGGAAGCTACAAATGTAAAATGAAACACTTCATAAAATGGTTTTGATAAGGTCCCAAAAACCTACAAATATATCCATCACAAAAAAAAATTGAGATTTATAAACAAAAGAACTGCATTAAAACTAAACAACTAGTTGGGCATGAAATCCAACACTACAAAGAAACAACTGAACAATAGCAATGAGACATATGAAACATAGCTTCAAGAGGGTTTTGAATAGATCCATAAAATATAAAACACTCTGACAAAATATAATAAAACATATTATAAAAGATAAGTATTAAACCTAAAATCAACATAGATCTAGATCATCGTAAGATAAAAATCCTTAAACCTTGAGCTTCATCAAAAGAATGTAAAAAAGAGACTAACCTCTACTAGAGTGGTTTTAAAAATAAATATAGACTTAAAACACAGCTAAAAATATCCATAATCCTTTCATCAAGGCAAACATTCAAATTTCCTAACTAATCTTGAGCATCAAACATTTCTACTTTGAAGCAAAGGCCAAAGATCAAACCAAATCTACTCTTAACTACTTGAAAAAGGTCTAGAATAAATATGTTATCCTCCACATAATCACTCTTAAAATAGATAAATAAAACATATAGTAAAACCATTAAACACTTAAGAGTTCTCAAAGGAGCATCCTCAACCACCATCAGTATGCTACCACATAAAACTAAGCAAAATAGGGTCAAACAAATCCCCCAAAGCCAAGCCATTAAACAAAAAGTCATCCATGTAGTGAATAAATGATAATCAAGAGGTAGTAAGTATATGTTTAAAACAAAAAAAATGATAACCACCAAGGGATTATCAACTCAAAATTTGGGATAAAATAGAGACTATCTATTTAAAGCATCAATCCATTTAAATATAGGATTAGAGGCAAAGAAATGACCCTCAAGAAGGATTGAAAAAATGCAAAGAGAAGCATGACCAATTATAACATCACAACCACATCCATGCAATTAACACTAGCTTGAAAAAAATAAAATATATAGGTGAATAAATCATGAAATAGGTATCCAAGGATAATGCCTAGTGGAACATCCTACTTTAAAACAAGATCATGCCATAGAGATGGTCAATGCCCAATGACAAGTCAAAACTAGTATTTTAGAGAAAGAAACAATTCACATAGAGAACCAATCCAAGGCATGTAAGTATTGATCATTCAAATAGAGATAGGAGATATGTTTTTTCAAAAAAGTTATCAAATGGGAATGGCCAAGATGCTCATGCTCACCCCTTTTTATAAAATTAGGTAAAATATTGATGGGATTTATAGAATCGTTTCTTATTTAGGATATATATTTTTTGATTTCATGGGCCTATCTTGTTTTGTGATAATTTATAGCACGTGTGCTATAGATGTTATCTCCTCAAGCATCCTTGATATTTATAACTATTTTCTACATCTCACTTTGGTATTATCTTAATCCATTATATTCACACCTTATACCTAATGTGCTTTAGTTTGAAGATGTTTTCCTCCTTTTTGCAATGACTAACTCATAATATGTGTATGTTGGCACTCCATTGTCTTCTCTATTCTATGCATAAACTATATCAAATTCGTGATTGCTCAACACTTCCCATTTCCTTTATTAAGCATTTTATCTCACCCTTTCTCTATACATTCCTTCTCAACTATGTCATTATGCTATTTTCACCACACTGAGTCTATTACTATGAAATCCTAGTCAAAAATCACATGTGGTTTGTGTTAGCCAATTTTTGGCTTACATTACAAACTTGCCTGAATGCATTATAATGTCTTGAATATCAAGTATAGAACAAGGCTCGAATATATTTTTGGAAGGAATGAATGGTCCAAGGATCACATACATATTACAAATATTTTGAAACACTTTAATTTTAATTAAAGTGTATTTATTGTCAATATTTGAAGGACAACTCTATAGAGAAAATAGAAGGTTCTTGAGTAGGTTTAATGGTGAAACCATGTATATCAAAGGTTAGGGACAATTTGTACAAGATTTGGAAAGTCATTTGATCATTCAAAGTTCAAGCACAAGTTTAAAAGTGCCTATAAGCTTTGAAAAGGATAAGTGCAAAACACTTTTATGGTTTAGTCCTTACTTGGCATATTGTTTTAGGTTTTTATTTGTCTAAGTTCAATTCTTGTAGACCATTTTATTTTTATAAGTGTTGGGAATTATTTAAGACATTTTGTATAAAATAAAAATCCTAAAGGACTTTTTCTTTCAAACATTTTGTCCAAAACAAAAATCTCAAAGGCATGTTTCTTTCAAACCTTTTATTTGAAATAAAAATCATGAAGGCATGTCTCTTTTAGAAATTTTATTCAAGGTAAAAACAAGGGCCTAATTCTTTCAAACATTTTATCCATAACAAATACCTAATTCAAAATCTTTGACATAATTATTTGTTTTATGGAAATTGATCTATCAAGGTAATGATAGTCTCACAGATGTCATTGATGAGCACATAAATGTCAAAGATTAAGCTCAAAAATTAAAAATTTGGGGTCCAAATATTGATGATCTTATAAATGTCATTAATGGTCATGTAGATGTCAAATGATGGGCATATAGATGTCAAATTAAGGCTATAAGAAATAACCATTAGATTTCAAATATCTAAGTAACATTCATGAAAATGTCAAATATATTCACATAGACATCAAAAATAGGCATGTGGACATCAAATTAAATCCTCATGAAATGACCATTTGGGTTCAAAAATTTTAAAGGATCTCCAAAATTAATACACAAGTGCCAAGTGGCATGATCTTAGGTACTTGAATAGAGATCCAATGGCATGAAAGAAAGATGGGTTAAATAAGTCAATAGGCCCCCATGGATAGGCATGAAGGTGATAAATGGTGAGATATTGGGAGTTAGATCCAATGGCAAGTGGTGAATGATAGGATAATGGGTCTAGGAATATCAATGACACATATTTCATCATGCATGCAGATCAACAATGAGTGGGGTTCATAAAGGTCAAGAAGCTAATGAGGCTAAAACTAAGTGTAAGGTTACCAAGTGTCTTAATTTATTAGGCCTGATTTAGTAATCGACAAGTAATGAGTGAAAGCAAGGTAGGAAGATTTTGATAGAGGTCAAAGAAGTAGTTTTTTGACTTGATAAATCAAATATGAAGGATTTGAGTTCATAGATAGTCCAAGATCAAATCAAAATAGATATTTTAGGATCAACATCACTATTAAATGCTCTATCGAGGTAAAATAGGTCTTTTTAGACATATTATGGATAAAAGGGTTGCAGACTATTGTAAAAATGATATCAAATACTTGATGACTTTCATTTCACCAACATTAAAGCAATAGGGAAACCAATAATATGATTAGTTTTAAATAATTATGCTTAGTTACTTCTCAGGGGTATATACATGATTATGTAGAATCTTCTTGTCCTTCATCATGGTCTTTTTCTTGACAAGTCAATATTTATAGTAACCTAAAGTAGAACAAGCATGGCTCTATCAGTTCTAAGGTATGAAGATTTGGTCCACATAAGTAGATCAAATTAAAGGTGGCATAAAGTCTTAATAAGTGACCTGGTAGTTGGATAAATATCATGGAGCATTCATTTCTTTTAGGGAGCCTTTTGAAGTTTATTCCTTCTTGATAAGATCATGACTTAACATCCTTGAGTCGATGTTAATCCATCAAGGGTGGTTGGGCCTTATTTAATGTTTTCTATCTACTTATTTACCTCTATTTCCTTCCTTTTTCTATAAATACAATCTTTTAATCCTTGAAATGCATCTCTCTCTTTGGTATGACTAAACTCTACCAAAATTTGTACTATAACACTTATTTGATATAATAGAGACTAAACTCCTCCTTTTACAGTTGAATTAAAGTGTGTCTTATGATTTCATTGATTGGTTAAGTGAATGTATGATTTATTTTCCTCTATTTAAATTTTCTCACCTTTATGATCTTCTTTGGTAATCCTCATAGGTCTATTTAAGTGTATATATAGTCTGTTAGTTAGTTTGGAAGTGGATAACTACCCTACCATGCTAGATTAATAGCTAATTCATGTTTTTTTATGAAATACTAATGTGAGTTATTTTACATAATCTTGAATGCATCATATAATGTGTCTTGTGCAATTTTGAGTGATTGAATCATAGGTGAATAACCTATTTTAAATTCTTTCATAAGTTATTGTTAAAATCTCTCTCCCTTTTCCAAGTAAATACTAGTTTAGGTTTAGTATAGGTGATAGATCTAAAAGGAAGATAACCTTATTTAGGGGTATGATATACTATTAGGATACCCACAACCTAAGATCAGTCCCATGTTGGACTAAATTTGACTAAGAGGGCCTGAACAATCCCCTTCTCAGCTAGGGTGAAAATCTAGAATACTTACATTTTTGGCATGCCTAGTGGGACCATTTTCCTTGGAATATCTAAATTTGGAGTTAAGAAAATTATTTACATTAGGAGGAGACATAAACCATTATTAGAAGTTTAATATTCTTCAAATTGAAAATATTAGATAGTATTCTCATGCCAAAGGTCACTACAAGGTCATCAAGAAAAGGTCTTCCTGATCCAAAACTTAGAAGTTTTGATTGATAGATATTTCAAGAACATGACAATAACATGGTAATAATGAATTCTCTAAAAAGAGATGTTTTATTACTCAAGATCACAATACAACTATATTCTTATCTCTGGGAAGAGATGTCTGATTTCCATTTTAGGTTACATCTTCATTTATACACATTTTGAAAGTAGGAGGAGGATGTGGAAGGTCACCAATCTTGAGGGAGATTAAGTGGTTTGACTTACATGATTTAAAACAATATAGAATTCATAGAATTACTATTTTTAGAAACTTACTATTTTTAGACTACACCACTAAAATTAAAATTTAGGGCACTTCCATTGGGTTTTTGGGGTCCAAAAACCATCAAGAAAATCTAATTTCATATCACTAGATTCCTCTCATTATTATCTTTCTAATGATTCAAACGAGGAGTCAATTAGAGCTACAGTGCAAAAGTTATGGCTCCTAGAAGTTCTATCATCAATTGGGGTAGAACCATCACCCGAATTGTCACCTAAATTTTTACTTGAATCATTCTTCCCTCCTTGAGAATAAATGGTCCCCATTTCATCAATATTCCTCATCACGTGTGGTAGTTGTGTCTTATTTTTTCTCTCTATGATCCACTCACCTTAGTGGCTAAGCTAGCCCCTTTTGGCCACCCAATAAAGTGGAATAGAGCACCCTCTTATTGTCTTCATCCAGGTGTCCACAATATGATCCTCATCCACTAGAGTGAAACTTTGTGGATAAATATCATCAATGTCTATTTATTCTAGTATGATTGAAGTGTCCAATAGAGGTGGGTGATATGTTTTGAGGAGCTCCATGTTGAATATTAGATGTAGACCAAGGTAGGCTAGTAGGTTCAACTCAAAAGTGTTTTTTATAACTTTTCTAGTGATGGTGTAGGGACCATATCATAGAGGCAAAATTTTTCTATGTGGGCAGGTAATTCATTCCTTTTGAAGCCACAACCAAACCTTGTCATCCATAGCAAAATGGTGTGCAATCCTATGTTTATGATGGCATTGCTTATACTTCAGATTCATCTTCTCCAATATGTCATGAACTTGTTGTTAGATGTGTTGAATTTTTTTAGTGAAATTTGTTACTTTTTATTCCTTAGATCTCCCATGAGGTGTGTATTCTATGGTGGAGATTGGAATGGATATATCAATTGGTGCCATGGGTTGGATCCTGAAGCATACTAGGAATGGACTGTGCTTGGTCAAGCTATGTAGGGCTCAATTGTATCCATGTTTTATGAAAAGAAGCCCTCATCCCATGTGTATAGATGTTTGGAGTGATACATCTAAATCATATGAAAAATCAAGTGTTTCACCACTTCTATCTGACCATTAGTATATGGATGGAAGGTTGTGGACTTAATCAGTTTGATATCCATAATCTTCTATAGAGTGGACCAGAAGATGCTCAAGAACCTACTATCTCGATCTAAGATAATGGACTTGGGGAGACCAAAATGGAGCCATACATTACTAAAATATAGTTGAGTAGTTTCTTCAACAAATATATTTTTCTTACAAGAAATCATGAAAGCCATTTTTTAAAAATGATCAACTACAACAAAATATAGTCCTTGCCATGTTTTGAAGTGGGCAAACCTAAGAGGAAATCCATTGAGACAGATTCCCATGGCCTGGTTGGTTTTGGTAATGGTATGTATAGTCCTTGTTTCTTATTTATTATCTTGGATATCACACATGGGGTGCAATATTTGAGATAAATTTCCACATCCTTTCACATATGGGGCCAGTATAAGTATTTTTGAGGAACTACCAATGTATTTTTTAGACCAAAGTGTCTAGCTATCTGACTAAAATGTGCTTCCCATATCATCTTCTATTGCTCTATAGCTGGAACATAGATGTACCCCATACGATAGAGGACATTATCTTACAAATAAAAATCAAAAACATGTTTACCTTCTTGAAGCACCTAATATGTATCAGTAAAGGTAGTATCTATTTCATAAATATCACCCTAAGTGGTAGTCTTGTGTTCACACAGGTCAAGAACTATTGTGAGTGTAGTAATTGGTGGGTAGATCAGACAATCTATGGCCATATTTGAGCTCCCCTTTTATGTTTGATTATCAGATGGAATTATTGTAGATATGTGGCCCACTTTTGGTTCCTCTCATTTTGTAGTTCACTCTACATCTAGATGAATTCCAATGGTTTGTGGTTAATGTGGATGAACATCTCTTTCCCTAAGATGTAGTGTTTCCATTATTTGTAGGCTTACACAATGGTGTAGATCTCCTTATCATATGTCAGGTATTTCCTAACTATATTAGTGAAATTTTTACTATGATATGTAATCGGATGGCCATGTTATATAATGATAGCTCCCATAGTATATTTAGATGTATATGTCATCAAATCAAAAGGTTGATGCAAATCTAGAAAGGAAAGAATAGAGGATAAGCAAAGTCTATTCTTCAAATTCTCAAATTCCCTTTGTTGCATTTCACCCCACTAAAATGTATCTATAGCTCCTCATTTAGTCACTTGGGTTAATGGCCAAGCAACATTTAAAAATCCAAGAACAAACCTGTGATAGAAATTTTTAAGACCCAAGAAGCTGTGAAGTTCTGTGAGGATCCTTGGTGTAGGCCATTCTTGAATAACCTAAATCTTATCTAGATAAATATGGACCCCTTCCTCATTCACAATGTACCCTAGGTACTGAATTGTTTTCATCTTGAATGTGCATTTGTCAAGATTTGCATACAACTTATGCTCCTAAAGAGTTTGAAGCACCTTACAAACATGTTATAGATATTCTTCCCATATTCTACTATAGATGAGTATGTCATTCAGGTAGAAAACCAAAAATGAGTTGGTGAAGGGTCATAGGATGTCATCCATCATCCTTATGAAGGTTATAGGTGCGTTAGTTAAGCTAAAAGGCATAACCAACCATTTGAAAAGCCTCTGCTTAGATTTGCATTTAGTCTTCCATACATCGATGGGATCGATGGGAATTTGGTGATAGCTAGATTTGAGATCACTTTTGGTGAAGAAATTTGCAACATAGAGTTGGTCTAATAGGTCATCAATCCTAGGGAAGGAATAATGATTCCTCATAGTAATTTTATTCAGGGATCAATAGTCAATGCAAAGCCTCTATGTTCCATATTTATTTGGTGCTAGGATAATCAAACTACCATAGGGTGAAGAGCTTGGCCTAATGTGACCCTTTTGGATCAATTCCTAAATATGTATTTTTATCTCATCATTCTCCAAAACTGATCTATGATACATAGGATTGTTAGGTAAAGGTGATCCTATGATCAAATTGATAGAATGTTTTACCTAGCAATGTAGTAGAACTCTCGTGGGTGACTTGAATAAGTCATCATATTATCCTGTCATTTATCCCATCTACTTATATATTTGTGTTTATTATGTAGTTAGGACTGCAACATTGGTATTCTTGGATTTCTATGGTTTGACAACCATGAGAATGAATTGCTTTGTCTTCTCCACTAATCTCTTACATTATTTGGCGCTAATCAAGGAGATAAATGTGGGAGGTGGTAACTCTGGTACCCTATATCACCATGTTCCAAAAATGAGGGTGATTTTTTGGGTTCATGATTCATAGATGCCATTTCAATCATACATGAATGTCTGACCAAGGAGTACATCACAAACATCTAGATTAACCACATCACACAAGACTTCATCTTGGAAAGGTTTTATTACATATGAAAGAAGACACTGATGGGTGACACGAAGGTCTCTCCCTAGGCTCAACCATCCAATACTATATGGCTTTGGGTGAGGCTTCATGGATAGATTTATACTTTTCAAAAGTTTAGTAGAGATTAAATTATTTTGACTCCCACTATCAAGAATGAAATGTAGAACCTTACCTATTACCCATAATTTGTAGTGAAATGATCTTTCCTTGTCATCTGGCCTTTCCTCATAGGTCTATGATGAAGCAATGATGGTATCAGGCTTAGCATCTATAATCTCTTCTTCATCCTCTTTGATTGTAGGTTATGTATGAGATAGAGTAGTAGATGTCGAGTGTTGTGACTCAGAAAGTAGTGACTTGATGGCTTGACATTCTTTTTTAGAGTGAGTTATAGTTTTGTAGTAATCACACCATTTTATAGTCTTCCCCTTCTTCGGTTTATTATCTTTAAACTCCTTTTGCTTCCAATTTTGACCTCATTTTTGACCTTCCTTGTCACTTTTCCATTTTGAAGGCTAGATCTTCATATTCTTTCGTCCATGCTTCTGCTCAATCTTCACTATGAACTTATATGCCTCACTAAGGGTTTTCAAATTGAAGAGTTTCATTTCCCCTTATATGTACCATTGTAGTCCACCATGATATTTGAGAGTCTTATATTTATCACTTTCTTGGATGCCCAATCTTGTAGATAGAGAATTAAAAATGTTTGTGTAATCTTGAATAGATTCTTGAACAGATTGGTCCTTACCTTGGTAAAGTTGTTTCCACTATATGTATAAATCATCATATGCTCCAATGGAATAGTATTCTTCCTTTACCAATTCTATGAAATCATCCTAGGTAGGTTCCACCTTAAGGCTAATGTCATCTATATTGAACCTCTTTTTGTACACTTCCCACCAATTTTTCATGGGCAATGATGCTTTCAAAAGAGAAAAACTGATATTTTCTCCATTAGTGAATTTGTTTATAGAGAAGTAGGAAGATAATTGATCCAACTAATTTTCTACTACATCAGCATTGATTTTGCCTTCAAATATAGGGATATCAAAATTCACCTAAATCTTGAAGGGTGTTGGGGCACTAAAAGGATGTTCCATGGATGAGGAGCTAGGAAGTGTAGATGAGGAGCTAGAGTTTCCCATCAAGAGTTGTTAGAGAATTTGAGTGAATTGTTGTAGCATCTATGCGTATTTCCATTAGAGGGATTCATTCACCATTTCCTTGAATGGATCAGATGTCTCAGTTTCATCCACCATTTGAAATCATTTGGAGTGAATGGGTGGATAGTTTGGAATCTCTATTGTTTTCCACCCAAGCTTCTTGTAACCTTACCTCATCCTCGGGATCATACACTCTCAAAACAAACTACTATGATACCACTAATCCAAAAAATAGAATTTTTGATTAATATATATTTCAATAATATGAAAATAACATAGTAATAATGAATTCTCTGAGAAGAGATGTTTTATTGCTCAAGACCGCAATACAACTATATGCTTATCTTTGGGAAGAGATGTCTAATTTCCATTTTGAGTTACATATTAATTTATACACATTTTTAAATTATGAGGAGGACGTGTAAGGTCACTAATCTCAAGGGATATTAAGTGGTTTGGCTTCCATGATTTAAAATAATATAAAATTTTAGGAATTACAATTTTTAGACTGCACTACTAAAATTGAAATTTGGGGCACTTCCATTGGGTTTTACGGGGTTAAAAACCATTGAGAAAACCTCATGCCATCTCATCACATTTAAAAATTATTAGATTTAAAATGGTTCAAATTGGGAGTCAATTGGAGCTATGGTGCAAAAGTTATGGCTCCCAGAAGTTTCATCATCAATTGGCGTAGAACCGTCACCTAGATTGTCACCTGAATTATTGCCCGGATCACTTCCATTTGATTTCATTAAGATAAATTTAAATTCTTATAAAATGGATAGATTTTATATTTCAAAACCTTATCCTCCAAAGCAATATTCATCCCCTGGTCAGCCTATTATTTTAGTCCAAGTTGTTATCCCCATTTCCCAAATTCCTTTTTCCCAAATGGTGATCAGGAATCAAGTGTTTACTCTATTCAATAAGGGCATTCCCCTTAATTTGTCCCATCTTGATGAAATCCATATGTCTATCCTTAAGAGTATTCCATTTTTCTTAGGAGAATGGGATAAGACAACTACTATTAAACATATCCAATATGTTTCTAGCCTTTGTTTTGTTCATAATTTTACTCAAGATAATGTGGCTATTAGACTACTCACTACTTCCTTCAAAGGAAGTTTTTTTTAGTGGTATTGTAATCTTCCTTTGACTTCCATTACTACCTAGGATGAGTTAGATGAAGCCTTGGTTAAATAGTTTGAAGAAAAATATGATCATCTATCCTTAGTGGAATAGCTGACTACCATAAAGAGGTATCCCATGAATTCATGTTTCATTTTAACCTTTGATTCCAAAATACATGGACTAGGATAATTTTATTGGTTATACCATCCACATAATATGCCTTCTTATACTATCTGAAAGACATTAATTTAGATATTAGTGTGATGATACAATCTATAGGTGGTAATACTTTGCCAAATGCTTATAAGGTTACAATAAGAGTAGAGAATAGCTTGATACAAGCTAGTAAGATTTCTCCAAGGCCCCCAATTCCTATATTAATATAATTTAAATATACCCCACCCCCTTAATTTAATCAAATCCCATATTTATCTCCTATTCCATCTCTTAAAGCCTAAGTTGTAGCCCATTATAATTAGGCTACTCAACCACCTTTAGATGGAGATTTTAGAATTTTTTTACGAAATTTTGGGAATGAAAAAGTTAAACTCAAAAGATATCAATACCAAGGTAGGCCTTATGATGTAAATAATAAAACAAGTCTATTTATTTATGCCTTATCTGAATATGCACTTATTGAGTAATTATTTAACACTTCTTGCTAAGGTTTCTTTCTTATTAACTCATCATGCATTGAAACTAATATTCACTTGTGAAGTTATGGTTTCAATGGTCTTCATCATGTTAATATGGATCTCAATAGTCCTCTCTGAGCACTCATCAACTCACCAACACTTTTCAAACCTCAACTCCTTTCTCTACATAACTCTGTTTACTCTTCACTCAGTCCTTCTAGCCCTATTTTTCTCAAAATCCCTTTTGTACATATAGGTACAAGTTTACCTTGATAAATTAATGAATGTTTTAGACACCATTTTCCAATATCTATCTATCCTCAAAGTTTCATAATCATACTCAGTCTCTAAGTCACTTTACTTGACTCATTTTGTTCATTGTTACCTCTAACTAGGTCTCCTAGGTCATTTATAGTCTCTATCAATGCACAATCAAATTTAACAATACATATATGTACTTTATGACTATAAAAACCCCAAAATATATTAATACACTCTAAGATCTATCTTCCCACCAAATTTCAAGGGAAATGGCTTGTGGAAACTTTATATATTCAAGTTATTGTGTTAAAACCCCTAGATAGGGTTAAAGGAGATGCCAATATTCAAATATTATAATGCATAAAAGTCCTTGAATAAGGCTTAACAAGATTCAAATATTCAAAAGGATTTTTTGGCAAGAAATGATAATATTCAAATTTATTACATTTATAGACAATTGAGACTTCACGTATAGACTAATTATGACCTCTAGAACCTACTAGACACCTATTAGAACAAATTGTGACTAAAATGAAACAACTTTGGGGTCATTATAGAATTCTCATGTATCATAATACCAAGCTAAAATGAAATATTTTCCATCAGTGTTGGCTAATTCCTTTGGTGTATTCTTCTATCTACCTACAAAAGACCTTGTTATAGAAGGTATCAACTTCTACTTGCCTCTCATAAAGATCAACATGTTCTTGGGCCCCATATTTAGGCCTTCTTGGATTCATCTCCTTAAATAGCGTACTTTCACATGAAATAAAATTGTTAATAAAAGGACAAATACTATAATATTATTCTTGCCTTGTAGGTATATATCACTCTTCTTTCTCTATAAACTGATCCACCTTCTCATTATTTCCATCATCAACCATTGTTTCAAGTATGTAATCTTCTTATTCTATGAATGCTTCATGTTTTTTCCCCTTCACTTCACATACAAATCCTTGCATTCCACTCACTTAAGGAAACTCTTTCTTTGATGATTTTCATCACCATAATGATTTCTCTCTAACTCTTGCATATGCAATGGATGCTTGCTCACTTTCAATATATCATCTCTTTGAATTGGCATTATTATATGGCTATCTTGTTCATGGGCATGCTACATATTTCCAAACTCTTTGACATCCTCTTCTTGTTCAAGACTATTTTTCAAATATATATATTCATTTACCATTCCTCCCTTGGGTACCTATTCTTTACCTATATTTATATCACAAAACAACATTTTATAAATGAAATGTGAAGCTTTCATGGCTCTCTATTAGGCTACCTCATTGTAAATTTTAATCTCCATCTTCTTTACTTTCTTAGTGTATTTTCCAAATCACTGCTCATCCATCTTAGCTACAATTTGTATCACTATTATACTATATTCTCTTACATAGGCTTGGCTTCCATGCTTGTTTTGACTATCTTCTTTCTTGAGCACTCTCATAGGTGCCATGTCTTCCTTCTTTTAAAAACTACTTTCTATCACTTTACATTCTAATTCATTCTCTCTCATATCCATATTTATGGACTCATAATGTTTCATATCAACTAACTCAAGACAACTTACCTTATTTTCTCCCTTTGGTACTTTGATCAAACCCAAACTTTCAATATCCTTTCTCTTATATTGGCTCATTTCCATCATCATTATCCTTTCATCTCTTCTTTCTTCTTCACCCTTTAATGGGCCAAGTATGTGTACCTCCCCATGTTGCTTAATGGTATATTTATTTTCTTATATATATCATGAATTTCATGCCTATAAAACTACCATGGTATCCCTAACAACAAATGACAAACATCTATAGGCATAATATCACACAACACTCTATCTTTGTATCCTCCTATCTTGAATTCAACCCAACTTTTCTCACTTGCTAAGATTTGAAATCCCTTATGAACCCATGCAGCCTTGTATATTTTTGGATGTGGCATTATCTTCAATCATAACTTCTTCACCATATCTAAAGATACAATATTATTATTTCTTCCTCCATCAATTACCAAATTAGAAACCTTACTTTTTTCTCTACACCTACTCTTAAATAGGCTTCTTCTTTGGGTTGGCTCTTTGATTTGATTCCTCTACTATAATAGTATTATTATCATGAGTAAAGACTCATTTATTTCTTGTCTTCTCTCTTATTTTACCTCTCTTGTACTTTTTTTCTACATACTTCCACTCATATTCATTGGACACTTTGCTACCTTATGTCCCTCTCTATGACAATGCCAACATTGTCACTAAAATCTTTGTCTTGGTCCATATATCATAAGACCTTATTATCTTCTCAATTTGACATCTAAAAATGGTCTAACTATCAATTCATAGTGTTTTAATCACATGCCTTCTTTAACTATTATTGCATTCACTTGTGGTCTCTCTTGAACTACCTCTTCATTTTCTCTCATTCACCCTTGGTTATAAAGGTGTTACTTGAATTTTTAAACTAATTTCTCCTTCTTCACTCTATATTACTTATCTTTATTTTCTCTCCTTGAGATCCTCCTAAATATCCTCCATTCTCAATACCAATGGGGTAATCAATTGTGTCACTTGGTCCACCATTTTCTTAACCAAATCATCCTCCCTATTAACTCTCTCCATAGAAAACTTCTATTGGTTCCTTATCCTACATTGCACCTCAAAATACATGTTATCAATATTTTCTACAATCTTATAATAATATTTTACTATCTTTGATACCAAAATGATGTAGCTCATACACCAAGTCTATTTATCTATGCCTTATATTACTATGCACTTCTTGAGTAATGATTTAACACTTCTTTCTAAGGTTCTTTTCTTATACATTCATCATGCAATGAAACTAAGATTCACTTGTCAACTTATGGTTTCAATGCTCTTCATAATGTAATATGGTTTCACTAGTCTTCTCTCCCCACTCATCAACTCATCAACACTTTTCAAACCTCAAATCCTTTCTCTACACAACTTTTCTTACTCTTCACTCAGTCCTTCTAGCCCTATTTTTCTCAAAATCCCTTTTGTATGAATAGGTACAAGTGTACCTCGAAAAACTAATGAATGTTTTAAACACCATTTTACAATATATATATATATATATATATATATATATATATATATATATATATATATATATATATATTTCACAATATATATATATATATATATATATATATATATATATTGTGAAATATATATATACATATATAGATAGATATATATATATATATTGTAAAATGGTGTTTAAAACATTCATTAGTTTTTAGAGGTACACTTGTACCTATATATATATATCCTTAAAGTTTCATAATCAAAATTAGTCTCTAAGTCACTTTTCTTGACTTGTTTTTCTCATTGTTACCTCTAATTAGGCAACCTAGGTTATTTATTGTCTCTGTCAACACACAGTCAATTTTTAAAATAAGAATACATATTTAATTACTTTAAAAACACCAAACTATATTAATACATTCCAAGACCTATCTTCCCAACAATTTTCATGTAAAATGGCTAGTGAAAACTTTATATATTCAAGTTATTGTGTTAAAAACCCTGGATAGGGTTAAGGGAGACTATTATCAATCCAAGAGCAAACAAACTTAAACTATGAACATTGTGAGAAGTTTAAAGAACAAAAAATAGGTTTATTATAACTATATAGGCCCTTTATAAATTTTTCAACCATCATTAGGTGTTATTCACTCCACTTTCTATCATTTCTAACTCAAGTTTCATGTTACTGTGCTAGCAAATGTCTGTATATAGGTCTGTGTACCTATAAAGATAGATAGAACACATGAAATAAAAAAAAGTGTATAAAATAATTAATTCATGTTCCATTAACTTAACTTAAAATTCTCAAACACTTAACCATCATATTAAGGACCACTTCATGTAATGTAATATGTATACATTCCTCTCACAAGCTATCTGTCACAACAAACATGATGTGTCACAAAATTTATTGTGAAACAAAAGTTATTTTTTTTATTTTGAAACCCTTAAACTTTAAATAAGATAAAAAAAAATACTTTTATATTCTTGTGATAACATAACATCAAATACCTTTTAACCCTTAACACCAATACATAATCTACGTATAAAAGAAAGGTTCTCCAAAACAATGGTATGTTCATCACAAGGTTTGAATACCAGTTACTATGAAAACTATTCCTTGAAATTTATGATATCAAAATACTTTCTACAATACCAAAAAAAAAATTTAAAAATTATCCAAATCCATGTGATAATAAATTTTAAAAACACATTCTACAACATACAAATAACTCAATAATAGAGTTTATATCTTTATCTCTCAAGCATAGGGTCTTTATTTAATGCATTCCTTTGAATTATCCTTTCAAATAAGCATGAATTATTCTTATTTCACACTTTATAAACTATCACCAATCTCATCCTTTCATTAATAAAAAAACTTACAATCAGCAATAATAGCAAATGACCTCAACAAGGCCTGTGTAAATTCATTCTTTCAAAATAGGGGTCACAAAGCAAAAAAACTTACATTTTTACAAACTTGTCAATTCTGCATTCATAATATCTTGAATACAATAAATAAATACTATAAAATCAAAGATACAAGCTTAATATCTATGGTAACTTCCATAACTACTTCTTGGCTTTATCCCTCATAGAGGTTTTTTAACTCAAAATTGCATTTATTGTCTTGATTTGACACAATATGACATATCTAAGACCAAGACATTGGAATCATGAACACTTTGTGAACCTTTTACCATGATAAAATCATCAAACTTGTTAAACTCATATTATTAACTTTTCTAATTCATAACATTCCTTATATTAAGGCTTAACAAGATTCAAATATTCAAACGAAGTTTTTGGCGTGAAATGTTAATATTCAAATTTCTTACATTTGGAAACAACCTAGACTTCACCTATGGACTAATTATGACTTATAGAACCTAATATAAACCTAATATACCAAATTGTGACTAAAATGAACAAATTTATGGTCCATATAGGATTCTCCTACATCACCTTATGAACAATAATATTAAACCTCATATCAACAACAAAATCAAAGGCCTTCCTATCAAGGTTTTAGAGAAAATAGACCTCTTTATTAGTCACAAGGAGACATATTTCCAACTAAACCATATGCATCTATTGATCTTAATGCATATTCAAGTTAAAAATCCATTGTTCCAATGCCTCCTCAAAATAAATTGATGCAAGATTTAGGTTGGCAGCCATTTGATCCCAATGATACTCAAAACCAAGCCTTGGTATCCCAGAACATTACTATGCCATAAATATCAAAATAAGAGTGTTCTCTTGAGTAAGTTAAATATAAAGAGAATAATTTTTCACCCCAAGGATAGTCTCAACATTACCAAAGGGAACCTAATGCTATTAATGTAAATTGGCAAATGGATGATCATGTTACATTCAATCAAATTGGTGAGACTAGCAATATAAGTGGTTAAGTGGTGACTCTAACTAGAGATAAAAGAAGAGGTGTTGAGGAATCTCAAAATGTGAGTAGTGCCTCTATTATTCCTAATATTATTTCCAATAGTGAAAAATAACATGTTTTCCATACAACATATAAAATTCAAAATGCAGAAGCTAAAAATGTCCCTCAAATACCTCTAGTCCATGAACAACCAATGGTTAAAAAGATGCAGCCAAAGGTTAGTGGATATCAATTTAACATAATATATAAAATGAAAAATTATGATTTTATAATTATCATTTGGGATTCCCTTTCTATTTTAGGACAAAAATATATGCTTATCCAATATATTTTAGGTCTCGAGGTATCTCTAAAACTAGTTGAGAAACAAGGTGTTATTCGAACAAATTTAAATCAACCAACTAAGCAAAAAGTACAAAAAGTATAAAATATGGTGAATATGGAAAAATATGAGGTATAATTAAATAAAACATCTCCCTTCTATCTATCTTTAATATTTTGTGACTTTGTATTCCATAATTGTATGGTAGATAGTGGAGCTAGTATCATTGTCATGCCTAAGTAAATTGTAGACAAGGTTGGTCTTGTCTATGAACCAAATACCAAGGGAGTATTTTAATTGTATAGGTCACAAAAAAATACAATGGGCATGATCAAATATCTGAATTTCACACTAAATGCCTACCCCAATGTTACCATTTAACAAGATGTGGTTGTGTTAGACTTGACTCCCTATTTTGCCATGTGTCTCTTAAGAGACTTTACCTCAATGATTGGAGGATATTTATTAGCTGATTGGACATATTTAATGTTTAGGAATAGTTATTTTACTAAATTTACAATACATTTTGAACCTATTTAACATTTCCATTTGGAGCCATTTATGCCATGTATTATGAAGAGTAATTGTATCATCTTAGATGAAGTCGTAGAAGCTAGTAGAGAGGAAATTGAGTCACCTATAGATGGAGTTATAGATATATTCTTAGATGAATGAGAAATTTATTTGAATTATTATGGTCCTTATAAGATAATTGAATAATTAATTGGTGTTTATTTCCTACATGAAAAAGATAAACCAATTCCAGCTTTGGTAAAGGATGATGAGTCTAGTGATGGCCTATGGAAATTATACTTTGATGGGTCAATAAATGAACTCATTTATAGGGATGTAATTATGTTTATTTATCCATCAAATCAAAATTATTAGGCACTATTTCATTGTTTTCAAGGGGTAATAAGGATGAAGATCAATACTTTACAAGTATTTGGAGATAATGAACTAATAGTTCACCAAGTAAGAGGTCTAAACATATGCAAAAATACATTGCTTAGTTATCACAAGCATATGGTATGGGATTTAATTTAATATTTTAAAGCCTTTAACATTAAATAAATACTAAAAAATGAGAAAAATATGCAGATAGGTTGGCTTCCATTGGGTCACAATTTAGTATCCCAATTGAGGTAAGAAGTGAAAAGGTTCTATCATACATTAAGTTAATTGTGAGGCCTTCTATCCTAGATAATAATGATAATTGGTAAGTGTTTGAAGATGAAAATCAAATTTTTAGGTTCCTACAAGAAGAGACTGAGTTTTCATCAAAGAACCAATACATATTATCATAGTAGTATGGTGACCAGATTGTGCAGTTAAAGACAAATAAGTTGCCTAAAGGGTTGCTCACCCTTGAAAACATATTTAGTGGTGATGATGATCTAAGGAAATAAAATTATAAATTATCAAAAAAGGAGGAACACTATAACAACATGGAGATTTCAACAGGTAAGAGCTTAAAATTAGGTAAATTTTACACTCCTTTAGAAAAGAAAATTTTCATTAAGCTATGTTCAAGTTTTATGGATGTATTTTCATGGCAATATAATGACCTAAAAGGATTTTATCCAAGTCTATCCCAACACAACATTGATTTATAGGTTGAAACTAAGGTTTCCAAACAAATAAAAAGGCTTATCAATATAAAGATTGAGCCTTTTGTGAGAGTTGAGATTCATAAGCTCATTGAGTCAACTATCATATTTATAATCAAGCACTCAAATTGGGTGGTAAAATTTGTTTTATTATGGAAAAAGAGTGGTGAAATTAAAATGTGTGTCAACTTTCATGACTTTAACAAGGCTTTCATTAAGTACCACCGTCCATTTCCATTAATGAAATAAATTCTATAGCTGGTTGTAGGTTCAAAAAGGTTCTCCTTGTTAGATGGCTATATTGGATACAATCATATTTTGGTCAAGGAAGAAGACCAATTCAAAATAACCTTTGCCAAAAAGTGGGGAACATTTGCATATATAAAGATTCCATTTGGTTTATCCAATTTTGGAGCCACTCTTCATAAATCCATGGATATGGCATTTTAGATTATCCTTAACAAGTTTATTATCATTTATTTGGATGGCATAATAGTGTTATTTGATAGTGCAGGTGATCACATGATTCACCTCAAGCAATTTTTTGAAAAGTGAAGATAGTTTGGGATATATCTAAATCCCAAAAAATATGTCGTCTCAGTTCATGGAGGTAAGCTTCTTGAACATGTGATTTCAAATCATGGTATGAGTATAGATCCTAATAGGATAGATTCAATTCTTGTACTTTCCTTGCCTAAGCACATGAAAGATCTTCAAAGCTTCTATGGCAAGATCAATTTTATAATAATGTATATTTTAGATTTTAACACTTTAGTTAGGCCACTTACATCTATGCTATATAATAATTAGAGTTTTAACTAGTCTAAGGAAGGAGTAAGAAGATTTGAAGAAATCAAGAAAGCCATATCCATTGCTCCTATACTTCTAAATCTTGATTTCATGAAGGATTTTATCCTATACACTTTGCTAATATTGACACAATTTTGGGTATTCTCATGCAATATAACCATGGGGCTTTAGAGCATCCAATAGCCTTCTTCAATCAAGGTTTAGAATAATATGAAACAAGATACTCTTTTGTTGAAAATCATGTACTTTAATTTATAAGGTCACTTAAGAATTTTAGATACTTATTATCTAATAATAAGATACCTATAATGGTTGCCAATCCAAGTTTCAAATAATTCCTCTTGAACAAACATATAAATAAGAAAAGAGATGGTTGATAGAGTACTAGATTATGATGTAGATATCAAAGTAACAAAGTTGGTAAGAGGCAAGGGACTTTGTGAACATCTAGCCCAAGATTTGCAAGAGTCTAAGGAGATGGTTATGATGTCAACTAAAGAACAAATTAAAACTAATCACACCTCACCTTCCTACTAGTTCTAAGACATGGTAAGGTTTTTCTAGGATGGTATTTATCTGTCTCATCTAAGCCCTTCAATAAGAATATATTTTAGCTTGCACTCAATTATTTTTATTCTTGTTGATGGTGTTTTGTTCAAGAAAGATATCAATGGTATGCTACTATGATAAATAGAACCACATCAGACATAGATATTTCTCAAGTATTTTCATAATTGAAATGGTTTAGGACATTATTTAGAGATAACTAGCCCATAAGATCATGAGAATTGGGTATTATTAGCCAATCTTATTTGGAGATTATCATGCATGGGTTAGGCAATGTAGATAGTGTGTTATGTTTGTTGGAAAGGTGAATCTTACAACCCTATCTCTCCAATCAATTACAATAAATCAACCCTTTGTCTAATGAGGATTAGAATTTATTGGTCTTGTTAACCTCCTTTCAATCTCAAGACATAAATGGATATTGACTGCTACAAACTATGTTACTAGATGGATAGATGAAGTAGCATTAAAGGAAGCAAAAAAGTCCAATGTTCTATATTTTTATGAAGGTCTATTTACCAGGTTTGGAGTCCCTTTAACTATTATTTATAGAAATTCTATAGCCTTTATGGAATCTAGAATCAGCCAATGGGTAATTCAACATAGTGTTTCCTTAGTACTTCATCAAATTAACATCCATAAGGTAATAGCCTTGTTGAATCCACTAATAATAATCTCTTGAAGATCATATGAAGGATTGTTGAAGATAATCATAGGTCATCACACCTCAATTTGAAGTTAGCTTTGTGGGCTGATAGTATCATGCACAAGAAATCAATATCCAACTCTCCATATAAGCAGGTATATGGTAAGGAAGCAAGAATGCCTATTTCTCTTAAATTTCTTGCCCTAGAATTGATGCACCAACTTAAGATATTAGAGAATGAAGCTATGGAGATTAGATATATTGATATTATGGATCTAAAAGAGATAAGAAATTAGTCCATGTTAACCTAGAAAATCATCAAGCAAATATAAATAGAACCTTTGACAAAGGAGCTTCTTCACGTAGTTTCAAAGAAGGAGATTTGGTCCTCAAATAGGAACTTCATCAAATTAGTATCCACAAGGTAATGGCCTTGACAAGTCCACTAATAATAATCTCTTGAAGATTATTTGAAGGACTGTTGTAGATAATCAGAGGTCATGTTACCTTAAGTTGAAGTCAGTTCTATGGGCTGACAGGATCACATATAAGAAATCAATAACCAACTCTCCATATAATCTGGTATATGGTAAAGAAGAAAGAATGCCTATTTCTCTTGAATTTATTGCCTTATAAATGATGCACCAAATTTATTTGCTATATAATGAACCTATGAAGGTTAGATATGTTGAGATTATAGAGCTAAAAGAGACAAGACATCAGTCCATGCTAGTCATGGAAAATCATCAAGAAAAGGTAAATAGAACCTTTGATAAAGGAGCTTCTTCATGTAGTTTCAAAGAAGGATATTTGGTCCTAAAATGGAATGAGGATAGAGCTAAGCTAGGAATGCACATGAAATTTGACTCTCTAGAGTGTTCCATACATAGTCTCTAACTGCAAATCTCATAATGTCTTCTAACTTGTAAAGATGGATGTTGAAGAGCTTCCTATCCCAGTCAATGGGATACATCTAAAACATTGCTTGTAAGGAATGAAGTTCCTTTTACATAGTTATATTATTTATTTTCCTCCAAGTGTTGTTTTTTAACACATTTGTTTTATCCTAAAGAAGTTCTTTATTTTCACATTTACTTTGTTAAGTAGTTTCCCTATTTTGTGTTTTTCTTTCCCTATTTTGGTGGAATTATTTTGTATTTTTATTCAAGAGGTTTGTTTCAGTCATGGAATAAATGTATTATCTATTATGAGTTAAGAGTCATGTAAATGGTCTGAGTTCTCAAGTATAGTAGGCATGCTACCTAGCTACGTCACCAAAGATGTTAGCCAATTTTTGTCCTATATAGTAAAATTACTTGAATGTAGTGTAATGTCCTAAAGATCAAGTATGGAATAAGGCTCTAACATATTTCTATATGGAATGAATGATCCAAGGATCACATGCATATTGTAAAGATTTTGAAACACTTCAAGTTTACTTAAAGTGTATTTTTTGTCAATATTAGAGGGATAAGTCTACAAAACGAAGAGAAGAATTTTTATCAGGTTTCATGGTGAAATCAAATAGATCAAATGTTAGGGACAAGTTTCACAAGCATTAGAAATTCATTTGAGAATTCAAAGTTCAAGCACAAGTTTAGAAGAGCCTAAAGGCTTTAAAAACACTAAGTGTAAAATACTTTTTTGGTTAAGTCCTTACTTGGCATATTATTTCAATATTTTATTTGGTTAATTTCAATTCTTGTGGACCTTTTTATTTGACTAAGTTTTGGGAATTATTTTAGAAATTTTGTCTAAAACAAAAATCCTAAAGGTATGTTTATTTTAGACATTTTTTATGAAACAAAAATCCTAAAGGCATGTTTCTTTTAGACATTTTATCCAAAATAAAAATCCCAAAGGCATATTTATTTCAGACATTTGGTCTGAGGAAAAATCAAGGACCTAATTATTTTGGAAATTTTGTCCATAATAAATGACTGATACAAAATTTCTGATAGAATTATTTGTTTTGGGTAAATTGATCTAGTAGGGTAATGATGGTCTCACAAATGTCATTAAAGAGTAGGTAAATTTCAAAGTTCAAGTTCAGTAATTAAATATTTTGGGTCAAAAGATTGATGGTCTCATAGATGTTATTAATGATCATGTAGATGTTGAATGATGGTCACATAGACTTCAAATTAAGGATATGGTAAATAACCATTAGATTTCAAATATTTGAGTAAAAACCATGTAAATTTCAAATACAATCATGTAGATGACAAAAATTATCATGCAAATGTCAAAGTAAAGCCTTATGAAATGATTATTTGGCTTCAAAAAATGTAAAGTATCTCTAAAATGAAAGTGTGAGTTCCAAGTGGTACAATCTCGAGTACCTAAATAGAGATCCAATGACACATGAGTGAGTTGGGGTCAACAAGTTAGTATAACCCCATGGACAAGTGCAAAGTTTAAAAATGGAAAGATCTCGGTATTTAGATCCAATGACAAGTGGTGATTGATAGGATAGTGGGTCCAAGCAAATCAATAATATGAATTTAATCATGCATTCATATCAATGATGAGCAGGGGTTAGAAAGGTTAAGAAGCCAATGAGACTAAAACCAAGTGTGAGGCTACCAAGTATCTTAATTTTGTAGGCTTGATTTGGTAACTGATAAACAATAAGTAGAGGTGAGCTTGAAAGCTTTTGCTAGAGGTTGAAGAAGCAATTTTTTGACCTAGGAAAGCAAATATGAAGGAGCCAAGTTCAAATATGGTCCAATATTGAAATTAGAGCTGATGTTTTAGGATTGACATCATCATGAAAAGCTCTATCAAGGTAAAATAGGTATTCTTAGACCTATTAAAGACAAAAGGGTTGGCAAATGTTGTCAAAGCAATATCAAATACCTAGTGACTTTAATTTCACTAACATTAAAGCTATATGGAAACCAATAAATATGATTGGTTTTAAAGACCTATGATCAGTTATTTCTTATGGGTAGATATGTGATTATGGGGAATATTATTATCCTTTGGCATGGTCTTTTTCTTGATAAACACATATTTATAGCTGCCTAAAGTAGACCAAGTATGGATCTATCAGTTCTAAGGTATGAAGATTTGGTCCTCATAAGAAGATCAAATTAAAATTGGCATAAAGTCCCAAGAAGTGACCTGGTAGTTAGATAAAGATCATGGATCATTAATTTATTTTGTGGAGTCTTTTGAAGCTTATTCCTTCTTGATAAGATCATGACTCAGCATCCTCGAGTCGATGCTAATCTATCGATGGTGGTTGGCCCTCATCCAATGTTTTCTATCTACTTGATTCCCTTTCTTTCCTTTTTTTTTATAAATATATGATTATATGCCTTGATGCATCCCTCTCTTTGGTATGACTGAACTCTGCCAAGATTTTTATTGTAACACCTATTTGATATAATAGAGCTTGAATTCTTCCTTTTGTAGCTGAATTGAAGTGTGTCTTATGAGTTCATTAATTGGTTAAGTGAATGTATATTTTCCTTGCCTTTGTCTTAATTTTTTAACCTTCATGCTCTACTTTGGTAATCCTCACAAGTCATTCTAAGTGCATATATAATCTGTTACTTAGTTTAGAAGTAGATAACTACCCTTCCATGTTAGATTAATAACTAATTCATGTCTTTTTGTGAAATATTGATGAAAGTGATTTTATACAGTCTTGAATTCATGCTATATTGTGTTTTTTGCAATTTCAATTGATTAAATCATTGGTTCATCACCTATTTTAAAGTGCTTTCATAAATTATTGTTAAAATATCTCTCCCTTTTCCAAGCAAGTGTTAATTTAGGTTTAGTATAGGTGATAGATCCAAAAGGATTCTGGCCTTCTTCAAAATTTTGATCCATTATTAGGATACCCATAGCCTAGGATCAATCCCATGTTGGACTAGATTTGAGTAAGAGGACCTAAATAATCCCCTTCTCAGCTAGGGTGTAAATCTATAACACCAACAGTTTGTTCACTTATTAAGTTACACTCTTTTATATTCTCCTAGTGTTATAGCCTATTCTTAGATAACACTTGATATATCATTGGTTAGGGGTCTCAATGAATGCATGCCTGAAGCTAAATAACTAGAGTAAACATGCATACTCAAATCTTGACATAAAGCTTAGTTTTATATTAATATGAAATCAAATTACATATATTTCAAACATTATCATACCTATGGCTAGGCTTATTTATAATTATATACATGCAATCCAATTATTACATTAATGGATTTAATAAGACTGTATGTAATCTTAATGCTTCAAACCTTCTTCCTTTGTAGTCCACTCTATTTCTCTTTTTATATGCACTTTGAAAAAATATGCTTAATTCCTTAGCCATTCTATAATCTTTTGAAGAGTTTTTATAGGCTTTTATCTTACTCATTTGAATTTATAACCTTTATATATTTATAGAAATCAAGATTATAGATGCTTTCCCCATTCTGATCCTTTTGTCTAACAACTTCATTAAAGTCAACCTTTATATCCTACCTATTATTTAATATAAATTTATGTCTTATCATATTCATCCACCTAGCTATCACTTCTTTTATTAATTTCAATTCACCCATTCCCACATTTATAATTTTTTTCTTATCTTCATAAGATCTATGGGGATACTTAGAGGTCCATGTGTTCACCTTTTTACTTGTCACTTTGCCATGTCTCTTTCATTTGCTTGACATTATAATTATACATCGATACTTATACACATGATATTTCCTAAAAGATAGTTAGTGACTTGTTATGAATTTGATCATGAAACCTTATGAATGTTTGCATGGTCCTCTCCTTGCTTAATCATGAATATACAAAACTATGATAAAAATGGCATGGTGTGACATAATTCCAAGCTTTCCATTTATCTAGGTGTTTGTGTTCCCTTAGAATTATTCATGTAATGTAAGCTCTAAAAAAATTCCTTTGTGTTAGTCCATACTTTCACATATGCACCTAAATCATTCATTGAAACCATTCAATATACATGTTTTAATTGTGGCTCTATTAAAATTTAATGCCATCACCTTCCATGTGCAAGTGATACATTGGCCAAAGATTGAAAATACTTATTCTTCCTTATTTATGAAAATGTACATTATATATCCTTTTTTATATTGGATTTAAAATCTTAGAGAGATAAAAACTATTGTACCATAATATCCATGTAAAATTTTCCAACTTTTACACCCATCTATGCATTATATACTATCAATGTATGTATTATGAGTTGATAGCCAAATTATTCATTTGGTGGCCCTACTTATCATATCAATTGTAGTGGCCATGAGATGATTGGTACATGAGCTTCATGACTTCCTGATGCTTCCTTATAGGTATACAACTTGTAATATACCTAGGGAGGGTAATATAATGCATATTTTGGGTATAATAGAGGAAATTAATAGTAAAATGAATAGTATATTAGATAAATAACCCCACATACATAGAAAGGATGATTGGGATAGATTATAAGTAGTATAAATAAAAGGTCATGGGCTATTGTAATGCATCTAAGAAAATATCAATTCAATTAGAGTATTACTATAATAAAGAGGTATCCCCCTCAAAGTGGAAATCAAGTTGTGGAGTGATTCCTTCCTGCTAAAAAGGAATATTATATTATGTAATCAATTTATGCAATTATTATGTATTAGTGCATATAGGTTCTTAACATCTAGTATCATAGCTCTTTCCAAGGAGGTAATATAATTCATATTGGGGGGGGGGGGGGGGTAGAATAGAAGAAATTAATAGTAAAATAAATACTAGTAAATATTATATTAGAGGAATAATCCCACATGCATATAAAGGATAAGTGGGATGGATTAAAAGTAGTATAAATATAGGGGCATTGCTATTGCAATGCATCCAATCAAATATCAATTCAATTACAGTACTAATCGTATAAGGAGGTCTCACCCTTGAAGTGGCAAGAAATTTATGGAGTGATTCCTTCCTACCAAAAAGGAATATTATATTTTATAATTGATATATGTATTTATTATCTATTTTAGTATAGAGGTTATTAACATATATTAGTAGATATCTTTCTAGGGCCATTTGTGTAATCCTCGGTGTAGGCACATTCTAGATCAAGGGTTTTTAAAAGTCATATCTACATATTTTTCTCTTGTCCAAGTCAAAATATGCCATTTAAAGGTGTCATTTTCCATTTTATTCAACAAATGTGATTATTCTTTTGCATACAACTCTCCAATGATCAATAATCATGTTAGATCATTTTATGGGTTTTATTCATCTTGGTCTCAGAATTTCTAGAACAGTTTGAATTTTTTAATTTTGTTTATTATTTTAAAATTTATCATAGTTTTAGTAAATAATTCTATGATAAATAAATAAATCCAACTATTCTTCTACATGTTGCTATCAAATGAGGAATAATTGCACCAAAAATGTTCTAAGTTTTGTGTGCCTTTATTCCATATTTTCTGAACCAATTGAATTTTTAAATTTTATTAACTATTAAAATATTTATAATAGTTTAGTAAATAATATTGTAATAATAAAAATAAAACAAAATGGATATTTCCATTTTATCTATAGCAACATGTCAATTAAGCAATGTTATGGAAAAATTTAGTAGTAATATGAAAACTACTTTAGATATATTTGAGCTTCACTCCCATACACTAACACATTATGATGAGAAAATTAATGCATGGTTGGATTAGGAGAATAAATACAACACATGGTATGAATATTTATTTCATATAGTTGAAGAATATGAGATGAACATAATAACATGGCTAGATTTGGAGAATTCTTGCAACACCTTGTATGTTGATTTCCTTTCTTTGGCCATGATTAATTTACATTTAGATACACCCAATCAATCACCTAAGCATGTCATGGATGAGCCTACATTGGTCACTAGTTATTAAAAAAAATATGAATTTTTTGTTGGGGTTAACCACTCCAAAACTAATGTGTATAAAAAACAATGCTAAGGGAGATGGCATGTATCTTCCATTGGCTCACTAAGAAAATTATTTTTAAAATCTCATTATTTTTTGATATTCTGATCCTTTGGATTAAAATTACACTTCAACCTTTCATTATAGTGTTCATTTTCACTATATTCCTGTACATGATCATATTCAAGCATAACAAAAAGAAGTGGAAGTAGAAAAGTAAACATAGACATGCCTCTATCTGCTATTCTACATATTTTTGATATGTAATTCTTTACATGTTTCAAAGATGAAACATGTCAAGGGGGATGGAATATAATATAACTAAGGAGGGTAATGTAATTAATATTAAGGGGTATAATATAATAAATTAATCATATAATGAATAATAGTGAATAATATATTACAGGAATAATCCTGCATGCATATAAAATATGAGTGGGATAGATTAAAAGTAGTATAAATAGAGAGGTATAGGCTATTGTAATTTATATAAACAAATATCCATTCAATTATATTATTAATCTGATAAAAATGTATGTTTAAATAATAATTAATGATATGGGGGGTGAATTAGTCTTCAAAAACTTTCAATTAATTACCCTTAAACATCAATGAATCATTCAAAGTATCTTAGTGATCTAACAATGCATTAAGAACCAATCACATGAGTATGAAAAAAGATAACACCTCAATATGTGGGAAACCATCATGGTGAATAAAACCCATTGAAATAAATATTGGAAAAAGTATCATATAATATAATTTATCAACTTAGTTGATCACTAACCCAACATGGAGCACTAACCCCAGATTTATCAAGCACCCACTTGACTTTAGCAAACACCTACTTGCTAAGAGGATACAACCCCCTATAACTAAACATGAACTTAGTCATAAGAAAATTATATCAGAAATAACCTAAAAAACAAATCCAACTCTCTCTTAACCAGTCACCCACTCAACCAAGACTAATTTTGTAAGCACTAACTTGCAAGGAAGTTTTAATTCCCTCTTTGACTAAGCACTGACTTAGCCAATCAACCTTATTTCTTCCACTTAGATATATGAATAAACTATCCACCATAATACTTAAGTAAAACATATCTAATGAAACTTTTATATCCTTTGAATATGAAATGATCACTCCATCTCTACTCCACTTGATCTATCTCAAAACAACCTCTAGGCTTCTTCACTCAACTAGCCCTCTTCCAAACTAAATAGGTCATATGAACTTGATATTAAAATATAAAAAACATATATTATATTCATGATATGATTATAATCTATATTATAATGGTTTAAAACATTTTTCCCAACCTCTTTAGTCTCATTGATTTATCAATTCATTCCCTTAAACACCACATATCCAAATAGGCCTAAAATGCTTTGTATATATACTCATCTCTTGTTCATATACCGTTTGGTTAGAAAAACACTCATAAAAGCTTAGGAAATCCATATAATAGGACTCAATACATATCATAAAAATATTTAAAAAAACTTTGAGTCTCTTTTGGTTTGTCATGACTCAATTGGGCCTCATTTCACTTTTAGGTCTCATGGAGACCTAATTACATTAGGTCTATCTTATTAGCATCAAATATTGATCCTCTTAGGACTAGATAAATTTATCCAATAAACAAAAACTATTAAATAAATTATGATAATACCTATAATGACATCCTCCATGATTTATTTGACCTATGTCTATTGTTCATATAATGAATCCTGTTTTAGGATAAACTATCATATTAGGCATATGTGCCTCAAAAGTCTATCTTGTAAAAGTGAAGCTTAAACACACTTAATATATTGAAACATGATAAAAAATTACATATATATAATATAAATTACCTAAACTTCATTACCAAATGAATTATAAACTTTCACATAGATCTTAAGGCTTCAAGAATACCTCTATAACTCACTTATTTAGAACTGCCAGTTTACCTCAAAGACAAGTCATGGTGACTTAGGCCTCAAACACCTATGTAGACACTTTAAAATACTAATGATGAATTAAAAATATAATATTAAATATTTATAACATTTTAAAACACAAAAATCATATGTTATAATATCAAAATATTGGTCTTTTAGACCAATCTCATGATGTTATTTCACATTATCTTATCTAAACTAGACATGTCAACTTATGAGCAACTTTTACACAATCTTCACTAAAATAATTTTTTTATGAAAAGAATTAAAATTAATTAAAAACATACATATGTTCTTGTTTTCATAATTATATTATGAAAACACACTCAAATTCATCTTCTCACTTATGCCTGGGTTTTGCACTATTTACACCATTAGGTGTGTCTACAAGTGGTTAACTTGGAAGACTAGTTTAGCATATTTTATGGATGGAAACTACATAAAAACATAATTATAATGAATTATAAATATATATATTCTTCTTCCATCCATTTTATTTCCTTGACCAATGCAACTTTTGACTGCTAGAATAAATTCTTTACAAACAAACCTGTACTTGTGCATTTTCTCTCTCATTTGACTAACCACCACCACTTAGAGGTACCTGGGAAAGTTGAATACATGATAAAATATTTTTGATATGAATTTTATACCATTATAGTCTATTTTTAACAATATCTTCCACATTGGGTCCTTATTAGGGTTTTAGGGAGGTTTAACATAGGTTTTGGTGTTAATGATTATTCATAAAGGACTGCCCCTTAAATCCAAAACCAATGCTTGGAGATATTATATATGACCATTAAAAATATATAATTAACATATTATATTCTAATTCATATGTCACACATGAAAAAAAGTGTTTGAAAGTGCTTCTTGGGTCTTGAGACCTTATTCTGTGAACTCAAGAAGGCCTAAAATAGCGTTCATTATAATTTACTTTAAACCATGGCCTCAAACTTTATGAACATGATTAAAACAACATATATTACCTATTTATATCCTAAAATATTGATAATTTCCTTTAAATATTATCTTCATTCCTCATTAGGCTAGGTAGGGTTTAAGAGAGGTCTAAATGCAAACCTAGACTGAAGGTCCTACCCCTATAGGCTCACCCTAAAACTATCATGAGTGTTCCAATGCCTCTCATAAATTCTAAAATAGTGTCATAAATCCTTAATATTCCTATTTTCATTCATTTTTATGCACATACCTCTTCATAACATGATTATGATCATGACTAGGCTTCCTATGCAACCTTAACATCAATGACCTATACCTTCTTGCAACCATAAAGAATTAGTTGAATTCAAATTATCCTTTATGACAACATCCTTAAATGAATACATTCCATTAATGACCCTTTTCACATCAAAATAATACAAACTAGTCACACTCTCTCAATGACATCAACTTCATGCAAGATTTACCTTTAACATCAATGACAATACTCAACAAGGTATCCCCTTGAAGTGGCAAGTGATTTATGGAGTGATTCCTTCCCACCGAAAAGGAGTATCATATTTTATGATCAATATATGAATTTATTATCTATTTGAGTAAATATGTCCTTAACATAAGATCATATTATTGAGGAATACATGCCTTATCAAGTGTTATGGTAGTTTGGTATGGTACAAGATGCCCTTACTAACTTGAGATGGTTTACACACAATACTCAAGAGATTAGTAATGAAACTCTAATTATTCTTAGGAGAATGGTTATGGGTAGTTATGAGAGAGTTACAAAGACTCCATGGGCATATGTTAGTGTCTTAGTAGATGTAGGTGTGACACTAGATTATGTTCTATGATAGGTATAAGTTTATCCTCTAATATTGACAACACCATTATAGGCATTATGAGAGGTTTAAATTAGATAGGCATAGGCTGAGTAGGTATAGGATAAGTAGGTAAAGGATGGGTATATATAGGCTAGGGGTGGTGATTAGATGGATATATATGAGTAAATTGAGGTTAATGATGAGATGAATAATAGTGCCAATAGTACTAATAGTATTTGGCACAATAGTGGGGGAAGTGATGATGATGATGATGATGGGGCTAATGAGGGGATGATATATAGGCTTTATTGGTAGACCCTAGCTTAGAAGGAATAATAGATACATCTATAAATCTAAGATAGGTAGGGTCATATGGTATAGCTAGACTAGCTAAGATAGTGTCATACTAGAGGAGGATATTATGGCTACGTTAGATGAGATTTAAGGCCTAGAGATGAAATTTGGATAGCTACAAGCCTAGATGACCCACAAAGATAGTCATTTTACTACCCTTCAGTTAGAGATTGATTATATAAAGGTAAATGTGACCTAAATGACATAGGTATAAGCATAGATACAAGTATCTAAGGATCAAGCCCTATAAAATGTTCAAAGGCTCTAACATGAGTAGGATGAGGCATGAGGTGATAGCTCATGGTTAGGGTTTTCTATGATGGTTTTAGAGAACCTTTAGGCTAAGGATGAGGCCTCTTATTATCAATGGGTCTATGAGATTATAGTCTTATAAGATTAGTATATTACTACTTTCAAGGTATGGTATGTGCATACACATAATATTTTTAACTTTTATTGATTACTGATGCATTAAATCTTGTAGGAACTCATCAAGACTCAATCTCTTTGAGTGCACTCCCTAAGGGGTGCACCAAAAAAAGGGTGAGAAGACCTTTGGTGCTTTGTAGGATTGTTGTCCCTTTTTGTCACACTATTAATGTTGAGTAAATTTTACTTTTAGGTTAAATTGGGGCACCCCTAGGTAAAAAATTTACTTTTATGTGTTTTAGGTGTATAATATAGATGTCACAAGGTGTTTTATAGGTTAATTAATGTAACTTAATGTTGTACTAGCTTTAGTCACTAGTTATATTAGTCATTTAGGGTCATCTTGAGGTAAAAAAGGGTGTATTTAATTACTTATATAGATCTATTAGAAAGTGTGAAGGTTATAAAAGATGATGTCACATCCCATGTGTCCTAAGAGGTCTTAAGTAACTGAAACCAACTAAAAATTTGTAGGTTATTCAAAAAATCATAGTTTTCTTGGGAAAAGAGAATAAAATGGAACTTATACAGCTCCTTGGGAAGTGTGACATTTGTGAAAGGATCATGGTATATCTCTTTAGCTTCACCAAGCTTAGTTCCATGTTTGGTTTGCTCTAGAAGTTCCATTTTTGGCCCAAAACCATTATATTCCTTTTTCAATCCTCTTGGTAAGAAAAAGTGACCTTTAGGTTTGTGCTTAGTATAGACAACTCAGGAGGTTTCATCTCAAACACCTTGGGGAGGTTAAATTACACTCAAATGAATATATTTAAATATAAGGAATTTTAATAATGATGGCCCGTGCTTCATGAATCAACCTCTTCAAGTTGACTATGTTTTTTTGTCTGCTAATTTGTGTACCCCATAGGTTTTGATTTAAATTTGGAAATTTTGTATGAACCAATTGCTAAGTTTTATTATAAAGTATTTTTAATTACTTATCCAATTATTCCCATGGATTTTTTCATGTTTTGAGTTGATTTGATAGTCCAAATAACTCACCTTATAGAAGGTGTCACTATGTAAGGTTCTAGTCAAAAATATTTATTTGTAGAGCATTTAGTTATCAAAGGAATATCTATAGGAACATGATGTGATGTTTCCCGTATATTAATGATAAATTAATCATCCTCCCCTCATTTATTTTCTCATAACACCATGTTTGGATCAAGTTTTCATCCTTGCCAAGCTCACAACCAATTTTTTGATCAATTTCACTTGTATCCATGTTGGAGCACGTGTGGAACCTATTTAGCATGTCCATGGCGGTGATTTAAAATTATCATGATGTTTCATTTTGATATTTTTGTGAAAAAAATCAATTAACCATGAAGCCAATTCCTTTGGTGGATGAATCATTTTAGGTTCATTGTTTGCATACATCCTAAGTTCACCTACAGGGGTCCCTCTTTGGTGACATCATGATGAAGGAAGATATTTAATACTTATTATAATTATTTTTGAGTCTTATAAGTGTATTTTAAATATTGGATAAGGTATAAATTGAGTACAAGAATACATATCTTGTTGACTGCCTAAGTTTACACCACCTGCTTGCATACCTTTCAAGGTACATCTACAGGTGTTAAAAATGAGAATACCAATTTGATTAGAGGTTTTGAAGTTTGGTTCAAGATATTAATGAATATAAACACCTATTTTTATAATTTAAAAATTCTAGGTCTGCCAATGGAGTAAAACATTGACATTATCCATTTTCTCTTTTATTGCCTGTATACATAGAATCTCCACCTACAAACATCCTAATAGAGAGATAAATAACCATGTCAAGTGTTGAATAAAGTGATATATATTTGGTTTGAAGTACTAGCATGAATAAATAACATTAATGTTTTTTTGAAGTACCAAAATGGAAAAGGAAGGCATAATACATCTTTCAATAGATAGTTACCGAACTCAGGGATCTTTTCCCTAAAAATGGAAAATAGAGATCCAAAAGCTTCTTATGGACATCTCAAAACATGGTGGTGAAGGGTTTTTAGACACATAAATAGGTAAATATTATATTACATAGTATGGGGATGTTCCATGCCAAATATGAGGGCTATAATATGAAGAGGATAGAAATTTAAAGCTTTAAAGTGACCTCTAAAAAAACTAAAATATCACATTAACATCTATAGGTTTTGTGTTTTAAATGGATTTTGATGTCCTAGAAGGTAAATGAATCATAAATTCATGTTTTTTATGGTTAAATTAGTTTAGTGACACAAAAATTACATGAGGGACATCAAGGGATGTTTATACATGGCTATCAAAACCCTATGGTCACCTACAGTCTGTACCATAGCCTGAGAAGTGTACACCCACATCTGGGAATGAAAACAATGGCCCAAATTGATGTTTAAGTGGTGTTTTAAGACTTTTTGTTTAAGTGATATATTAAATAATGTTTTTTGTGAACTAATTGGGTCCATGGAGAGTATATTCACACCATGACTAAGCTCAGTAGAAGCTCACACACACCTATAGGTCAAAAGGGTAGAGTACCTCACTCAATAGGTAGAAAAGAACCTAGTGTGATGATTGGAAGTGCATAATAAGGTAAAAATCATGGTTACCATGATGAATTAACTTTTTATCATCTCCATAATCTGTTAACATGATGAAAAAACATATATAGACCCCTTATGACCCCAAGTATACCTATAACTATTATAAATGAGTGTGAAGGATAGTGAGCTGAGAAAGAAGTCCTAAGTGGTGATCTAATGTCACCCAAAGTGAACACATGATTTTTAAACATGTATTAATGATATATTTATATATTAATAACTCATATTCATTATCTCTAATGTCAAATTAGGCATGAATACCTATAGGCAGGGGTCTTTTCAAAGAAGAAACACAGTCATGATATAACATAGGCTTAAGAATTCAAGAGTATGAAGGGCCCATGAGAGGTTAGAGTGGGGAATAAATAATAGTACACATATATCATGATCATGAAAACCTATTTAATCTCATATAATTATAAATAAAATAGAGATAAGGTTCTCATAATGCACATATAGTCCACTTGGAAAAGGGTCACATATATTCTTTGCCTAATAGGTCTGCATTGGATTTTTGAGAGTTCGGAAAGTCAAATAACATTATAAAGAGCTCAAAATTTGTCTGTAGATACTTTGATACTTGTATAACCTCATAAAATATTAATTTTTATCTGATGAGGTAGTGGAGTGCCTTATATTTTATCTCAAATAGAGGGTACTCCCTTAATACATGAAACCTATAACCTTGAGGAAGGAAGATGAAGGGGTTAACATGGAATTTTTTGAACCATTAAATAAGTTTTTGAAGTTTTAAAACATATATTATAAAATTAATAACCAAAATATAAATGGTGAAGCTTAATGGAATGGTCAAAACCATAAGGGTTGCAGTTAGGGCTATGAGGAATGGTGAAACCTAGTGCTAGATGAGGAAGTCATCTTCATTTATAGTCTTTGATATGACTTATATAATACTTTAAAATGTGTATTGGATGAATATATTTGTTTTTTGACTATTATAATTTAATTAAAACCATCAAGAGTCATTTTGAGCTCTAGGGTACAATCAATCCTATTAAGCAAGGTCCAAGCCTAAGGCCAAATGGGAAGTCACTTGAATTTATAGCATAAGATGAAAATCACCATGTATTAAAACATGTTTTTATGGTGCATAAAAATGTGAATAACCTTTTTTATGGTAGATAAAACCAAATTAATCCATGTTTGGACCTTTAAGACAATTTAGGCTTGTTGGAATGGAGGAGGGAGCTTGATAGGAGAGTTTCAAATGATAATATATTCATGGAGGATATGCATGGGATAAAAATTAGTTTGGGTAAGTTATTAAGGTAATTTAACATCAAATTAGTGAAAAAAAAAATCACATTGAATGTGAAACCTATATGAACAAAGCTTAAGAGTTAAAATTGTCAAAAACCCTTACAAACCCTAATTAGTGACCCAATGGAGGAAATGGACTTGGGTAGATGATAAAATGGAATATTTTTATAATAAAACATATTTTAATTTTAATATGGCTCCATCAATATACTTCCCACTAGGATGAGTTGTATGGACTTATATGGATAGGGTGAAGAATAGGGTATTTTTAACCTTTTTTATGTTATGCAGGATAAAAGAGGATTATGAATATTAAATAAAGTTTGAAGGGAATATTTATAATTTTTATAACTCCATATGGTAATTTAATTACTTGAATAAACTCCTAAGGGTTTGAATAATATCTCTCATTTTGACCAGTCAAAATTGGCATAATAGACAAGCTAGTGAGAAGGGTGGAAAGATTCATGTGAGCTAATTTTAATGTGTCCCTGATCATTATAGATACATGGAGGGTATTTTAAATTTTAATCCACTCACTCCCATGTATTTTAATGATAAAATTATGCCAATGTTGAGGACAAGTGTGTAGGGTGCATGGAGGAAGAGTTTTCTAGACTAAAGATGATGATATCTCCTTTATAGATGATTTTAGAGGAATAGGCATAAAAAAATGCATAGAGAGTCATTAATTAACCAATACCATTCATTCAAATCAATATAAATGGTCATATTCAATCATGAGGCATTTAAACAAGGCCAATCATAAAGACAATTTTTAAAAGCCATAATGAGGAATTTTATGCCACTTTGCAAGAGTTTGATGACTTGTATGGACACTTGGGATTATTTAACTTTCAAGTTTTTTCCCATATCCTATTATAATTCATAATTAATTTATTATCTCAACTTTAAAAGTGTCCTTGTGACACTTGGACTTCTCTCTTCTTCTCTCTCTCTCAAGTTCTATAAGAACTAGCCATTTTGGCGATTGTACTCTATGCTCCTCTTGAATATGGTAAATACCTACTAATTTGCATAAAATTTTATCAATAAGACTACTTATTCTTAATCTTCTATGAATTTTCATATTGTGTTTGATTGAATGATAAATCTTGCTTAGTGAAAACTATGGATTCTTTAGCATGTTGTTTCATTCTTTAACTATTTTAACCTCTTCTTGTAGGGCATATCAAGTGTTATAGGAGATGTCTAGGTTTGAGTGAGTTAGTCTATTCACTATTGTCATTCAAGGCCTCTTTTATAATCCTCATATCCTAAGGCATTCATCCATAACCTCATAATGTAATATTGATGTGAGAAGACAGGATTAGAGAAGTGTATGTTCAATTTATCCCTTGATTTCATGCGTAACATGCAACGATTTGGAAGTCATCATCTATTTTGGTATATCAAATCCCTTAGGTTATTTTCATTTCAATTATCTCTCTCTATTTTCACCCACCAAGTTTAGTTTTAGTTGAAATCCAAATTTATACATCAATGGAGCTAGCCCTATCTAGAGATTCACCTCATCCTTAAGCTACCCACAAGTCTAGAGGTGTTTCCATTGTGCCACTTCGATGAGGAGAGATTTTCCTTATCCTCAAAGGGTGAAAATACAAGATAAAATAATTACCAATCAAATTAGATACCAAAAACTTTCCCTAAGCTAATTCTCCTCCCTTAAGTATTCCTCTAGACTTTTCCTCTTTTCATTCCTCCTTTTCTTGTCTTAATCTCCTTTTGGATAGTTAGCTTTACTGGGTCTACTAAATTGACCCAATATATTTTAGGGGTATTCTTAACTTTATTAGCTTGTTAAAGCTTTGGTTGACCTAGCTCAAACCTATTATTTTATACCCAAAAACACATTGGGTCAACCCTATATAATAGATTTTCCCAAAATGATTTAGGGCAAGATCCACCTATATATACAAGATCATTATTCATATGTGCAATCAATATTTATTATTCACTCATGCTTCTTCATAATATGATCTTCCACCATTATACTTGAGGATACTTAGCTTAGGTTTATTATTTTTAGATTCTAGTCTTGTGGATAAGTCTTGGATACTTTGTCCTTTCTTAGTGATCCTTAAAAATCACAACAACCTCTTATGAATCCCTTTTGGCTAAGGGAGAGATTGAGTCTTGACATGTTCACATTCATGGAAGTATATTCTAACTTTTATCTCCTCTCTTTTAGTAGATATAAGTAGCATAAGTGTTGGTTGAAATAATACTATCTTTTATGTTTTATGTATTAGGCTTTTACTCATACTTACTTTAATTGAAGTTTCCTATACATTGTTTATTTTGTTTCTAACCCCCCCAACTTTATACCACAAGCTTTGATGTGCACTAGATTAGATTTTAATTTCTTGCTATTAGAATAGATTGAATGTTTTAAATGTTAGGACTCCATTAGGGTTGGTGTGTGATTATGTTATATTGTAAGCTTTAAAACCCTTCCTAGCATGATGTGTTGTGACAAGTGATCCCATAATTAGGTCTAGTGGATCCCTATATTGGTCATGCTCCTGCTTAACAAGTGTATCCATAATGGAAGTGTAGGTATGCTCTATCTTCTTTGAGCCAAGATTGATTTATAGACATGATGAATTTATAATTGCATACAATATGCATAGAGGGCTAATACAAGGTCATCATAGTATAGGAGTAAGACACAGTCAATACAATATCCATGGCCACTTCTACCATTAGGACCTCTAGGACCACTTCCTACAAGACGTATGGACTCACAAAGATAGAGCTAATATTATATAGCTCTTTGGTATTTTTATATTTTGGCATTATGACATGTATATAGTCCCGATGTATATGACATTATTTTTAAAGATATATGACATTCATATTTGTTTTATGGACTTGTACATTGACTATTATTATTTTGATATATATGTAATGCTATATTATTTTATTTACCATGATTGGTGATGGATTTATGCTTAATTGTGATTAATTTACAATGTTGATGTTTATTACTATTTAAACATGCATGTTCTTTCATTTACTATATGCCATGTATATGAGATGTTGGAATCTATTTTTATCTACTCATGTTGATGACTAATATTATGTGCTTATTCAAAGATGCATGTCTATATATCACCATAATATAGTCACTATGGTTTGGTTTTATAGGTTTGGATTGGTTAGGGTATGAATTTTGTGAAAAACTAGAAATATTGATGTAGACATTATTTGATAGATCATTTAGCCTAATTGTTGTTGTATCTTATGATATTTGGCATCATAGTTGTAGACAATTATAACAAAAATGCGTATCCTAAGCATGGAAAACTTAATTTATATGAAAATATAAACCACTATAATTCTCCCTTTTTCCCAAATGTGACATTTTATGAATACTAGTAGCTTGGCTATTTTGGGTGTTGTAAGGGATTTTTAGTTTGAGATCACTATTCACCAAGTAATATTCATTGGTACTATTCACATGTCACTATTCATGGTGACATTTCATAGTTTTGAGGTGGAATAGTGATGAGGTATCTTGGGGGATGTGGCTTGTCCCACATAGGAGTTTTTAATTATTGAAAATGGAGGAAAGAGAATTGGGGTGCAATTTTCCACTTGACCCTATGAAAGCAATAATTAAGAGCATGTGAAGAGACAAACTGATTAAGAATCACATGGGGGCACATGGGAAAAGTCAAAATCAAATCAAAAAGATCCATTGCACATGTGAGAGAGAGAACCCTTACGCATGTGAGAGACAAATTGATTGATAATCATATGGGGGCACATAAGACAAGTCAAAATCAAATAAAAAAGATCCATTGCACATGTGAGAGAGAGACCCCTTGCACATGTGAGAGACAAAATGCACTATTGATGAATAGTGATACCACTTTAAAGGATGGTGCATTTATTCCTTTCTCATGAAGTTTCACTCTTCTTCTATCTCTCCTTTTTAATTGTATATAGAGAGATCTTATCCATTGTAATTGATATGCTTGATTATAATGAAAGCTCCTTTTTAAGGTTTGAACTATGTGTTCATTATTTATAATATTGTTTGGACAAAATCCTAATGAAGTAAGAAATATATGAGCATGGAAACACTTTCAAGTTTATTAGTTTTGGTATTGAAAGATTTCCCCCTAGCTGGTGAAGGTAATTCCATCTAGGAATTACAATTTTGCTTTGGTGTTATGATCATATTTTGTAAGTTTTTTCTCATTGTAATTTAGTATTTTTTAAGTTTTGATATTTAATATGAGTTATAGTATTTCAAAGTTTTAATAAATTATCAGTATTTCCATATTTATTGAGTTGTATTATTAAGTGTGAGTGAGGATTGTTAGTGTTTTATATAAGTGAGGAGTGAGGTTAGTGTGTGGATTTTGTAGTTTTATGTATTTTTTAGTAAATATCCCACTTTGAGATATTTTAGTGGTATCAGAGCTTTTTAGTAGAGTGTGGATTTTATATATTTGTGTGTTTTTAGTAAATATCCCATTTAGAGATATTTTAGTGGTATCATATCTTAGTGTTGAGTTTATACTATTATAGTTGGATTTTTATATATTTATGTGTTTTTAGTAAATATCCCACTTTAGGATATTTCAATGGTATTAGAGATATGTATCCTTCTAGATTGTGTAAGTTTTATTTGTAGTTTTGTGTTGATAGAGATGCAGGGATCATGGAGCAGAGGCAACTTCTAAAATTTTTTCCCACAAAAGAAGAGGTGTTGAGGCAAAGATAGAATGAATTTTTTTTTGTAAAGACTCAATGAAAATTTCCAATTGTACAAGTAACTCCTCGATAGTCTATTTCAAAATATGGAATCAGAAGAATTGTGGGCAAAGGCTTTTAAGAAGTTAGAAGCTTCTAAGCAGTTGGAGTTGAATAAAAAATCCCTTAAAACAGAAGAATTGCATTCTCAAGTATTAAGAAAAGAAGATAGTAGAATAAATAATTATAGAAGAAATAATCCTTGATTTCTTTACAAGGAATCTTTGGATCCCAACCACTAATGCAATAATAATGAGGAAATGGTAGAACATGATCCAAATCAACCCATGGAGGGATCCACCACTCCAAAAGGGAAGGTTGAATAATAAAATATCTTATTAGAGCCTTAATAAATTTCTAAGGAGAAAATATTCTTGTAGTATGAATAAAGAGTTGAACCAAATGTACTCCATGCCATAAAAATTGAAGAGGAAGAAGAATCACCTATCAAATGTAGGGATCACAAGATTAAGGAGGTTGTGCATGCAAGTGTAAAAAAAGGAGATGATTGTAGAGGTTCATCTATATTAAGAGGTAGAATTCTAAGACATGGTGGATCAATCCCCTTCTTAGGTCACTTATTCAACTACACATGAGTTGGTTCACAGTCTTTTTAGTCAATGTGAGTAGAAGTTGATTCCATACTTAGCATCCTAAGTTACATCCATTGGTGAGGAGTAGATGAGTATCATATATGAAAATATTAGGATTGAAAGACATGATGATTTGGAGTTCACTAAATCATCAAATAGTGCTAAATCATATTAACTTAATCTTATTAGAGTGTTATAGTAGATGCGTCATGAACAATTCAAGAGGTTTGTTTGGGATCCTAGTGTTTGGATTATTGAAGTTAATTTGGTTACTTGAGGATAAGCAATATTTTGGAAGGAAAGATTTGTAATGTTCCATTTTTCCCAAATGTGAAATCTGATGAATACCAATATCCTATTTTATTCCCATAGGATATTTTAGGTGTTGTAAGGGATTTTTAGTTTGGGATCACTATTCAGATGCCACTATTCATGGGGACATGACATAGTTTTGAGGTGTGGAATAATGAAAAGGTGTCTTGGGGGATGTGGATTGGCCCACATAGGAGTTATTAATTATTGAAAATAGAGGAAAGAGAAGTGGGGCACAATTTTACACTTGTATATGTGAAAGGAATAATTAAGAGCATGTGAAGAGATAAAGCAATTGAGGATCACATAGGGTTACATGAGAAAAGTCAAAATCAAATCAAGAAGATCCCTTGCACATGAGAGAGATACCCCTTGCAAATATGAGAGACAAATTGATTGATAATCACATGGGAGCATATGGGACAAGTAAAAAGAAAATCAAGAAGATCCCTTATACATGTGAGAGAGATACCCCTTACACATGGGAAAGATAGATGTACTATTGATGAATAGTGATACCAATTCAAAGGATGGTGCATTTATTCCTTTCTTATGAATTTTCCCTCCTCATCTATCTCTCCTTTATAATTATATATATAGAGATTCTCTATTGTAATTAATAATCTTGATTATTATGAAAATCCATTAATTTGAACTCTATGTTCATTATTTATACTCTTTATTGGATAAAATCCCAATGAATTAAGAAATCTCTAAGGATGTAAATGTTGAAAATTATGACCTCATAGGTCAAATTATCACCCCTACAATTTGAAACTTTTCACATCATGTTAGTTTGCCTTGTGAGTCAATGAGTTGGCCATGAAAATTCTTTAATGTGATTATTGAGAACTAGATTATCTTAGCATGTCATGCACAAATGAATAGGTTAGATTTTTTGTGCATTTCATAAATGTACGTAGGAAGTCAAAAAAGATAAAATATTACATTAAGATGATGTATTTCATGCCAAAGTCATCCCCTATAAATTTGGTGTCTTGATGACTATTCTATCTCAAGATATAAACCTTTAAAAATGATCTAGCAGTGTGGGATGTGCCCAAGGACATCAAGTTAAATCCACAACAAATAGTTATTTAGATTCAAAAAATCCTTAACAAATTTTAAGTTGAACACAAGGTCAACAAGTGGCTTGATCTTGGAGGTTAAGATCCAAAATCAACAACATGTGGGTGATTAATTAAGTCAATAATTTAAATGATATCTACAACATGCATTCGATCACATAACCAAAGATCAATGTTGAGATCATGGTAAAAAAGTCAACAAATATTGAGATTGAATGCATTGATTACAAGTGTCATGATCATGATGACTTAGCAGATCAATGACACATGTTTGATTGAACAGAAAGAAGATCAATGGCATGCATTCAACCATGTAAAGGAGATCGATGGTATGTGTGAGTTAAAAATTCATTGAGCCTAGATTACATGTGAGGTTTCCATGTGGCATAATCATTTGAATCAGATGTAGATCGATAGAAGGACCCACAAGAGGCACATATGATTTCCAAGTGTCACATTTTTGAAAGCTAAAATAAAGACCAATGCAAAGCTACCAAGTGACATAATCTAGAAAGTAGAATATAGATCAATGGAAATGATGAAGGTTAAAGATAGAAGACTCTTGAGGACATTGATGAATAAAATTTGATAATTTCTAGTGGCCATGAGATGAGGACACATGTCTAAGTGATGATGGTCATATTTTAAAAATATGATAAGTAGCCCAAAAGAGGTGCCACATAGGTGAATACATTATATCAAAAAAAATTCACCACCCAATCAAGAAAATTGATAAATGTGAGATAAAATATTATCTAGGTTACTAGAGTAGACACTACAGATTTTTAGATCACCATTAAAGTTTAGATAAACCTCTAAAAACCCTTAAGCATGAATTTTACATCTTGTTCAAATCAAGAGGCTAGGTAGCCTATGAATATTAATTGAAATTATAGATATATGAAAACCAATAAGGGGATTAGTTTTCATCCATAGTATACCTATGTCTAGGGTTTAAATTAGGAGTAGAGTTATGATTATGAAAAGGAGTGTCTTATCTTTCAACATGGTCATACCTCGACAAATAGTTACTTACAACCATTTAAATTAGACATAGTCATGGCTTTTTTAGGTCAATGGATATGAAGATTTTTTCCTTTTAATGAATCCAAGTGGAGGATGGCATGGAAATCAAAGAGAGAATTTTGTGGTTCGAAAGTGTAGGTGGAGCATTCAATGAAGTTTTTGGGTCTTTTGGGACTTTTCCCTTTCAAGCAGATCATGACTCACCACCTTCAAAAAAATATTGTCTTATTATATGTTTCTAAACCAATCAAGGGGCTTAAAGATCATTTAGTGCTAATAAATAATTTATTGGAAGGTAGGATTAATGGTAATTGATAAAAAGGTGGATGGGACTCCATCTGAGTGTTTAGACCTCATTTATTAAATCTTGTTTGCTTGCTTCCCTCTCTTTATTCCCCTTTTATTATATATATCCCATTTCTCCTCAAAGAAAGAGACTCTTATGCTTTTGGCATGCCTGGACTATGCTATTATTTGTACTGCAACACCTATTTAATACAATAAAGAACAAAATCCTCTATTTTCAAGTTAAATTCAAGTGTGTCCTATGAATCCATTAATGTGGTTAAGTGAACGCATGTGTTCCTTTGACTCTGTTTGAGTTTTCTCACCTTAATTAAGTGTCTTATAGCTTTCACAGGTCATTCTAAGTGTAATAGATAGTTTGTTGATTGGTTTGGAAGTGGGAAACTACCCTCCCATGCTATATTGATAGTTGATTCCTTTTTATGAAATACTTATGTGAAAGTTGATCAAAGAGTTAGTGAAGTGATATTTTTAGGTTTGAATGTTTCTAATAGTGTGTCTTTTATAATTAGAAGTGTTCACAATATTGGTGCATCACCTCCTTTTATATGTTTTTCATGTATTATTGTCTATTTCTCTCTCTTAAAAAAACAAGAGATTAGTTTAGCTGATAGATCCAAGAGCACTATCCCTCTCTAGAGGCTTAACCTCACTATAAGATACCCATAGCCTAAGGTTGTTCCCATTTTGTGGCTTAATTAGAAATAAGTTAAAGAACTTCCTCCATGGGTGCAAATTTAGACCACAACAATTTTTGGCATGTCTAGTGGAATGCATTCTCATTGGTATAGCTTAAGTTTTGATATGAGGATAAGTATTTTCAATAGAGGAAGACATATATAGAATCAAAAGATAAAGATTCTTCAGATTATATAATATATAGTAACATCCAGGCAATAATCTTATGTCAAAGGTTATTTCAAGGTTAGATAGCAAAGGTATTCCTCTTGAATGCATTGAGTTACTTTATAATTCATGTAAAAGAGAAAATTTAGAAGGATGAGATCTTCTCCTTATAATGAATATTCATCTCTTGGTCATCCTATTGTCCTAAGAAATGCAATCACCACTATCCAGATGGCCATCAAAAATCAAGTGTTTGTTCCATTCAATAGGGGTAGTCCACTGAATTTAGATCATTTTGATGGCATTGTTGAATCTACCCTTAACAATATCCCATTATTCTTAGGATAAGATCAAATAAATCCTATTAAGCACATATAGGATGCTACCAACCTTTTTTTAGTTTATAATTTTGTTCAAGATAATGTAGCTATTAGACTTCTCATTACTTCTTTCAAAGGAAAAGCACTGTAGCGGTATAAAAATATCCCATTAAATTTCATTGATACCTGGGATGAATTAGGTGCAGCCTTAGTAAGACAATTTGAAGACAAATCTGATCATATATCTTTAGTTGAATACGTGACTACCATATAGATATCTCCTCATAAGTTCATATCTTATTTTAACCTTAGATTATAAAAGACATGGACCAGGATACCTACATTGATTAGCCATCCCTAAAATATGCCTTATTGTACTATCTAAAAGCCATTAACTTTGATATTAGTATAATGATACAATCAAGGGGTGGTATTACCTTACCAAATGCTTATGAGGTTTTAATAAGAGGAAAAAATAGCTTGATCCAAACTGGTAAACTCTCTCCAAGGCCTTAAATTCCTATATTCCAAGAATTGAAGTCTATACCAATCCCTCATGTTCCTCAAACACCATATTTACCTCTTATTTTATCCCCTAAAGATCAAATTGTAGCCTCTTTGAGTCAAGCTAGTGAGCTTGGAGAATTAAAAAGTTTGTTACAATATTTTGGGAATGAAATAGTATAGCTCAAAAGGTAGAAATACTAGGCTAATATTCCTTATCAATAATAAAATTAGATCACCTATCATCCATTCAGAGATCAAAGACCTCCTTATCAAAGGTTCAAATAAAATAGACCACCCTACTAACCACAAGGAGCCATAACTCAAGCTAAACCATATGCATCTCTTGATCCTAATATGCATTCCAATTGAAGATATATTGTTCCCAACCTAACTCAAAATAACTTGATGTAGGATTTAGTTTAGTAACCACTTAATCGAAATGATGCTCAAAATCAAGCTTTAGTATCATAAAAATATAACTATGCCACAAATGACACACAAAGATTTTTGTCTTTAAAAAATCCAATATCAAGAGACAAGTTTGGCATCACAAGGAGAGATTAAACAAATTCGATGGAAACCTGATGCCATTAATGTGAATTAGAAAATGGATGGTCATGTTGCATTCAATCAGATTGGTAAAGATAGTAATATAAGTGGTTAAGTTTTAGCTCTAACTAGAGATAAAAGGAGAGCCATAGATAAGGATCATGATGTGATTAATGATTTGAGTAATTCTAATTTTATTTCCAAGAGTACCAAAGATAAAATTTATGCCCCTACAATGCAAAAAAATAATAATACAAAGGTTGAAAAGGTCCATCAAATACCTCTTGTTCATGAGCAACCAATGGTTCATAAAGTGTAACCAAAGGTTAGTGAAGCTCAATTAAGTATAGTGGATCAAATGAATAAGTATAAAATAAACATTAGCATGTGGTATTCCCTATCTATTTTAGGATAAAAGGACATGCTTATTTAAGATCTTTTAACTCTTAAGTTATCTCCAAAACTAATTGAGAAAGAAGGTGTTGTCTTAGCTAATTCAAACTAGCCAACTAAGTAACAAGTATGATAGGTAAATAAAATGGTAAAGGTGTAAAAAATTGAAGTAAAATCATATTTAATGCCTCCCTTATACCTATCTTTTATATTTGGTGAAACTTTGATTTATAACTGTATGGTGGATAGTGAAGCCAATATCACTATTATGCCTAAGCAAATTGTAGACAAGCTTGGTATTATTTATGAACCAAATACTAAAGTGGTATTTAAACTATATGGATCACTAAAAAATAAATTATATATTATTAGAGATCTAGATTTGACACTACATGTTTGTCCCAATGTTACCATTTAGCAGGATGTAATTGTGGTGGACTTGCCTCCCTACTTTGCCATGTGTTTATTGTAGAGTAAAAAATACTCTACGTTTCATTTTGATTCACAGTCACGAAATCCAAATTTTGTCCCTATACACTTTGGTTTGAGAAGATGGAGTTTTGATTTAGAGCATAGGCTCGAATTTCTTTTTGCCTCAATTTTGTCTAAGTGTTACAATCAAGCGGAAGCTGCCAAGTGTCATCAGATGAGGCACCTTTCATAATTTCTAAAATTTGGTCAGGACATGCCACGTGTCTCATAGCAATTTAGTAGAACATGACAAGTGTCAGCATCCATGTTTCATATTGGCATCCACATTTCAAATCTCTTTTGAGCAGAAGCTTTTAACAAGCTAAGTATTAGGATCAAGTGGAAGGTGCCAAGTGGCAATAGTAAAAGGTTTCAATGTGCTTTTCTAAAAGCAACAGAAGATGCCATGTATCCCTAGCTAAAGAGAGAGAATGCCACCACATGTCAACCTTTGAATTATATTCATTTGTTTTCATTGATAAGTAAAAGATTGTGGTGGGTCTTAGGTTTTTATTTTGAAGCAAGCAGAAGTCACCAAGTGTTGCCGTCTGTGTAAGTATGAAATGAAGCCCAATTATTTATATAATATAGAAAGGGAAACATAGAGATGAACATGTGTCACCTTCTACAGGTTTCTCAAAAGGTAGCTAAAGGTAGTGGAGATCGCCACATGTCCTTTGTTAAGAATAAGCGAAAAGCACCACATGTCCTTGTCCTCTTTTTGAAGTTGCTCAGGTGAGAACTTCTTTGGGTTCCATTTTCTATAAAAGTTGTTTAAGTTTTGGAGAGAAGTGAATGGTGACAGATGTCAAAAATTGAACACTTCTAAGTGAAGATACAATAAGAGTATAGGTGAAGCGGAGAGCACCGTGTGTCTTCAATAAAGCTGCAAAACATGCCAAGTGTCATTCTTTGGTGTCTCCTAAATAATAAAAAGGTTTTCAAGGAATTGGCCAAGTGTCCTCTTCCATTTAATAGAAGGGAGTGTCCTGTGTATCTGTTTCAGCCAATGAACTACTAAAAGATAGAGCATTTCAGAATCTAAGAAATATCTTTTGTGAGACACTTCTAGTTTGGTTAGATTTTAGTTGGACCTTTAGATTGGGAACACAAAGACAATTTGGAGTGAATTCGATGCTATAAAGAGAGGTGCAGAGATCACCAAAAATCATCATCTGAAGATTGGAGAGAAATTTTTGTGAGAGACTATTGTCAAGAGTTTTTAGACTTTTAGAGCTGTGATCAAGAATATCATTTGCTTTTGTTTTATTTTCTTGAATTGGAAAGTTTATGTAACTATGCATGTTTCTGTGCCTTTTGTGTAACTTGAGAATTAATAAGAAGACTAAGTTATGTGCCTTTGTTGGTGTTTTTTGTGTCATTTCAAAAGTAGTCTAAGTTATGAGCCTTTGTTTCTATCTTTTACATTGATCATGCCTTGTTTGCTCTTTAATGTAATTGAATCTTACATATATTTTCACTGTGCTCAGAATTAAGGGTCAAATTACATTCAGGCGCATCGCCATAGTTAGATTTTCTTTCTTTGCATTTGTGTTTCTATTTAATTTTTTATCCCTTTCCTCGCAACACTCAAAATAAAGAAGAGACCAACTTCTTAAAAATCTGAAGGTCATTTCAAGTTGCAAGTCCCACATTCTTGAAACTTCCCATTGTTGGTGTTAGAAGCAAAGCAAAATTTTAATCATCAACAGTTTTTGGCATGCCCAGTGGGACAAGTCTTGAAGTTTCTTTCAAGACCATATGAACTAGAGAGCTACAAGGAGTCAGAGCCGTGGACCAATAAATAGATCACAATCTGCTATAAATCTAGGTGTTCTTTTGCCACCTTTGGTAACTAGTCTAAGAAGAAAAGTCAATCAATTTATACCAATACCAAGAGTAAATATGGGAGCCCCTATACCACCAAAAAATTATGCAAGTTGGAACACTGTTAGTCCTTTGATTCTCCCAATACCACCAGCCACTTGGGATCTTATCCCAGTAAATGCCTTGAAAGCTTTGCCCAGATTCAGTGGGCAAGATTTTAAAACAGCAGAAGAACATCTTCAAGATGTATCAGATGTATGTGTTATACATGTTGTCACATAAAAAATGTGGCTATGACGTTATTAACAGCTTTTTTTAAAGGGAAGGCTCTAGAATGGTAGTGGTCCTTGACCCCAAATACCATATCTACATGGGATCAGCTCGAAGATCTTTTCTTTGAAAGATTTAAAGAAAAGGGTGATAAGTCTTCTTTTTTATAGGAATTGATTACCATCCAAAGGGCACCACAAGAAGTAATGACTGACTTTAACTCCAGATTTCAAAAGACTTGAGAAAGGATTCCTTCTACCGCTAGACCATTACCAAGTATGGCTATAGTGTTTTATCTTAAGGATTTAAATTCAGACAAATCTATTATGATTCAATCACTTGGAGTTTAGAGTCTGCCATAGGCTTATGACTATGCAGTCAGAGCTAAAAATAATTTGATAGATGCCCCCAAGGCCTCCCATGCCTATGTTTCAAGAAATTACCTTGCCATTACCTCAAAAATGTTGAGTTGTGGAGCTAAAAGCTTCACCAATGAGAAAATTGCAAGGTTGCTATATTTACACAGTCATCGACATCGGTCAAGGATTGATTGGAGGCTACCAATGTCGGTTATGGATAGGTCGACATCGGTCATGTGCAGACAGACAGGGACCGATGTCAGTCACCTGTGTGTTCTAGAAGTCTATTTTCATGGGATGACTAGATTGTTTGCATGATTAGATTAACTGTTAGTATTGAGTCCACATTTCTATTTTTGGCAAGACTAATTTGAACCTTTGATTAGGAGGTGTATCTACTGGTGGAGAATGCACAGCTCATGATCCCTAATTCTATATAATAGGGATAGATCTTCATAGCTTGTGTAACAGACATGTAAGATAGACAATTCAAGGATTGAATTGTGTTTGTAATTGATAGAGAGAACTATTGAGGGAAAGAGATCTATACATCTGAGAGGTATGGAAGAAAGAGAGATTTCTTCAATTGTATTTCCTTCAGGAAGAATTTAATACAAGTTTTCATTATATCTTGTATCTCATGTTCTTTGCTGATTCTAATTTCTAGTTACTAATTATTCTGGTTTAATTTCGTGTTTAGTTGCTTACACAAAAGTAATCAATTGTTTCTTGTTAAGATCCTGACAAGTGGTATCAGAGCTTGGGTTCACTAATAGGTGGTTTTAGATCTGTTTAGTGTGTGTTGATTATAGGTCACTCACAGGGGTTTCTGTTTGAGTGGGAGTATAACAATGGCAGAAGAAAGTAAACTAAGAATGGAAAAGTTTAACGGCAAGAATTATCAATTATGGAGGATGCAGATAGAGGATTATCTGTATTATAAAGATTTGTACTTACCATTGGGTGGGGTTTCAAGCAAGCCCACAGATATGCAAAATGAAGAATGGAATGTTCTTGATAGAAAGGCTCTGGGATCCATAAGGTTATGCCTGGCATCTTCTGTGATTTCTAACTTATCACAGGCAAAGACAACGGTAGAGTTAATGGATACTTTAAAAAATTTATATGAAAAGCCCTCAGCTTCAAATAAGGTATATCTTATGAAGTAATTATTTAATTTGCAAATGCAAGAAGGTGGATCTGTATCTAGTCATCTTAATGATTTCCATGTAATAATAAATCAGTTAAATTCAGTCAAAATAGTTTTTGATGATGAAATTAAGGCTCTCTTAATTTTATGATCTTTACCTGAAAGTTGGCATAGCTTGGTAATGGTAGTTAGTAATACTACATATGCTACAAATATCTTGAAAGTAGATGATGTTGTTAGTGTAATCTTGAATGAAGAGATTCACAGAAAAAGCATAGAGGAAACATTAGGTAATGCTTTAAGTATTGAAAGCAGGGGAAGGCAAAAAGAGAAGCGCAATCAAGGGAGATCAAGGTCTAAGTCAAAGATGAGAGGTAGATACAAATCTAGAAATAGAAGAAAAATAACTTGTTGGAATTGTGGAAAGATAGGGCATGCAAAGAAAGATTGTTGGTTGCCGGTTAAAGAAGAAAATCAGCATGAAGGTAAAGAAGAAGCAAAAGTTGTAGGTATTGTTGCACAAGATGCTCTTGTATTTTCTTTGGATAATAAAATAAAATCTTGGGTTTTAGATTTTGGTGCCTCTTTCCATGTAACTCCAAATAGAGAATATTTCAATGATTATGTCCAGGGAGATTTTGGAATAGTTTATTTAGGGGATGATGAGCCTCGTAAAATTGTTGGCAAAAGAAAAGTGCAGCTGAAATTGCAGAATGGCAACACATGGGTGTTAAAAGATGTCATGCATGTACCCATCCTGAAGAGGAATCTAATTTTTATAAGAAAGTTAGGGGATGAGGGTTACACAGTAACTCTCACAGCTGAATCTTGGAAGGTGTCCAAGGGTGCACTTGTATTAGCTAGAGGTAAGAGAGTAGGTACTCTCTATTTATGTAATGTATTACTGATTATTCTCCTTCTATTCTATCTACTTCAGATGTAGATGCAAAGTTCTAGCACTGTAGGCTTGGCCACATGAGTGAGAAGGGAATGAAAGTTCTTAAGTCAAAAGGTAAGCTTTTAGATTTGAAAAACATAGATCTAGATTTCTGTGAGCATTTTATTTTTGGAAAATAGAAGAGAGTGAGATTTCTCAAAACTGGGTCAACAAAAAGGAAGCACAAGTTGGATCTTGTTTACACAGACGTGTGGGGACCAGCTCAGGTAGCTTCTATTGGAGGATCATAGTATTATGTTACTTTCATTGATGATACTACAAGAAGGTATGGGTCTATTGTATAAAGAAGAAATCTGATGTTTTTGACACGCTTATGAAATGGAAAGATTTGGTTGAGAATGAAATAGGTTTGAGATTGAAGTGTCTTAGATCTGACAATGGTGGTGAGTACTACAGCTATAAATTCAACAGGAACTATTCTATGAATGGAATACGCAGGGAAAGGATGGTTCCAAGGACACCTCAGCAAAATGGAGTTTTTGAAAAGATGAATAGAATAATATTGGAGCGTGCACAGAGTATGAGGTTGCATGTTGCTTTGCCTTTACAGTTTTGGGTAGAAGCTGTAGATACTGCAATTTACCTGATTAACAGAGGACCCTCTACTACTCTAAATGGTGGAATTCTAGAAGAGGCTTCGATAGGTAAAAAGGTAAATCTTTCATTTCTCAAAGTTTTTGGTTCTGAAGCTTTTGTGCACGTTGATAAAAAAATAAAAAGAAGCTGGATGCTAAGTCTATGAGGTGCACTTTTATTGGTTATGGCTCTAGAGATTTCAGATTCTAGTTGTGGAATATAGGAACTAACAAAATTATTAGAATTTGTGATGTTATTTGCAATGAAAAGGTGATGTACAATGATCAGCTCAAGAAGCTAAATAGTACTGAGCTGAGCAATGTTGAATTGGATGAGGTGATGATCCAAAATGAGCTCGCAGGAAAGAATTTTCACACTCAAGAAAACACAGACACCGATGTCAGTCAGGAAAGAACCGATGTCAGTCATAAAGGAACCAACGTCGGCCAGATAGTGACCGACATCAGTCAGATAGAAATCAACGTCGGTCTTGTGGAACCGACGTCCATCAGGTACAGACCTGGAGAAAACTAAGATCTGTCACTGACAGAGAATTTGGGTGGACAACAAGCAGTGAATGAGTCTCAAACACCTAGAAGGAGGTTAGAAAGGGTAAGTAAACCTCTAATTTGATATTCCCCTTCATTATTCTACTTATTGCTCACTGATAGTGGAGAACTAGAGAGTTTTGATGAGGCAATGTAGGTAGAATCTTGGAAACAATGGGAGCTTGGCATGAAAGAGGAAATTGATTCCTTGAAAGAGAACCAAACATGGGATTTGGTTGAGTTACCAGCTGGAAAGAGAGCATTGAAAAACAAATGGGTTTATAGGCTAAAGGAAGGTGAGAATGGACAAATGAGACATAAGGCCAGGTTGGTAGTAAAGGGATTTGCACAAAAACCAGGTATTGATTTTGGTGAAATTTTTTCTTCTGTAGTAAAAATGACTTCTATTCAGACTGTATTGTCTTTAGTTGCTATTGAGGACTTACATCTTGAGCAGCTTGATGTTAAGACAACATTTCTTCATAGAGATTTGGATGAAGAAATATATATGGATCAGCCAGAAGGTTTTGAGGTCAAAGGTAAGGAGAAACTTGTGTGCAGGTTGAAGAAAAGCTTATATGGTCTTAAGCAAGCTCCTAGACAATGGTATTTGAGGTTTGATAGGTTTATGACTGAGCATGGTTTCAGTAGATGTCAATCTGACCATTGTGTTTATTTTAAGAGATTGGATAATGGTAGATATATTATCTTGTTGATGTATGTAGATGATATGCTAGTTACAGGTTCACACACGAAAGATATTTATGAGCTTAAGGTAAAATTAGCTCACACATTTGCCATGAAAGATTTAGGAGTAGCAAAGAAATTCCTTGGCATGAGTATTAAGAGAGACAGGAAAAATCACAATTTGATTTTGTCTCAAGAGGATTATGTGAACAAGGTGTTGGAAAGGTTCAATATGCAGGATGCAAAACCAGTGAGCACACCTATGGCTGGACACTTCAAGTTGAGTAAAGAATAGTTTCCTAAATCACATGATGAGGTTAAGTACATGAGTAGAGTTCCATATGCTTCCATAGTTGGGAGCTTAATGTATGCAATGGTATGTACTAGACCTGATATTGCCCAAGCAGTGGGAGTTGTCAGTAAGTTTATGGCCAATCTAGGAAAGGAACACTGGAAAATAGTTTAGTGGATTCTTAGATATCTGAGAGGGACCATCAGTAGGCATTTATGCTATGGAGGGTCAATAACTTCTCTACATGGATATGTAGATGCAGATATGGCAGGTGACTTGGATGGCAGGAGAAGCACCACAAGTTATGTTTTTAGTGTTGGTGGAACGACAATTAGCTAGATTTCAAAGTTGCAGAATGTTGTTGCCTTGTCTACTACAGAGTTAGAATATATTGCAGTCACAGAGGCTAGCAAGGAGATGATATGGATGACACAATTCATGGAAGAGTTAGGAAAGGAGCAAGAGAGTTGCAGATTTTACAGTGATAGTCAAAGTGCAATTTATTTGGCAAAGAATGTAGCCTTTCATTCAAGAACCAAACATATACAGCTTAGGTACCACTTCATTAGACAGGTATTGGAGGATGGTGAGTTGAAGCTAGAAAAGATCCATACAGATAAGAACCCTGCTGATATGTTAACAAAGCTAGTAACAAAGGAGAAGTTGAATGTTCATTCAACTTTTGTTGGTCTTCAATATTGAGCTTGAAGATGGAGAAGTTAGAAGATGTTACTGTACAGGTATAGGTGCAGTTGTCTATCTCCAAGTGGGAGATTGTTGAGTTGTGGAGCTAAAAGCTTCACCAATGAGCAAATTGCAAGGTTGTTGTATTTACACAGTCACCGATGTCAGTCAGGGATCAACTAGAGGCTACTGACATCGGTTATGGATAGGCTAACATCGGTCATGTGCAGATAGACAGGTACCGATGTCAGTCACCTGTGCATTCTAGAAGCCTATTTTTGTGGGATGAATAGATTGTTTGCATGATTAGATTAACTATTAGTATTGAGTCCACATTTCTATTTTTGGCAGGACTGATTTGAACCTTTGATTAATAGGTGTATCTAATGGTGGAGAATGCATAGCTCATGATCCCTAATTCTATATAATAGGGATAGATCTTCATAGCTTGTGTAACAGACATGTAAGGTAGACAATTCAAGGATTGAATTGTGTTTGTAATTGATAGAGAGAACTCTTGAGGGAAAGAGATCTATACATCTGAGACGTGTGGAAAAAAGAGAGATTTTTTCAATTGTATCCTTTTGGAAGAGTTTAATACAAGTTTTCATTGTTTCTTGTATCTCATGTTTTTTGCTTATTCTGATTTCTATTTACTTATTATTCTGGTTTAGTTGCTTACACAAAAGTAATCAATTGTTTTTTGTTAAGATCCTGACAAAGAAGCCCCTAAATCCATAACCCCACCTATGTCTATGTATCAATATCCTCAACCACCTGGTAAAGAACTTGTCCCTGCTCAATCATCTGAGATGGATGATATCAAGAATATCTTAAGGACATTTTCTAATGAGTTGATTAACATAAAGAGACAACAGAATCCTTACCCTAGACCTCAATATCAAGGCTACCAAGGAAATAGATTTTCATCACAGCCAAACCATTACCAAGGTCCTCAAAGGCAAAATAACCCTCAGTCAACAAACCAATTAGTTGTAGTCCCTACACCCTCACAAACTATTCCCCCCAATTTGAATAGGGATATTGTTCTAGGGCAAAATGACTATGCAGATCGCACCAATGCCTAGTGTTTCCCTTGTAATAATGCTCATACACCTAGAGATTGTCCCATGGGTAATCTACAACAAAAGGTGGTAGAGCAAAGAAGAATGGATGGACAATTTGCAAGTACTAGTGACAATCAAGCATACCAATCTCTTGGTATGCAAAATTCAATCCTAATGGCTTAGATGCAAGGAATGTCTTTACAAAAAGAGGAAGAAATAGCCCTAGAACATGCTTTGTTCTCATGGGTTGAGGATGAAGAATTAGTATTCTTGAATGAAGCTTCCACTTCCAAGAAACCAGTGGTGTAATCAGATTACTATACTAGATCAAAGAAAAGAATGGTAGAGCAGCCTGAATTTACAAATAATCAAGTTATGGAGAATCCTCCATCCCAAAGTCAAAGAAATACATTTGTTAGACAAGAAATGCCACAACTAATGTTGAATCAAGTATTTCCAAGACAAGTTCAAGAAAAAATAGGTATCCTTACTTTTTAAGAGCCTAAACTCTGGGATCGATGAATGTGGTAGATCAATTAAAGAGGACTCCAGCAAAAGTATTAATCTGGGACATATTATCCATCCCTAAACAAAATATTATGTTACAAGAGGATCTGCAAGGACAAGTAATGCCTAAACATATTGAGATTAAAGAAAGACTTGCTAATAAAGAAAAACTCAAGGACACAATTCACCTGAAGACAACAACCTTTGTGAACAATGCAGCAGAGGTAAGTAAATCCAAACTAGAGCCTTTCTATTTGACTCTAATAGTTGGAAAGAAATTCTTGCATAATGCATTGATAGATTTAGGAGCTAGTACTACAGTAATGCCTAAGCAAATAATTGATGCTTTAAAAATAAAGTATGAACCCCTTGCAAAAGGAGTTATGAAGCTAGATGGCAAAACAGTACAAACAATAGAGAGAATTAAACAACTCCCATTGCAATTATATACTTATCCTAATATAATTGTCAATCAAGATGTAGTAGTGATAGATATACCTCTTATTTTTGGTTTATGTTTATCCAGAGACTTTACAGCTAAAATAGGAGGATATATGTCTCTTGATTGGTCTCACCTCATCCTGAGAACCAAATATAATTCAAAGATGAAAATTTTATTTGAACCAACATCAATATTAGAGGCAGATCATGCTATGTTAAATAAAGAGGAAAGGGTTTTTGTTGAAGAGTTAGGCGAGTGGACTGAGCATGATCAAGAAGAAGAAAATAACCAGTTGTTAGCTATGATGCATAGTGACCCATATGGGAATTATGATTCTACTAGTCTGGGCACTTATGTCATCTTTGATGAGGACCATGAAATCCCTAATGTTTTAAGGGAAGAGACACCAACTACTCAAAAATCTAAAAAAAATTCAGAAATTTGGACCCTAAATTTTGATGGGGCTAGAAGTAAAAATGGTGTTGGAGTAGGAATTTGTCTTACTGCTCCAAATGGTGAGAAAATTTTAAGGGCTATCTGTTTCCAATTTACCTATACAAATAATGATGCTGAGTATGAATCTTTAGTACATGGGCTCCTATTAGCCAATAAAAAGGGAAAGAATCTAATAGTAAAAGGAGATTCAGAATTAGTAGTGAAGCAAATTAGAGAAAAGGCAATAGCCAAAAATGTAAGGATGAGATCCTATAGACATAGGATTTGGGACTTAATATAATATTTTGAAGCCTTCAATATTGAAGTAGTTCTTAGGATTCAAAATTTTGAAGCTGATAGGATGGCCCAGATTGGCTCATAGTTTGATCCAGCAACTGGCCTATTAATTAACAATGAGTCAGTAAAAGTAATAGTGAGGCCAACTATTCCAGACAATGATGAGAATTGACAAGTATTTGAAAATTATTCTCAAGTACTCTCATTCTTACAATAATTAGATGAGTTTGTTGATCAATTGAAAACCAAACTTGAAGAAGCATATGGAGATCAAGTCATACAATTAAAGACTAATAAGCTTCCCAAAGGCTTGATCACTTTAGAGAATCTATTTGATCCAGAAGATGTAAGTCTGGAGAAAAGAAGGTTCTAAGTAAATAAAATAGACTATTCAGAAATTGAAGTGAGTGAAGGGAAAAAATTAAAAGTTGGAAATTCTGCAACTCAAGAAGAAAAGGAAAGACTAACTGAATTGTGCAAAAAATATGACAGGGTCATAGCCTGGAGCTATGAGGACCTTCATGGATATAATAGAGACATTATTCAGAACACAATAGAACTGACTGAAGGATATAAGCCCATCAGATAGAAATAGAGGCCAGTAAATCCAAGGATTGAGCCTCTAATGGTAGATGAGTTGCAAAAACTTTTAGATTCTAAAATAATTTTTCTAATCAAACACTCAACATGGGTATCAAATCTAGTACCAGTTATAAAAAATAATGGTGATATAAGACTTTGTGTAGATTTCAGAGATCTAAATAGAGCATCTTTGAAAGATCACTATCCCTTTCCCTCCATGGAACAAATTCTATGAACTGTGGCTAGATTAGAGAGATTTTCTTTGCTAGATGGTTTCTCTGGATATAATCAGATTTGGTTGGCTGATGAAGACAATACAAAACTACTTTTACTACCAAATGGGGAACATTTGCATATGTTAAGATGCCATTTGGCCTATCAAATGTTGGAGCCACTTTTCAGAGAGCTATGGATGTTGCATTTGGGGAACTGATAAATAAAATCATCTTGATTTATCTTGATGATCTTACTATTTTTTCAAAAAATGCTTTTGATCATTTTGATCATTTAAAAGCTATTTTTAAGAAATGTCAAGAATTTGGAATATCCTTGAACCCTAAGAAATATATATTTGTTGTCCCTCAAGGCAAATTATTGGAACATATAGTATCTAAAGAAGGATTTTCCATAGATCATGAAAGAGCTGCAACTATAATGGATTTATCTCTTCTAGTAAATAAAATAGTAGTTAAATCTATTTTAGGAAAGATTAACTTTGTTAGTAGGTTCATATTTGATTTTGCAGGCTTAGTGAGACCAGTGACACTCTTGTTAAAAAAAGACCTAATTTTCAAGTGGACTACAGAAGGAAGGCAAGCTTTTGAAGAGGTCAAGAAGGCTATCTCAACCACCCCAGTACTTAAAAACCCATATTTTTCTAAACCTTTTATGATGCATGTCTATGGAGGAGAGTTAAGTATTGTTGTTGTGTTAACACAAAAAGATGATAGATAGGAGAGAGAACACCCAATAGCTTTTTTCTTAAGAATTCTCAGGGAGTATGAAACTAAATACAACTTTGTAGAGAAATAAACATATGTTATGTTAAATGTAGACACCAATATTGTGTCGACCTCCCCTTGGTCCCCTTTTAACCACTTACACACCTTATTAATTTAAAATAAACTAATTATTTTAAATTAATGACCTCACCTAGACACCTCACCTTGGACACCTTGCCTAAACACCTCACCTAGACACCTCACCCTAAGACCATTTCTTACCCTATGAGTCACCCTGAGACTAGGTCATCTAATCCTAACTAAGCATGACCTATTCTCACTCCATCCTAACCTCCTAACTAACTCTCATGCATAATAAACCCATCTTTTAACCATTCTCCAATGGCAAATACACTTGGTGGATGGAGAAATGGGCAAAGGGCTAAAAATAGCCCTTTTACCCATTCTCTATCTGTCGATGTCAGTCAACTATTAGCCAACATTGGTGAGATCACCGACGTCAGTTACATAAACTAGACTCTAATGTTGAGTTGCCACCCGCCTCTTCTAAAATCGATGTGCACGCTCTGAGACTAAGCATCATAATTTGATTATTGCTCTCTATGCTACAAAAACTTTGTAGAAGTCACTCCAGGCATTGGATTGAAAATTTCCCTGATCGACATCTCATACTAACATTGGTAGTATAACTGACATCAGCATTATTGACCAATTGACATCGGCAGAAATACCGACATCGATGACTGTGACTGACTAATTGCAGAGAATAGGTACGCATTGTCTACTTTCTCTTTCTTAGTCTTTCATAATTTCATTTTATACAAATATCTTTGTCTTAAATAGTGGACTATCATCCCTCACAGAGCTTTATGCTTTAGGGACCAAGCGCGTAGCTTGGCAGTCCACCTTATCTTATTCTAACATTTTCTTTATTTAAGTCTTATTCTTATCTATAGGTGCTTTCCTCCACAGCCAAAGAGGAGCTCCTACAATGCTTGGATATGGTGCACAATTTAATCTGGGTAACGTACAAACCCCTGACTCTTAACCTTTAGTTTCTTCTTTCTTCTGAATGTAAATAGCGAAAAACGTAGAGAAACATTTTGGCACACCTGGTGGGACCCTGGAGTTTTCCTTGGGTTCATTCTTTTAAAAAGCAAATTTTCATATAGTTACATTAGGAAAATATCCTTTTCTTGCATCCTCTCTTTTATCTTTCTATTTTAAAAAGAAACCATTAGCAGAAGTTAAAAAGAACATTTATTTTTCTTCTTGTCACTTCTTGCCTGCATCTTAGAGTAGTGAAAATTCATACTCTTAACCTTTTCTCCACTTGTTTGCATCTGAACAAAACATTTCAATTTGGGTTAAAAAACTATTTCATTTCATTCTTGCTTGAATGCATACTTAGCCCACTCACTTAGTCATTAAAAAAGCATTATGAATAAATCGTAGTGCACAAATGTTATATAGCCAGATCACAATCACAATCAAATTAAACATTTAAACATACTTGAGACAAGGCTCGTCTTGGATTTCATCACGTAGCAGATACCTTACCCTTCCTGGTGATCCTACTTGGACTTCACTACCAAGGAGAGAGCCCACTCTATTCTTTGGTAGAGTATAAACTATAGGCAAAGTATATATTGGCTAAGCGGCCTAGCTCGGCTCTAGGTTCGTGAAGTGAAGGGAGCAAGCCCCAGCACCAGGCCACATACTGAACCTAACATAGATTTTTGAGCACCAAAACATAACCTGAAACTAACCATAGACTTCCTCTTTAGGACCTATTCTAAAAGCCCAATTCCCAAACATATTCTTTTAAGGCATAAGCCACCACGACTCTAAAATTTATTCTTAGGAATTAAACATTTTAGAGGTTGCTTGCCATCATCTATTTTGCTATTTTTATCTAATTTTTTGAGCTGGTAAGGTCGCATTAATCTAAGGTCTAAAAACAACTCAGAATTTCTCTTTCTTTCAAAAAATATCAATTTTCTATGTTTCTGGAATTACATAGAAACTGACATCAATTTTTCCATTGGTGTCGGCAACTCAGATTCACCAACATCAGTTATCCCACTGAATTCAGTAAAATTTCATAACCAACATCGGTTATTAAATCGACGTCGGTCACTGTCAACAAATTTTCTTTCCAAACAGCAAGCTTAAAACCCAACTTTTTTGTTGTCAAACACAAATTTTGGTTTTTTGAAACTAAGACACACAGTTTTTGGAACCTGAACCCATTTTTCCTTGGATGGTTTTGACACACAATCAAGCTAAATCTCTTGTTGACCACGCAAGGCAACAACCACTCCCACCTTCACCTTCTATACCAAGTCATCTAATGGAGCATACTTCAGACACTGAGCATACTCTTATCCAACCTACCCCAAATCAACCTCCTATTGTTCTCGTAGGGGATCAAGACTTTGAGAGATTCCTTGACCTCAACGTCAAGGCTCTCCAACACTATCTTGCAAGAAGCCAAATGCGAGATCCTTCAAGTAACCCTGTTTATGGGATGCTAACTTCCTTGGTTGAAATGGCAATAATATTAACAGCATCCATTACCTAGCCTATGGTCACTCAGGCCATTGCCTCAACTAGTAACCCAACCATGGCCAATGTTCAAGATTTGGCCTCTCCTTCTATTTTTGGACCTACCTCCATTAGGGTTTTTGTACCCCCTCAACCACAAACAATTCAACCAAGTTATACACCATTCCAGAACTTGATTGTCTCTATCCCACCCACTCTTGCTACCTATCCTTTAACTAGTGTCACCACCATCCAACCACCCTTGGTGGCATCTAGTCAAGTTGTGCCCTCCAGCTTCATGGCACAAGCCCCCTTGGCCTCAACATCATTACCCATGATGAACTACCAATATGTTGTGCCTACACAAATGCAACCAAGTACATCATACACCCCTCCCAACACCTTCCAAGTACCCTAAAACCTAGGGGTGCCCCTCCTACCAATCCATCATCCAATATAATCAAGATGTTGATGGATAAGGTGTCCAACCTTGAGACATCTATTTCAGGTTCAAAGAGTGTTCTTTCATATGAACAAATCTGTAATGAACCTATTCATCCTTCGGTCCCTATTCAACCATATCCTAGTCAGTGGGAACTCCCAAAATTTACTCGCTTTCAGAGTAAAGAGGACCCACAGCAACATCTACAAGCATTTTGACATGCTTTCTACCTTATAGCACATGATGATGTGTTATTACTTCGCACATTTTCCATGTCACTTTCTGGCACCGCCCTTGATTGGTATAGTTCTATTACCAATCACTCTCTTTACCTTCACTCAACTAGCTCAGCTATTTCTCAACCACTTTTCAATCAATATCACTAAAAAGGTCTCCATCACAAACCTATATTCTATTAGACAATTCGATGATGAATCAATAGCTAACTTTGTTGCTTGTTGGAGAGGTTTAATCAACTAACTCTCCTTTTCATTACCTCAACCTGAGCTCATTGAGCTCTTTTCAAGAGCATGTGCCAATCACATCTCATCCACTTTGCAGGTTCAAACATTTCACACATTTGATGAAGCTTTCACCATGGCTCAAAAGCTTGAACTCCATACAGTCAAAGAAGATAAGGTCAAACTGTGTAGTAAAAATACCAACACAAAATCCAATGACCCTTCTTCCAAATCTTCTTCTTCTCATTCTAAGACCAAGGGATCGACAAATGCTATGGTACTTAGATCATCATCTTCTACCACAACTAACCAATTTGAGCCCTCCACATCACAAAGCATTACAAGACAATTCCAATAGCAATATGTAGAGCGTCAATACACTCCAGTAAGAGAATCATAGGCATCTGTGTTGGATAAACTAGTAAAGTAGGGAGTCCTTAACCTCCCTCAAATACAACCACCACCCCAATTTGATCCCTCATGAGTCATCCCTACATGGTATAGGGAAAATGACATTTGTAATTATCATCACATCAAAGGTCATGACACAAACAATTGCAAAACCCTCAAAAACATTATTCAGGACATGTTAGACAAAGGGGATCTTGTTTTGGATAACCCAAATGTGCCAGCTAACCAAAACATAGATATCTTTAGGCAACCATCCCTTAACCATCCCCCTACCCAAAACAATATTCAAACCATGGCCGATGACCCCCAAGAGTGTAATATATACACAGTCGACATGGTTTCTACTTTCATTCCTAACTAACCTCTCCCACAGTCTGAAGAGGTTAGCCAACCTATTTCTCCACCACGGGTAGAAGAGCCTTCTTCTCCTAATAGTCCTCCATCCACCCCCCTTTCACACATGGGAGAATCTACTTTGACGTCTCTTATATTATAGGATGCTTTGACGATACCAACGCCACTATCCCCACCCTCATCCTTCTTATTACCAATGGAGGATCATACTTTTCCTGCTCCTTGACCACACACAAAAGCCATGATCATCCATGCGCTCTATCCTCTTGAAGAGCCACATTCTCCAATCCCTTCTCCACTAAGAGAAGAACTTGTCTCTTCACCCACATCGGATGAAGGGGATTTGATAATGGCTCTCTCTCACCTTTGGCCTGAGATCACTATGTCTAACATGTTTTCACTCTTGCAACCACCCACATCTTCCAAAACACAAATTATAAAGCCTCATGCAACATCCTCTAAACCCTCCTCTTGATTGGCTAAAAACTTAGGATTTCTCCATTCGAGGAACTTAGAACATGAGGCATTATGGGAGTGACTTAAGGATCCTTATCTTACACATCCCACTTCATCTCGTACTACCAACCCTTCTGTGACAAATTATCTCAATGTCTTTGATGAGGATCAGGCTTCTACTTCTAAATCCTCAGAAGCTCAATTGTCCACACCTGAACCCATACTTTCATAGGCATCCACCATGCTTAAATAGGTTAAATCTCTTGGTGTTCACCCCGTATCGAACCTCACTCACCCACAAGTGAAGGTAGATTTGAACCTCACCCCACATAGTAGTGGTCCTCACACCGTATTAGAGAAAGCTACTAAACCACGTCAGAGAACTCCTCCCCCACCATCGCCATTGCCCTCTATTTTGGGTCCACACCCTTCTACCTTAATAGGAGTGCTTCCTACTCCAACACCTAACAAAAATAGATTACCTCCATTACTCCCTTTACCCATCAAAAACATACTTCCTCTAAAAAATTTGGCACCTCTCATCAAGAAAGTGCCATCTATGCGAGTGGCCACACCACCAACTAAAAAGGTGGTATGGAAATCTCCCTCTACAACTCCTAAACATAAGTTGTCAACCTCTACTGCAAAAACAAGCACATACCCATTAGCAGGTTCCTATGCTCTGTTACTATGATGATTATTGCAATCTTCTAGCATCACTCTCTCACCCATTAAACCATTCCAACCACTCAAATCAAAACCATCTTGGTTCGATGACACTCAAATCTGCCTATATCATCACACACCTGGGCATGATACTGAGAATTGTTGTGCTCTTATGGTTGTCAATCACCAACACTTGGAAAAGGACACCCTTCTTGTTGAGGATTCTTTCAAAAAACCACCGACACCTTCCCATGTCTCTCAAATCTCCTCACCTTCATCAAGATCCCATCATCAGACTATGGTCCCTCTACCACCTTCTCCCCCTTTATTTGAAATTAACACCATTAATGTGGCCACCAGGTCACAAACCTTAAAGGATAAAGGAAAAGAGAAGGTTTATATCCCTTGGACATACCCATTTGTCAAGCCTTCTCAACCACCAAAACCCAAGATTTCTATCTTGGGCACATCTCAACCAACTTCTTCGGAGACAATATGTGACTCCATGGTGAAACAACTTCACCAAACCCCTGTGAAGATGTCTTTGTATGACCTCATTCAAAGCTCTCCACAACATTCCCAAGCTTTAATCAAAGCTTTACAGGCAGTCAAGGTCCAACTTGAAGACCCCCAACCACTGGCTGCTTTAGTCAAATCATTACCCACTGTCTCCTCCATTACCTTTAGTGATTTTGAGATTCCTACCTCTAACTTGGAAGATCAAGATGCCACCCTCTTTATCATGGCTTACATTGATCAAAATCATGTTAAGTAGGTTATGATTTATGGAGGTGCTAGCATCAATATCATTTCCACCCATGCATATGACCAACTAGCCCTTTCAAAGAAATGCATGTCAAAAACTAATGCAATTCTTCGTTCTTTCAATGATGCCACCGCCACTACCATTGGTACTATCATCTTGCATATTCATGTTGGCCCACGAACAATCTTGGAAATCTTCTACATCATCAAGGGGGAGTTCCAATATAACATGCTATTGGGACGACCTTGGATATGTGCCATGACCTGTGTCCCTTCCACATTACATCATTGTGTCAAATTTGAACACGAGGGTCAAGTTCATGTCTTTCCTACTGACCCTTCCCCCTTTAAAACATGCAACACAACTTACCAACCCAATGATGTTCTCATCCCTTTGAAAACATCCACCCAAACACCACCTCCACCCTCAGAAGCCTCGACAAGTTCATAAACATTGGTCACACCTATGCCTACTCCTCAAGTGACCATGAAAGATCTTATGGAAGATACATTCCAGCAACTTTCACTTGGGGAGTATCGTCTGCTTACCCTTGACATGCTCTAAACTCCTTAGGAATATGAACAACTTCATCACCACCCTAACTATGACCATCACATTGGAATGGTCATCCCATATGGTCCTCCCAATCTTCAAACTAATCTCATCTATGGAGGGCTAAATCGAGCTCCTAATGTTGGGAATCCTCTCTCATCACCTCAACTATTCACTTCTGATTTCTCTTTTCTCGGCAACCCTAGCTTTGTTCACACCTATCTTTATAGGTGTGCATGGAAGGGTTTTGGCTTTGGGTGTTATGAACAAGGTTCCCACTAGCCTGTTGAGCTTCCAAATGATGAGGCAATAAAAAATGCCAAGAAATGACATGATGTGGGTTTCAAAGAACCTAAAGAAAATTCTAAAAACCCTCACCATGAAACTATCATAGAACAATCTCCTCTAACCTCACCTATTCCCCCATCCTCACCTATGGAGTTGGTGGTCTCCATCCCTCCTAGTTTTTTTTGCATAAATGCCATTCACTTGGAACCCCTGACTTATCAACTAAGTTGGGCATCAAGATCTCTTCCTCTCATTTATCCAAACATGATCAATGATGAATCTTCTACCATCAACACTGTCCAATGCATGGATGATGACACCATACTCACCTACATGGGTGCGGACGATTCTTTCATACAACGATCACTTCCTTTGAAAACACAGGTTATGTTAAATGAATTAACTATTGACATTAATCTTCCATCTTTTGATGTTCCTCACATTTTAAAGATTGGTCAATCTTTAGATGCCTAAGAAAAAATCAACTATACCAAATTCCTTACAGATCATAGCAAAGCCTTTGCTTGGTCTTATAGCGATATGCCTGATATTGACCCTGACATTGTCATTCACAACATCATCATGAACCACAAAGCTAAGCCTGTTAGGAAAAAGCTTCACAAAATGCATCCTCACATCGCACTCCTTGTCAAAGAGAAGCTTCAATGTCTTCTCTTTGTCTCATTTATCCAACCCATTGATTATCCGCAATGGGTGTCAAATATTGTCCCTGTCACAAAAGCAACTGGGGGGATCTCAATTTGTATTGACTATCGCGACCTCAACCTAGCTTGCCCAAAGGATGACTTTCCTTTGCCAAACATTGACCAACTTGTTGATCTTACAGCCGGTCATGAGATGTTATCACTCATGGATAGGTTTTTAGGATATAACCAAATCTTGATTGCGATAGAAGATCAACATAAAACCACCTTCATCACCCCATGGGGGAAATTTTGCTATAAGGTCATGCCTTTTGGCCTCAAAAACATAGGTGCCACATACCACTGCACCATGACTTATATCTTTCACGATCTCCTCCACAAAATCATGGAGGACTATGTGGATGACCTACTAGGAAAATCCAAACTTCGCCATGACCACTTAACCATTCTCAAAACAATATTCACTCACCTTCTACAATATAACGTTTGACTCAACCCCAAGAAATGCATCTTTGGGGTTCTCTCAGGGAAGCTTTTGGGTTTCATCATTTCTCTTCATGGCATTGAAGTAGATCTAGCTAAGATTTGAGTCATACTCGAGATGCCCCCACCAACTAACATAAAATAACTTCTCAGCCTGCAAGGGAAGCTTCAATCTATTCATTGCTTCATTTCACAGCTATCTAACTGATGTCAACCCTTCCATCACCTCCTCAAGAAGGACATCTACTTTAATTGGGATAAGGATTTCCAAGAGTATTTTGAAGCTCTTAAACACTATCTTGTCTCTCCACCAATCCTTATTCCACCTAAAGATGACCAACCCTTCTATCTTTACATTTCGGCAACAAATCATTCCTTAGGTGCCATGATCGTGCATCGAGACAAACAACATCGTGACTAGACGGTTTATTATATAAGCTGAACGCTCATTGACTATGAAACTCGGTATTATCATACCAAAAAACTTTGCTTGGCATTAGTCTTTGTCACCTCCAAAATCCATCATTATCTCCTCAATCACAAGACTTACATCATCACCCACACCGACCCTCTCAAATACATGCATTCCAAGCCATACCAAAACCAACATATGGCTCGTTGGCTCATGCTTCTCACTGAGTTCGATTTGGAATTCATTTAATAAAATTCTATAAAAGGGAAAACAATCACTGACCAACTAGCAGATGCCCCTCTCCCTGACAACCAACCTTCTCATTGTGAATTTTTTGATGAATCTATCACCATGCTATGCACCGATGATATCTTCTATCAAATGATAATGTTCTTTGACAGATCTAAATGTCAAGACAGTGGGGGTGTGGGGGTCATTCTCATCCCTCATGAGGGTGAGCCCATGCCTCTATCTTTTAAACTTGACTTTGAATGCACCAATAACATGGCTGAATATGAAGCCTTAATTTTGGGGCTTCAAACTACCCTTTTCTTAGGCATCAAGATAATCAATATCTTTGGTGACTCACAACTAGTCGTTAATCAGTTTAATGGTACATACCTTTGTAAAAATGAAGTTTTGCAATAGTATAAACACCGTGTTGACACATTTTTAGAATCTTTCAACCATTATCTCTTGCAAATTATACCTCGTTCTATGAATAAGTTTGCCAACACTATGGCCTCTCTAGCCTCACACATCCCATCTTCATCTACTTCCTTGAGAATCTATGTTACGGTACATCATTTGGTGTTGCCTTCATATATCTCTTCTGACATCAAATTTGTCAGCAATATTGACTCTAGTCCACAGGATGTTTGGTATAAATAACTTGTGGACTACTTGACTTATTCTATCATTCCTCCTGATCTCTCTAGCAATGCATGATGGGATTTTATCAAGAGTACTATTCGATATACCATGCTATGGGGTCTTCTCTACAAAAGAGGTTGCGATGGCCTCCTTCTTCAATGTCTAACCTCCATTGAAACATCTCATGCCATCAAACAAGTTCATGATAGGATTTGTGGAGGACATTTCAGTGGAAACTTGGTTGCAAAGTGCATCCTTCGCATGGGCTATTATTAGCCCACTCGTCACAAAGACTGCAGTGACTATGTTCAGTGTTATATCAAATGCCAGCAACACGCTAACTTACTTCACATCCCTAGCCATGCTTTACAAGTTGCTAAAGATTTCTGGCCCTTTTCACAATGGGGCTTAGATCTAATCAGTGAGATTAACCCTCATTTGTCTCTCCGACATCAGTCTATTATCACCGCGATTGAATACTTCACTAAATGGGTGGAAGTTGTTCCCCTCATCTCCACTAAAGCTAACAAAATCATTGACTTCATCAACCACCACATCATTTTTCATTTTGGTGTACCTCATAAGATCATCACTGATAATGGCAAATCTTTCAAAAACAAAACCATCCAAAAACTTTGCGACTCTTTTTGCATCAAACTCAACTTCTCCTCGCCTTACTACCCACAAGCAAATGGATAGACAGAGAATTATAACAAAATCTTAACAAAAATTCTAATGAAGGTGGTTAACGACACTGGAAGGGATTGGCACACTCACATTCCCTTTGTTTTATGGGCCTATCGCACTAGCATCCAAACCCCTATGGGTGCTACACCTGTCTCTTTAGTGTATGGAATTGAGGTCGTCTTGACTCTTGAAGTACAAATACCTTCTCTTTGCATCTCCTTACACGACATACTTTCTAACAATGACTTTCATCAAGATCAATTAGCACAACTTGAGTTACTCGATAAACATTGTCTTGCCACTCTTAATCATTTTCATATCTACCAAAATTGCATCAAACGTGCCTATAACAAAAATCTAAAAGAGCGAGATTTCAAAATCAAAGATCTCGCCTTGACAGAAAACCAACACGTGACCAATATGGAATGAAGCAAATGAGGCAAGTTTGCTCCTAATTGGCTTAGACCTTATATCATAACACACAAGTATAGATCACGGACTTATCTTCTATCTTCTCTCGAAGGCCGACCAGAACCTGAGCCCCTTAATGCCTTACATCTACGACCATTCTATTATTAATCAAGTAATCATTCACTTGATGTTTAACTTGAGCTTGTCCCTTGAGCAACCTTTAGTCATCCTCATTCCTATTCTTTTCAACCCTTTTTTTTCCTACAAACATTAGTTAACCCTTTTTTTAAGCATTAAAATACTTTGTCCTAATAAAAGGGAGACCCCTAAACCTCTATAGTCTAGTCCATGACTAAAAGTTCATTCACAAGCCAAACATAAATTGGGATGGCTAACAAAAGGTCATAAACTTTAAATGTAGACTGATCCCTTGAAGGACAACTGCATCATTGCTATAATTACTAGACTACTCCCTTAAAGGATAGCTATCAAAACATACAAAGTCAACTATAGACCATTCCCTCAAAGGATGGCTATGCCCAAATTTTGCTACAAACAGCACCCTCTCAGAAGCTTCCCGCATCGATCAGCTTCAAATGACCACAAAACAAAACAACATCCCCAAGTATACTTTTCACATTGATCAGTCTACCACAAAAAAAAAACTGACTAACAAACTATTAAGTCATGGACTTGCCTATAGTCATTTTCAAGGTCACCTATAAAAAGGGAAAATTTATCCCTACTAAAAATGGTTACGCTATCCTCACATATCACATAATCAAACCTATTACCCCAACATACTCAAGGGATTTTGAGCTCACTTAATGTAAAGTGATTTGAGTACTTCTCTAACAAAAAACCAATAGTCAACGACATAATGCATGAATGGGGCTTTTGTTTGCAAATACCCTATCTATGTTATCACTATGGTCCTTGTCAATGAAAGAGCAATGCGCCTTTCACTTCTTACACACCTTTGTCACATGCCAATACAACCAAAACATTTTCTAACCATTAACATAACATCATGATTTATTTAATGCAAATACCAATTTGTGTTATATAAATTATCATAGCCCATTCACACTAGTTTCTATGGAAAACAATACACATGGAAACTATCAACCAAACACAATTTATGTTAAGCATATACCATCACCAATATGGAAACTTGCTGAAGCATAAATAAACTCATTTCATTTTTAGCATACACCATCACCAATATAGAAAATTGTTAAGGATGAAAAACCACATAACTCATGTTATAGCATACACCATCACACAATATAGAAAAGGCTGTAACATCATCATACACTCATCATTTTAAGCCATGGGTGACTCAAAGGCCCATTCACACTAGTTTCTATGGAAAACAATAAAAATGGAAACTATCAACCAAACACAATTTATGTCAAGCATATACCATCACCAATATGGAAACCTGCTGAAGCATAAATAAACTCATTTCATTTTTAGCATACACAATCACCAATATGGAAAATTTTTAAGGATGAAAAACCACATAACCTATGTTACAACATACACCATCACCAAATATGGAAAAGGTTGTAACATCATCATACACTCATTTCATTTTTAGCATACACCATCACCAATATGGAAAATTGCTAAGGATGAAAAACCACATAACCTATATTATAGCATACACCATCACACAATATGGAAAAGGCTATAACATCATCATACACTCATCATTTCAAGCATGTACCATCAAACATATGGGAAATGCTAAAAACACTAACATGACCAAACTAGCTATCAACCTCTTTGACTCCATCTTCCCTTTTAGGGAGAACTACATTGGCCTGAGGCACTTAAAATAGGGGCTATGTAGGCAACACTCAGTTGACATGGGGTCTTTTGAGGTTAGCTCGGCCATTAGTTCATTCATCTACCTGATGAACCAACTATATAACTTTTAACCATGACCTAACCTAGTCAAAACCGATCCATAACCTACCCTCTTCTTCCCTTTTGGGGAGAACTACCTTGGCCTGAGGCCCTTAAAATAGGGGCTATGTAGGCAGCACTCAGTTGACATGGGGTCTTTTAAGGTTAGCTCAGCCATTCATTCATTCATCTACCTGATGGACCAACCATATAACCTTTAACCATGACTTAACCTACTCAAAACCAATCCATAACCTACCCTCTTCTTCCTTTTTGGGGAGAACTACATTGGCCTGAGGCCCTTAAAACATGGGCTATGTAGGCAGCACTAAGTTGACATGAGGTCTTCTAAGGTTAGCTTGGCCATTCGTTCATTCGTCTATCTGATGGACCAACCATATAACCTTTAACCATGACTTAACATAGACAAAACCAATCCATAACCTACCCTCTTCTTCCCTTTTAGGGAGAACTACATTGGCCTGAGGCCCTTGCATGGGCTATGTAGGCAACACTCAGTTGACATGGGGTCTTTTGAGGTTAGCTCGGCCATTCATTTGTCTATCTACCTATGGACCAACTATCTAAACCAGCCCAAAATCATGACCAAACAACCAGCCCGAACACTATAGAAATCACATTAGACTTCTCATGGGGCACATTGGAGATCACATACATCTCCCTAACCACAACAAACAAAACTTGAGATCACTTATATCTCAGCCTGACTCGATCAATGACCTTGGAGATCGTGATTATCTCCTCAGACCACGACCACTTTTGAGACAACTTTGCCTTGGTTGTTTTGATTGCATATATGTTACCTCATGAATAGTTAGCAAATTATATGCGCCCCTCACACATATTGTCAGATTGCGACCAAGTTGATCCCTAATATCTATGACATTTTTGTGTTTTCTAGGAGCACTTCCTAGCCCAGATAGTTGGAACATGATGACCATTAGGGTTACAACTTTGATCGATTAACCTAATCAGCTACCACTAATAAGCTGGGGACAAGTTATTTTAGTTTTAGTCTTCCTTGACCATTAGAGTTACAGCTTTGATCGTTTAACCCAATCAGCTATGACTAAAAATCTAGGGACCAGTTACTTTGATTTTAGTGCTCCTCGACCTTGCCTATGACAATTTGACCTACCTATCAAGTGAAGTGGTATATGTGCAATCTCAACTATTGTAGCATTCACACTCCAACTTCTCCCTACCCATCCACTGCCTATCAAATTGGCACCTGACTTCAAATTATCCTCTCTCAATTTCTACTTTGAGGGGGAATAACTTATCCCATACCTGGGGCAACTTACACCTATTTTTGTCTTACAGTTCATCAGGACAAACCACAAGACAAAAAAGGGCAAATGTAGACACCAATATTGTGTCGACCCCCCCTTGGTCCCCTTCTAACCACTTACACACCTTATTAATTTAAAATAAACTACTTATTTTAAATTAATGACATCACCTAATGATCTCACCTAGACACCTCACCTTGGACACCTCACCTAGACACCTCACCTAAACACCTCACCTAAACACCTCACCCTGAGACCATTTCTTACCTTATGAGTCACCCTGAGACTAGGTCATCTAATCCTAACTAAACATGACCTATTCTCACTCCATCCTAACCTCCTAACTAACTCTCATGCCTAATAAACCTATCTTTTGACAGTTCTCCAATGGCAAATGCACTTGGTGGATGGAGAAATGGGCAAAGGGCTAAAAATAACACTTTTACCCAATCTCTATCTGCTGATGTCGATCAACTATCAGCCAATGCCGATGGGATCACCAACCTCAGTTACATAAACTAGACTCTAACCTTGAGTTGTTGCCCGCCTCTTCGAAAATTGATGCACATGCTCTGAGACTAAGCATCATAATTTGATTATCACTCTCTAGGTTACATAAAATCTATAGAAGTCACTTCAGGCATTGGATTGAAAATATTGTATGAGGACTTTGATATCAGCTACAATAGGAATAAGCATCCTGACACCCTCAAGTCTTCACCAAAAATCTAAGTATTCTTTTGTTCTCCATTTCAAAGTTTTAGAATAACTTGGTAATTAGTTTCTATTTACTATTTATAAATACTTTAAAAGAAACCTGATTTCCTTTATGGAAGCACTGAAAAAGCATTCCCCTTATCCTTACCCTCTTTTCCCACCTATCCTCTACCTCAACCCTTCTTCAGACCATAGTCACCTACCTACAACTCTACATAAACCTCCTAGTTCCAGGATACTCCTCTGACCATTCTGGAAACACCCTGAGACCCATCCAAAACTCATTGCCCCAGCCAACATTGACAATATCTCATACCGACATCAATAGTATAACCGATGTCGGCATTATTGACCAATCAACATCAATAGAACTACCGATATCGGTGACTGTGACAGACTAATTGCAGAGAACAGGTACGTGTTGTCTACTTTTTCTTAGTCTTTCATCATTTCATTTTATACAAATCTCTTTGTCTTAAATAATGGATTGTCATCCCTCATGGAGCTTTATGCTTTCAGGACCAAGCACATAGCTTGGTAGTCCACCTTATCTTATTCTAACATTTTCTTTGTTTAAGTCTTATTCTTATCTACAGGTGTTTTCCTCCACAGCCAAAGAGGAGCTCCTACAATGCTTGGATATGGTGCACAATTTAGTCTTGGTAACGTACAAACCCCTGAATATTAACCTTTAGTTTCTTCTTTCTTCTGAATTTAAATAGCAAAAAATGTAGAGAAACAGTAAAAGCCCTCAAGAAATTTAGGCATATGGTGTCAAGAAGCAAAATTCTGATACTTGTAGCTCACCCAAGTGTCAGTGAATACATCGTGGAGGGAGAAATTACTGAAAATAGAGCTAAGTAGATAACCAAGATCCTTAAATATGATGTAGAGGTCAAACCCACTACGTTAGTTAGGGGCAAGGGTTTGTGCTAATTTATGACTCAAGAACTTGAAAAGATGATACCTAAAGAGACAAATTCAAAAGAAGAAGATGAAGTTGTATTAAGGATACAAGAAGTAAATTAGGAATAATGGGTTACAAGTAGGATTCATTTTATGAAATATGGAATTTACCCAAGAGAAATCCCTCAAAATAAGAGAAGATACTATAAGATACAATGAGTTCATTTTGTTTTAATTGAACAGGTTCTTTTTAGAAGAAATTTTGATGGAAAATTGTTAAGATGTGTAGAAAAGATTGAGGCTAAGAAAATACTACATGAAATGCATCATGGAGTATCACATGGACATTATTATACAAAGACCACAACTTTAGAGATAAGTGAGGCAAGTTATTTTTGGCCTACTTTATTTGCAGATTGTTATCAGTTGATTAAGAAATGTCAATCCTATCAATATTATGTGGGGATGAGAAGGAATGCAACAATGCCCCTTAGTCCTATAATTGTGGATGAACCTTTTGCTCAATGGGGTCTTGAATTCATTGGATTGATAAATCTAGTATCTAGTATGGGTCACAAATGGATATTAACTGCCACAGATTATTTCACCAGAAGGACCAAGGCAGTGCCACTTAAAGAAGCAACATAAAACATGATCCTAGATTTTCTAGGGAGTATCACTACTCACTTTGGGGCTCCTTGAACCACAATTTTAGATAATGCTAAGCATTTTTAGGGTCTAAAGTATCTGAATTTGCATTAAAGCATGGAATATATCTGAAAACTTCATCTAACTATTACCCTCAAGGTAATGGTTTGGCAGGATCAACTAACAAAAACCTGATTAGACTCATCAAAAGAATAAGGGCTGATCATCACAAAGAATGGCATAAAGTGCTTAATTTAGCACTATGGGCTGATAGAATAACACCTAAACAGGTGATCAAAATGTCTCCATATGAATTGTTCTATGGAAAATCTGTTGTAATACCACTAAGTTTGGAGATTTCTGCTCTCTAACTAATCAAGCAGATTGAAATTAAGGAAAATGGTCCCCTGCAGGTCAAACTTGCAAAACTTTTGGAAGTTCAGGAAAAGAGGGATGCAGCCCATGATTCATTAATAAGGCATCATAAAATAATTAAATATTTTTTTGATAAAAAGACTTCAAATCCCCATTTCAAAACAGGTTCAATTATTTTGAAATGGGATGCAAGAGCCACCAAACCGAGTCAACACACAAAATTTGAAGCATTATGGACTGGCCCTTATAAAATTCGTGCATGTAAATAGAAAATTTTTGTTGAGCTAGAAACAATGGAAGGTGAACTTGAAGAGATTCTAGTGAATGGAATCTATTTGAAACATTTTAGTTAGGTTGTGTCCTTGTTGCATTATAGTTAGATAGTTCACCTTTCTTAGTTGCTTTATTTTCCCACTTTATTTTAAATAAGTGTTCTTTGAACACGTTGTAGTAACTCATAATTTCTCAAAAATTTTAAAATTCTCAATTTATTAAATATCTCCCAAATCTTTAAAAATCCCCAAGGTACCTTGCACTGCCACTTGCATAACATGTCTATCTCGTTGTCCCATGAAGATTGAGTAAGATTTGATAATGATTATCTGAGTTTAATTCCATTTTAAGACTTGATGGGTCAATAAATGCCTCATAGCAAGAGTTAAAGCTTACAAGTTTCTCAAACATTCTTTCATCTACGAGAAAATATCCTGTTACTTGCATTTTTAGTTCCTTGTAAACCTGCTTAAGCAAAAGAGCTTTCTATTTTGCAAAAAGTTCATACTAGTTATCATAGAATAGATATAGAGATGGAGGGAGCAAAATATTCACAACAAGGAGCTGAGATGTATGAATCCCTTGATGAGTTTCTTATGAGCAAGTCATATGCTTTAGCTCCCGTGCAACCATTGAAGACCTACCCACGGACCAGAATCCCTGAAGTTGGTCAAGCAAGTGACCCAGCAAAGATAAGAGATTATGCGGATGGAGTCATGGATCCAATTCTTTAAAGAGATAGTAGCAAAACTCTCAGAGAAGGGGGACATCAAAGGTGTCTTTAGAGGGCCAAGGTGGGACAATATGAGACATTTGCAATGAGGATACGGACTTCACAACTGGCACAATTCATTGTCCTAAGTGTGCATCCATGCCCTCACTTGGTTAAACTTTGTGTAGACTTGTTCCATGCACCCTCAAACACCATACAATAGGGTCCATTCACAATAAAAATCACACTACAGGCTATTAAAGACATGTTATCCCTATATCATGATAAGACAGCTATGTTTCCCACTATTGCTAAAATGCAAAAAATGTGGGCAAACATCAATACTCAGTTGAGGTTCTTAAGATCCAAATTGCAAATGGGTGATGATGATACTATTATGCCTACACTCCCTGTAGCAAGAGCCCAATTCACACAAGCTAGCCATGATGCACTATCTATGATGGCTTTCATCTTCGGCATGAAAGATGATATGGCAGTTTATGGAGAAAAAATGGCTATCCTATTCCAGCTGAAGACCGTCGACAAGACTCAGGAATATTGACTTAATTTTTATGAACAGATTACATGCTCAATGGTAGAACAACTTACCCAATTCAAAACAAAAGGGGTTTTTAGGTACTCTTCTTATTTGTTTCACCTCATGCTGTATCAGAACTCCACCATCTTTTCCCAACATATGCATCTTGATATGTATGACCCAAGTTTTGATCTCCAAAGGACCACTCCTATGTCTACATGGACACATATTTTGTCAAAAACTAGCGATCCATATGAATTTTGGGAATTGTTTGTTACCCCTACTTTTTGTCACCTCAACCCCAAACTAGTTATAAATAGACTATTTCTAAGTGTTTCAAACCTTATGGCCAATTGCCCAATTCCTTGTGATTTCTTTTTTAGATCCCACCATACAATTATTAGAGTCCATGGTTTTTGTGGGGAAACAATGTTGCTACCTAAGATTTTGACTCTTAGGTTAGCATTCTTAGAGGTCACTAGGCAGGTGTCTACAGTAGATAATGAATATGGCTCTAAGATGAAGAAGAGAAAAATGTATGACCTCCCATGGATGACAAACAACATGGTATTGGAAGCCAGAGACACTTAGATTGTGTTGCTTAAAAAGCTATCCTTCCTGGGTTTCCTTCTAGTCAAAGATAAATGGGTATATGACTCAAATGGTTTAATAGCTTCCTAGATAAGGACTAATAGGGTTGCAACTATAATTGCACATGAGGGCCACCCCTTTTGGGAGAACAAGAAAAATCCTAGGGAAGATCTCTTGGATTTTATGTTGAATTAACAGATTTGCCCCTTCCACAAAATAGACCACGAGAAAATTTCTATGCTAAGTAGAGGAATTTTGATCCTAAAATTAGAATGACTTCTAGCTATAGAAGAGCACTAAAGAATAAAGATTAGGATGCTAAGAAAATAGAAGCCTATTGGAAATATAGGCAATAAATTTGTCAGACAACTCATTATTTTGGGAATGTGGACTCAGATGAGAGATGGGAGGAACTATGGGATGAGTGCCATATATCCCCTGTATCTATCCCTAACACAAGCAATTAGCCAACATAGGGCATAGAGCCATAAGCCAGACCAAGATCAAGCCAAGAGTCATAGGCCCCAGAGCAAACTATAGCTATAGTCACTATAACAATTTGGCCACAATCTCTTACCATCATCGAAAGAGAAAAGAGTGTGGTGCCTTCACCACCAAGAGCTTCCCCATTGGCAACAATTATTGAAGTTCCCAGTTCCCCACAAGCACCACTAACAGTAGTGGTAGATGTTAGAGAAAAAGAAGCATAGCCAAAAGAAGAAACACCAAGGAAATAGAAAAGGCTAAGGTTTCAACTTGAGTCTACGAAGAGGGTAAAACCCTCATAACACCAATTACAGAGTACTATAGTTGTTCCTCTGGTAAGTGTCATTCCTCCTCTTCTTTCTCAATCTTTTTCTTCTCCTATCAGCATGATGCTTTCATCTGGCCAGATGACATTCCCTGCCACCTCCACTGTGCCCATTTCTCACTTCGCCCCATCTATCCCTACTCAAGTCTTAATATTGCCTCACTTTTCTCCCTTTGTTCCCAAGAAGCTACCTCCTCAAATTGCCCATAGCCAATAATTGGCTATTCTATCTGGTTTGCCACAAGGACATCCTTTTATGGATGGGCACATTGCCTCTCCTTCTACCTTCCAAACTCAAGCAGATACTGCTAGGAAGGTGAGGGAAGCCCAAAGAGAGAAAAAGAATATCAAGGAAAATAAAGCCTTGGGTACACCACATTTGTGGTCACAATTTGACCTAATTCAATAGCAATTGATGGTGACTCATTTGTCACCAAATGTAATCAAGCCAAGTGAGCAGATGTAGCCATAAGACTACACTATGAATGCAGTGGCCATAGACATATCCCTATTCAGGCCATAAGACAAAATTGAGATATTAACTGAATCCACTTCTATAGTTTCTGAAGACTACTTGAAAACATCAAGGAAGCTATAGAAGATGGAGGCTGATCTAGCCAAGGAAAAGGCAAACTATAGCAGTTTGACCACAGAAATCAATAGAAAAGACAATGAAATAGATAGTTTAAATAAACAGTTGCAAGACCATTTCCATTCAAACTAACCAGGTGATCTAAGCCCAACATGATTCCTTAAAAGTAGGGCTAATGCAGGTAAAATATGTAGTTATGACCCTAAGGCGAGAAAAAGTAGAATTACAAGGAAAATGTGAGGCAAGCCTGTTACAGGTTACTCAATTGCAATAAAAGATATTAGATGAATAGAATAATACCACGGCTATACAAGCCCAATTTCAAGCTAAGAAAAAAAGAGCAGAACAATTGACACTAGAGCTAGTTAATAAGCCAAAGAATGTCAAAGTGTTAAATCTGGTGAAGGAGCTGTATGTATCAATGTGGAAGAAAATATCTTCAGAGATTATTTAGCTCAGGCCTTCTCTCACCTTCCTACTAAATGCACAAAAATTGTGTGAAAAGGTGGAGAATTCATTTGTAAACACTCTGGCTATAGTTTCTAGGAGATTTTTGGACTCTAAAATGTTGCTGCAAAAGCTTTATGATGCAACGGATGGAACGTTGTCAGTAGCAATAATTAAGAACAGAATGGTCATTGGTAAGCGAGTGAATGAGGTTCTCAGTTGTAATTCCATAGCCATAAATTATAGAGAGCTTTTTGATGTAATGAAAGAAGGAATCAGTGAAATGAAATAGCACATTGAAGACCTAGTGCAATTAGGTCTTCCTTCTCTGTTTCCTGCTGATAATATTGTGCCCATGGTTGATGAAATTGAACCTTTGCTATTGGCCAAGCAAACTGATCAAATATTTTTTTAAGATTTAAGGGATGATTCATCAGTCCTTGAAGTAGAAGTTATTTTGATTCTTTTTTCTTAGCTCGAATTCAAATTGAAGGCTATAATTCAGATTTTGTGAAAAAATTCACACAAGGATATTATTAACCTTGATTTAGCCTTCAATGAATTGTAGAATAAGTAGGGGTTATTTGATGATGAGTGGTCTACCTATCAAATAGCATTTCTAAAGCTATAATTTTTTGACATTTTGATCAAGCAATAGTTGTGGTTTCTTTTTGAGCAGGCTCAAAATTTCTTGGGGTCACCAATAAATGTAGAGTAAAAAATACTCTACATTTCATTTTGATTCACAGTCGCGCAATCCAAATTTTGTCCCTATACACTTTGGTTTGAGAAGATGGAGTTTTGATTCAAAGCATGGGCTCAAATTTCTTTTTTCCTCAATTTTGTCTAAGTGTTGAAATCAAGTAGAAGCTACCATGTGTCATTGGCTGAGGCACTTTTCGTAGTTTCTAGAAGTTAGTCGAGACGTGCCACGTGTCTCATAACAATTCAGCAAAATGTGAAAAGTGTCAGCATTTGCATTTCATGTTGGCATCCATGTTTCAAATCTCTTTTGATCAAAAGGTTTTAACAAGCTAAGTATCAAGATCAAGCAGACGGTGCCAGGTGGCAACAGTGAAAGGTTTTAATGTGATTTCCTAAAAGCAACGAAAGATGCCATGTATCCCTAGCTAAAGAGAGCAAAAGCCACCACATGTCAACCTATGAATTATCTTCATTTTTTTTCATTGATAAGTAAAAGACTATGGTGGGTCCTGAGTTTTTGTTTTGAAGCAAGTGGAAGTCACCAAGTGTCACCGTCCATGTAAGTATGAAATGAAGCCTAATTGTTTCTATAATATAGATAGGGCAATGTGGAGATGGACACATGTCACCTTCTATAGGTTTCTTAAAAGGTAGCTAAAGGTAACAAAGATCACCACATGTCCTTTGTTAAGAATAAGTAGAAAGTGCCACATGTCCTTGTCCTCTTTTTGAAGTTGCTCAGGCGAGAACTGATTTGGGTTCCATTTTCTATAAAATCTATTTAAGTTTTGGAGAGAAGTGGATGGTGACAGATGTCAAAAACTAAACACTTCTAAGCAAAGATATAATAAGAGTATAGGTAAAGTGGAGAGCACCGTGTGTCTTCGATAAGGCTATGGAACATCCCAAGTGTCGTTCTCCAGTGTCTCCTAAGTAATAAAAAGGTTTTCAAGGAATTAGCCAAGTGTCCTCTTCCGTTTAATAGAAGGGAACGTCTTGTGTATCTATTTCAGCTAATGAACTGCTGGAAGATAGAGCATTTTAGAATCTAATAAATATCTTCTATTAGACACTTCTATTTTGGTTAGATTTTAGTTGGACCATTAGATTGGGAACACACAGACAATCTGGAGTGACTCTGATGCTATAAAGAGGGGTGTAGAGATCACCAAAAATCATCATCAGAAGATTGGAGAGAAATTTTTGTGAGAGACTATTTTCAAGAGTTTTTAGACTTTTAGAGCTATGATTAGGAATATCATTTGACTTTGTTCTATTTTATTGAATTGGAAAGTTTATGTAACTGTGCATGTTTCTGTGCCTTTTATGTAACTTGAGAATTAATAAGAAGACTGAGTTATGTGTCTTTGTTGGTGTTTTCTATGTCATTGCAAAAGTAGTCTAAGCTATGAGCCTCTGTTTCTATTGTTTCTATCTTTTACATTTATCATGCCTTGTTCACTCTTTATTGTAATTGAATCTTACATATAGTTTCACTGTGCTCAGAATTAAGGGTCACATTACATTCAGGCGCATCACCATAGTTAGATTTTCTTTCTTTGCATTTGTGTTTCTGTTAAATTTTCTATCCCTTTCCTCCCAACACTTAAGATAAAGAAGAGACCAGCTTCTTAAAAATCTGGAGGTCATTTCAAGTTGCAAGTCCCACATTCTTGAAACTTCCCATTGTTGGTGTTAGAAGCAAAGCACAATTTTAATCATCAACATTTATCAAGGGACTTCACTTCAAGTATTAGAGGATACTTATCATATAATTAGACATATTTGATGTTCAAAAATAGGTATGGTATTAAGGTAAAAATACATTTTGAACCTATATAATGTTTCTATTTGGGTCTATATATGCTAAGTGTTTTGAAAACTAACTATATCATCTTGGTTGAGGTGCTAGAAACTAGTGGAGTTGAAGTTGAATCACCTTTAGATGGAGTTACAAATCTATTCCTTGATGAGTGGGCCTCTAATTTTTATGAACATGATCCTCATAATATAATTTAAGAAGGGGGACTTGGTGTTTATTGCCTCCATAAGAATGATATACCAATTCTAGCCATGATGAAGGATGATGAGTCTATGGTTATCTATGGCAATTATACTTTGATAGATCAAATAATAAACATGTTAATGGGGTTTTAATGATGTTATTTTATCTATAAAATCAAATTTATTTTTCTTCTATTAAATTTTACCTTGGTTTTTCAAATAATGTTGAAGAGTATGAGGCACTAGTTCATGGTTTACAGTGGGCTAGGAAGATGAAAGTCAACACCTTGCAAGTATTTAGTGATACAAGACTTGTATTTCACTAAGTAATAGGTCTTAATTTATATAAAAAATTATTTATTATATATTATAATCATAGGTTGGGGGAATTATTTGATTATTTTTAGCTTTCAACATTTAGGCAATACCAAGAGATGAGAACAAACATATAGATAGATTGATTGTCATTGGGGTAAATTTAGTATCCTAGCTGATATAAAAAGTAAAAAGGTTCAATCACACATTAATGTGGTTGTAGGGTCTTCTATTCAATATAACCATGTGAATTGGCAAGTGTTTGAATATGATAATCAAATTCTCAGGTTCTTGCAAGAAGACGCTAAGTTTTTCTCAATAAACCAACCAAAGTTATTGAAACAATATGGTGATCAAATTGTGCAACTAAAAAATAATAATTTACCCAAGGGATTGGTCATGCTTGATAACATATTCAGTGGTGATGATGAATTGAGAAAGTAAAAGTTACCTTTATTAACAAATGAGTAACAATATGCCAATGTGGAGATTGAAGTTGGTAAGAACTTGAAGTTGGGTAAGGTATGCACTCCTTCAAAAAAGGAAGCTTTCATTGAATTACATACAAGTTTTTTTGATGTGTTTGCATGGAAATATTGTGATCTCAAAGGATTTGATCCAAGTCTATCTAAACAAACCATTGAGTTAGAGGCTGAAACTAAATCAGTAAGACAAAGAAGAAACCTATCAATCTAAATATTGATCCTTTGATGAGAGTCGATCTTCATAAGCTCATAGAATCAGTTATTATATTTCTCATTAAGCACTCAACTTGGGTGTCAAACCTTGTTCCATTAGAGAATAATAATGATGAATTTAGGCTATGTGTTGACTTTTATGATATAAACTAGGCTTTCTTAAAGATCACTATCCATTATCATTTATGGAATAATTTTCACAGTTGCTTGTAGGTTCAAAAAGGTCTTCTTTGTTTGATTTATATAGTGTTTATAATCAGATTTTGGTCAAGTAAGATGACCAATTCAATACAGCCTTTACTACAAAGTCGGGGACATTTTCATATAGAAATATTCCCTTGAGTTTGTCCAATTGTAGAGCAACCTTTCAGAGTGAAATAGATATGGAATTTCAAAGCTTTATTAACAAGTCTATACTTTTTTATTTGGATGCCATAACAGTGTTCTAAAAGAGTACAAGTGAGCACATGGATCACCTCAACTAGGCATTTGAAAGGTGTAGGCAATTTGGGGTGTCCTTAAATCCCAAAATGTGTGTCTTCTTAGTTCATAAAGGTAAGCTCCTTGGGCATGTGATTTCAAAATATGGTTTGAGTATAGACCCTAAAATGATAGATTAAATTCTTTCACTTTTCTTACCAAATAAAAAGAAGTCTTTACAAAGATTCTTAGGGGAAATCAATTTTATAAGAAGATATATTTTATATTTTACCACTTTAGCTAATCCACTTACAACCATGCTAAAGAATAATTATATTTTCATCTGGTATAAGGAAGGAGTAAATAGTTTTGAAGAGATCAAGGAGGCCATATCTCATATACTCATAAACCCAGATTTCACAAAAGATTTCATTTTGTACACTTATGCTAACATAGACACCATTTCAGGCATTCTTATGTAACAGAACCATGAGGCTTTAAAATAGCCAATAGCCTTATTTTTTCAAGGCTTAGAAGAGTATGAAACAAGATAATATTTCATTAAAAATCATGTACTTTCATTTATAAGGTCTCTCAATAAATTTAGATATTTGTTGTCTAACAATAAGATACACCTAATGTTTACCCATCCAAGTATCAAGGAGTTTCTCTTGAACAAAGACATAAATGAGAAAAGAGTTATTTGGATAAAGAAGCTAATGGAATATGATGTGTAAATCAAGGTCACAAATTTTATTAGAGGAATATTACTTTATGACCATATAGCCCAAGACTTACAAGAGGTTGGTGAGGTGGTTCTGGTGTCAAATGATGAAGAGGTTACAACTGATCATTCCTCACCTTCTAGATAGTTTCAAGAATTGGTAAGATACCTCAAAGTTATTATTTATCCCTATCATATAAATTCTTCAAAAATAATATATTTTATATTTCAATCAATTCCTTTCTTCTCGTTGATGGCTTTTTATTCACAAAATATATCAATGGCATGCTACTGATATGTATTGAGCTACGACAAATATAGAGATTTATTGAGAAGTTTTATGATGGAAATGATGTAGGTCACTAATACAAAAGGACCACAATGCTTAAGATCATTATAGGTGGATATTATTGGCCTAGCATATTTGGTGAGTGCCATTCATCGGTTAGGAAGTGTAAATAGTGTATTATGTTTGTAGGAAAAGTGAAACATATAACCTTACCTCTCCAACCAATTATGGTAGATGAGCCCTTTGTCCAATAGGAATTAGACTTTATTGGTCTCATTAATCCCCCTTCAAGTTTAGGACATAAGTGGATACTAACTACTATAGATTACTTCACTATATGGATAAAAGTAGTAGTATTGAAAAAAGCAATGAATCCAGTGTTCTAGATTTCTATGAAGGTTTTATTACTAGATTTAGAGTTCCTTTAACCATTATTTATGATAGTGTTATGACCTTTATGGGGACTAGTCTCATTCAATGGGATGTTCAACATGGTGTCTATCTCAGTACTTCATAAAATTACCATTCACAAGGTAATGTCCTTATTGAGTCTATAAATAATAGCCTCTTAAAGATCATAAGGACTATTAAAGATAATTAGAAGTCATGATATCTCAAGTTAAAATTAGTGATATGGGCTTATACGATCACCTATAAAATATCAATAGCCAATTCTCCATATAAGGTAGTATATGGTAAGGAATCTAGATTACCTATTTCTCTTGAGTTTCCTACTTCAGAACTAATGCATCAAATTGAGTTATTAGAGAATGAACCAATGGAGATTAGATATGCTAAGCATATGGAACTGGAAGAGGTTTTAAATCAATCCATGTTAGCTATGAAAACTCACCAAGCACAAGTAAAGAGAGCCTTTGACAATAGAGCTTCTTCACAAAGTTTCAAATAAAGAGATTTAATACTCAAGTGGGATGAGGATAGAGATAAACAAGGAAGGCATACAAAGTTTGAGTCTCTTTTCAGTGGTCCATACATAATCTCCAACTACAAATCCGACAATGCCTTCCAACTTGTAAAGATGGATGGTGAGGAGCTTCCTATCTTAGTTAATGGAAGACATTTGAAACATTATTATTGAAGAGCTAAGATCCTTGTACATAATTAGTTTGTTTATTTTCCTCCAAGTGTTATTCTACCACATTAGTTTATTTATGTTTTATCCCAAATAAGTGATTTGTTTGAACATTTGTTTTTTTAGTTAGTTTCACTATTTTATGTGTTTCATTTCTTGTTTTAGAGGAAGTGGTCTCATTTTAGTTCAAAAGTTTTCTTTTAGTCATGGATCAGATTTTTCATTGTCTATAAGCCCAAAAGTCATGTAAATGGTCTAGTTCTCAAGCATAACAAGTATGATTCCTAGCTGAGTCACCAAATTATTGACAATTTTGACCTCATAGGTCAAATTATCACCCCTACCATTCAAAACTTTGCACATCATGCCAAGTTACCTTGTGAGTCAATGATTTGGCCATGAAAATTCCTTAATATGATTATTGGGAACTAGACTATCTTAATATATCAAGTAAGAATGAACAGGTTGTCTTGGTTGTGCATTTCATAAATATACTTAGGAAGTCAGCCAAAGCTAAAGGATTGTATAAAAATGATGTATTTCATGCCAAGGTCATCCCATACAAATTTGGTGTCTTGATGAGTTTTCTATCTCAATATATAAACCTTCAAAAATGATCAAGTAGTGTGGGACATGCCTAGGGATGTCAAGTTAAAGCCACATTAAATAGTCATTTGGATTCAAAAAATCCTTAATAAGTTCCAAGTTGAGTGTAGGTTTGACAAGTGGCATAATCTCAGAGGTTAGGATGGAAGATCAATGACATGTGGGTGATCAACTAATTCAATAATTTAAATGTAGATATATGGTGCATGTTCAATCATGCAATAAAATATTAATGGTGAGCTCATGGTCAACAAGTTAGTGCATAAGGATGTTGGTGCGCAGCATGGAATGTGAAAATCATTATGGCGTGGTTTTTTTATTTTGCTTTAGATGATATGCAAATAAAATAGTGATCAAATGGTTTAACAGGCAGAGAGAGTTAGGCCGAAGGGTCACATTCAAAGGCAGGGGCCTGCGACTATGTGACCCCCTCAAACTATTCTTTGTTTGCGAATGCGCGGCACAGTAAAGATTAATTTATTAGTGTGCGGTTATATTTTTTTACCTCAGATTTCCATTTTGTGGCTGTCATTCTAATCATAACCCTATTTTGTGTAGATCATTGATTGCTTCAGTTAAATTTCAAATGCCATGGTGGCAATTCCTCTGAGCAGAGGGGGTGATCTCACAGAAGTTCAGGTGGATGGATTAGGTAGTGGAGGCAATGGATCCAGGGATTGTTTGTTGGTGGCACTCTCTGTTATGGGTAGTGCATTTTCTTGGACCCTTGGTGTAGGTACGTAGAGCTGAAATGATGTGATCTTTCTTTTTGCATGTTTTTTTTATTTTGCTTCGGTTTGCCGTATTGTGGATGGATCCTGGGTTGGATCTCTAGCTCGAGTTAGACTGCCATCCTAATTTGGTTAACAAATTAAATGGTGTTTTTATATGGGAAACTTTGTTTCCTCTATGATTTGTGTATGAGCCATGGTGCCCTGTTCAGGGAAAAATGGAGAAACCCTAAGTCGTGGAGGAGCCCTTCTCATTAATAATTGATGGGTATGGCAGTTTTGCGTACGCTGTGTTGGTGATTAGGGTGGAGGCATGCCTTGCTAAGGAAAATTTTGATGACTGTTGTTTGTGAGCAATTCCTTTGACATTGTGTTCTTGGGGTTGCTAGTTTTTGAGGTTTTAGGTCCCTATAAAACCTGGTTTTCAGGCTGTTTTGCCTAGATTTTAGGTTGTTTTGCCTGGTTTGGTTTAGGTTTCAGGTCCTTGTAAAACCTGGGGTATTTTTTACTAGTTTATAATGTTGGTTTTAGGTCCCTGTAAAACATGGTATTGTTACTATTATTCAGTGGTTTTGCCTTTTTTGGGGGTTTGTAATGTTTTATCTTTCTTGATCTATAACGGGTTTTAGGGCCCCTTCAAAACTTGCTTTTACATTAATCTAAAACAAGTTAGTGCATCTTGAGATTTGATGCATTGATGACAAGTTTCATGATCATAGTGACTTAGTAGATCAATGGTACATGTTTAATCGACCAAAAATAAGATTGATAACACAAGTTTAATCATGGAAAAGAGATTGATGGTATGCATGAGGTTAAAATTCAATGATCCTCAATTTCATGTGAGGTCACCACATGGTGTAATCATGTGAATAAGATGTAGACTAATAGAAAAAATAATAGGACGCACATGGGACTACCAAGTGTCACATTTTTTAAAGCTGAGATAAAGAACAATGTGGGGATACCAAATGGCACAATCTAGAAAGTAGAATGTAAATCAATAACAATAATGAAGGTCAAATATAGAAGACTCTTGAAGAAAATTTGATCATTTTAGGGGCTATGAGATGAGGACACATGTCCAAGTGATTATGGTCATAATTTTAAAATGTTATAAGCATCCCAAGGAAGGTGACACATAGGTGGACATGTTGGATCAAAATATTTTCACCACCCAAGTAGGTAAATGCATAAATTCAAGATAAAATATAATCTAGGTTACTAGAGCAGACGTTGTATATTTGTAGATCACCATTAAAACTTAGCTAGACCTCTTAAAAACCCTCAAGCATGAATTTTACATCTTGTTCAAATCAAGAGACTAGGTAGCCTATGGATATTTATTGAAATTATAGCTATATGAAAACCAATGAGGGATTGGTCTTCAACTATAGTATACCTATGTCTAGGGTTTAAAGTAGGAATAAATTTGTGATTATGAAAAGGAGTATATTATGTTTGGACATGTTCATATCCTTGATAAGTAGGTACCTATAGCCACTTAAAGCAAACATAGTCATGGCTTTGTTAAGTCCATGGATAAGAGGATTTTATCCTTATAATGAAGCCAAGTGGATAATGGTGTGTAAATCCAAGAGAGAGATATGGTGGTTGGAGAGTGCATTTGGAACATTCAATGAAGTTTTGGGGTCTTTGGGGACTTTTACCTTTCAAGAAAATCATGACTCATCACCTTCAAAAAATTCTTGTCTTATAATATGTTTCTAAACCAATTAGGGGGCTTAAGGATCATTTAGAGCCAATGAATTGTTGATTGGGAGGAAAAATTAATTCTAATTGTTCAAAAGGTGGTTGGGACTCCATCTAAGTGTTTGGACCTCATTTATTGAATTTTGTTTGCTCACTTACCTCTCTCTCTCTCTTCCCCTTTTCTTATATCTCCCATTTCTCCCCAAAGAAAGAGACTCTTACGCTTTTGCCATTCCTAGGCTATGCCAAGATTTATACTACAACACCTATTTAATGTAATAAAAGACTAAACTCCTCCATTTTCAAGATAAATTAAAGTGTGTCCTATGAATTAATTGATGTGGTTAAGTGAATGCATTCTTTTATTTGCCTTTGTTTGATTTTTCTCACCTTCATGAAGTGTCTTGTAACTTTCATAGGTCATTATAAGTACATTAGATAGTTTGTTGATTGGTTTGGAAGTGGTAAATTGCTGTCCCATGCTAGATTGATAGCTATTTCATGCCTTTTTGTGAAATACTTATGTGAAAGCTGATCAAAGAGTGAGTGAAGTGATATTTATAGGTTTGAAAGTGTCTGATAGTATGTCTTTTGAAATTATAAGTGTTCAAAATATTTGTGAATCACCTCCTTTTACATGTTTTTCATGCATTATTATCTATTTCTCTCCCTTTTCCAAGGAAGAGATTAGTTTATGTGATAGATCCAAGGGAACCACCCCTCTTAGGAGTGTTAACCTCACTATAGGATACCCATAGCCTGACTTTGTTCCTATTTTATGGCTTATTTGGAGATAGCCTGAAGAACTCCCTTAATGGGTGTAAATTAAGACCATAACAAGAAATCCTCTTAAGTTTAATGGTTTTGATGCTAAAATATTTCCCCCTAGCTAGTGAAGGTAATTCCATCTAGGAATTGCAATTGTGCTTTAGTGTTGAAATCACATTTTGATCATATTTTGTAATTTTTTTGTCATTGTAACTCAGTATTTTGTAAGTGTTGATATTTAATATATGATTTATTGTATTTCAGAGCTTTAATATATTATTAGTATTTCCATATTTATTGAGTTGGATTATTAAATGTGATTGAGGATTGTAAGTGTTTTATGTAAGGAGTTAGGTTAGAGTGTGGATTTTGTAGTTTTATGTATTTTCAATAAATATCCCACTTTGGGATATTTCAATGGTATCATAGCTTTTAAGTAGAGTGTGGAATTTATATATTTGTGTGTTTTTAGTAAATATCCCATTCAGGGATATTTCAATGCTATCAAATCTTAGCGTTGAGTTTAGATTGTTATAGTTGGGATTTTTATATATTTAGGTGTTTTTAGTAAATATCCCACTTTGGTCTAATATATGAAAAACCAAATCCTAAGTGTAAATATAATGCAATAAACTAAGTGTAGGAATGAATACAAATATTCGCAACTCAAGTACAAGATATGGTTAATCAAGACTCGAGTCTATATAAAGTGTAATAATCCTATGAAAAATGAGGAAAAGAGGCACAAGAAAATAAGTTATTTGAAAAAAATAAATAAATAAACAAACCAATGAAATAAATAAAGGAACAACAAATAACCTAAGGAAAGAACTAAAACACTAATGAAAGAAACAATGTTAATCATCAACCAATTAAAAGAAGGAATGCAATTAACAACCAAACTAAGGAAAATAAAATGAGCAACCAAGTTAAAGCAATTAAATAAAAAATTAAGTTCAAGGAAGAGAAAAAGACAACCAAAACTAAAGCACAAAGAATAAACAAAGAAGCCAAGGCACAAGAAATAAATAATTAAGTTAAAGTAACAACAATAGATAACCTAAGTTAATACAAATGAATCCAAGGAATATACAATAAATAAACAAATGAATAAGATAAACAAATAATCTAAGGTAAAAAATAACAAACAATTAATATAAGTCAAAATAAAACAAATAACTAATCAAACTATTTATGAAATTGTAATAGAAGTGTTATGATAGGTGTAAATGTTCCCCTAGGTCATAGGGAATAATGACACAAGTACAATGGTAAAGGTTTCCCCTAGGCTATAGGTCAAAAATTTAAAGGTAGGATTGGTAAAAGGTTTCCCCTAGGCTATAGGGAAAAATGACAAAGTTAGGATTGGAAAAAGGTTTCCCTTAAGCTATAGGGAATAATGACAAAGGTAGGATTAGACAAAGGTTTCCCCTAGGCTATATGGAAAAAAAATAAAGGTAGGATCAAGGATAATATAATAATAAGGAAGGGGTGGTTGAGTTATCTCAAAATTCACTAAGAAATTATACTTTGCCTACATAGTCCCATAGATATGAGTTCCAACATGGAATTTAGGCCAAATGTAGTTTCCCAAGATGTGGGATAAAATAAAATTGATCATAATAAAAAATAGTTGAATTGTAGATGAAAAATAAGAATGGTCTCAAAAAATAGTGAGGGTGTGAGAGAATCCTAGGGTGAATTAGTGAATTAATTTAAAATTCATAAAAAGATGAAAAATTTGATTCATAAAATGGTGAGAACATGAGAGGTAAAGGGTGCAATCATGCATTAATTTTAAATGCACAAATGCCCGCAACAATGACTCATAAAATAGAGAGAGTGAGAGGTATAATGTGTATTAGTGAATTAATTTTAAATGCACAAATATCCACAAAAGTGACTCAAAAAATTGTGAAATCATGAGATAAAACAAAAAAGAATAGTTTATGAAACCCATAAATAGGTTCAATCAATGGTAATGGCCAAGTTGACTCGATATGACCCATGCATCCAAGCATTGCCTACATAGTCTGTGTAGACCTTAGGCTGATCTAATTCTATTATAAATGGGAGGAAAATATGATTATCCAAATGGTAAAGGCAAATGCAAATAATCACGACTGGACATGGGGTTCCCATCTAGTAAATGTGGTAAACTACATCACCTAGAATAAAATAGATTGCTACTAGTAAATAATATGATGAAACAAGTAGATATTCTATGGATTTATTATCTTGCATGAATTTTTTATTCATTCTTTATGATTTTGTGGTTTTTATGGGTTTTAAAGGTATTTTCTAATATTTTTGGGTATTTTAGGTTATGTCAACTCAATTATGGATTACAAGATACAAATGATGGTGACTCATAAAATGATGAAAGCATTGGCTTAAGTTGCTCATAAAATGGTAAGAGAATGGGAACAAGGGTGGCCAAAATGATCTCAAAAAGTACTATATATTTCCTACATAGTCCAAATGGACCTAAATCCATTGTATTTCACTCTAGACTGATAAATCCTACTTAGTAACAACATGTTTTTCAATAGGCAAATGGTAGGGTATGAAACAATGTTAAGGCAAAATATGGTAAAAGGGTTACTCATAGGCTATAGGAAATAATGACACTGATAGTTTTCCCATAGGATATGGGAAAAAAACATAGGTAAGTGATATATAATGTTTGCTAAAATGAAGGATGCAATTTCCAGACCATTATCATACTTCCTTAAGATACTACCCCTTTTTGAAAGAATGCACTCATAGAGTCATAAGACTGAATCAGCCATTGAAATTACATCTGAATCCAACCATTAAAAGTGTCTAATGTATCAATGAATCATAACTAAGGTCAAAATGGTAATATTGAAGGTAAAACAAAACATCCCCCAATAGGGAAGGTAGGGGACAAAGGGTATATAGTATGGTAAAAAGAAGGTGATATTATGACATAATTTAAATGATCCTCATAGCTAATACTTTGGGTCACTCATACAAAAAAAACACTTGATATGTATTATGTTCATTATTTCATCAAGATCATCTCCTTTTGGCATATCCAACTTGTATGCTCTTGAACCATTGTTAGAAATAATCACATAAGGTCCCGTCCAATTAGGATTAAACTTGCTTTTTTTCTTGCTTCAAAATTAGTGTTCTTCTAATTTTATTTGAGTAAAATATCACCAATATCAAATTCTATGGATTTCACATAGCTATTATATTAACCATATAATTAATTTTGGTATGCTTTAAGACTATTCATAGCTGCCATGAATTTTTTGTATAGTAGTTCTATTTCTTGTAGACAAGCTACTTTGTAATCAAGGATATGTTTTAATGAAATGTGTAGAGAAGGTAACTCAACCTTGATAAGAAGATTGGATTCAGTTTCATAACACAAGGAATAGGGTGTGGCTCCTATTAGACTATATAAATTGGTTTGGTAAGCCTAAAGGGTGTGAAAGAGTTGCAAGTGCCAATCATAATAAACATCATTATTGATGTTTTTAAGAATATGAATACTGGTTTTGTTAGCTACCTCTACTTGGACATTACCTTTCATGTATTATGCCATGGAAATGTTTTGGGTAATATTATATTTGTCATAAAAGACTTTGGCATCCTTATTTTTGAATGAACCACCATTATTAGATATAATGTCAGAGGGGATACCACAGTGGTAGATGAGGTGATTAAAAATAAATTTGGATATTTTCTTTTCTATCATGTAAGTGAGGGGAATGGATTCCACCCACTTAGTGAATTCCTCTATGGTGGTAAGGATATGTTTGTGGCCATAAAAAAAAGTACATTTAATATTTCCTATGAGGTTAAGTCCCCACATTGAAAATGGCCATGGTGTAGTCATTATATTGATTGTTTGGGCTAGAGCATGTATGCAATTGGCATGTTTCTGACATTTTTACACCTTTTAACATAAAAAATTGCATATATTTCCATGGTTGGCCAATAATAACAAATACACAATAAATTTTTGGTGAGGATGGTTCCTATTGTGGGCCCTACAAACCCCTTCATGAACTTCCCTCAATGTGAGTTCAAATTCTACCAAGGTTAAACAATGAATTAGAGTTCCATCAAAGCTTCTATGATATAGTGTAGGTCCAAGTAAGGTATAATGAGAGGCTTGGTGAATAAAGGATGTTTTTTATGGGATATATCAAGTGGGAGGACTTGGTCATTAAGGTAATTATTTAGTTTGGAATACTAGGTAGAACTAGGACCAAAAATATCATAGATCATCTCAATAGTCAAGGGTTCATGAGCATGTGCTAGAAAATGTTCAATGAGGAATTGATAATTTCTTACCTTTTGTATGATATATATCATAGAACCAATTATATCCATGCCATTTACTATTTTTTTATTGGCCTGAGGTATTTGTTCAAATTGATGATGGGAAATTGATTGCTTGAGAGTGTCTACCATGGTTTTATAAGGTACAATATTTTCATCTTTGGTCTGGAATTGGTTGATGACCTAATTAATGATAAGTTATGAATAACCATAAACCATTATATGTTGAATGTTACACTTTACTAATAAATGAATCCCTATAATGAGTGATTCATAGTCAACCATGTTATTTGTATAAGGAAATTTGATATGAAAGGACATGGGAATGAGATCCCCTTGAGGTGTGATAAACAAGAATCTTGCCCCTAATCCATGAGACATGAAAAAACCATCAAAATAAAATTACATTTCTATTCCTTATGATGTGCTTCTTATATGGTCATGATACACTTATATGGAAATCCAAAGATGAGTGGTCGAGTATCAATAATGGGAGGGTCAATAATTTGGTCTATAATTAATTATCCCTTAATGACCTTTTGGTTGACATATTTAATTTTAAATTCATTTATAAGAATGATTCATACTTAGCCATGTTATTAGTATAAGGAAATTTGGTATGAAAGGACTTGAGAATGAGTTCCCATTGAGGTGTGAAAAACAAAAATCATACCCCTGATCAATGAGATGTGAAAAAACCATCAAAATAAAATTTCCATTGCTACTCCTTAGGACATGTTTCTTATATGGTCATGATAGACTCATATGGAAATCCAAAGATGAGTGGTTGAGTATCAGTAATCGGAGTGTCAATAAGTTGGTCTATAATTAATTACCTATTAATGGCCTTCTGGTTGAGATATTTAATTCTAAACTCATTTAGAATAATGATCCATTTATCCATATATCCCTATAAAGATATTTTTGAAAGTAGATAGTTGAATGAATCCACTTTGTCAATGATGATGGTCTTATTATTTAGCATGTAGTGGAACAACTTATGTGATGTGAATACCATAGCTAAACAAGCTTTATTTATTAGTGTATAATTTTTCTCATACATGAACAATATATGGCTTAGGTAATAGACAACATTTTCTTTCCCATGTTATTCATGATGGGCCAAAATTTCCCCTAGGGCATTTTTAGTTGTAGAGAGGTAGAGTAGTAATCAATTATTTGGCATAGGTAGGAATAGAATAGGTGTATTAGCCAAGTATTGTTTCAATAGGTCAAAGGCCTTATGGCAATCTACATTCTATGATAAATTAGTACTCTTATTCATCAAATGTGTAAATGGTTGGCATTTATTGGCCAATTGTGATATGAAGCATTTGATTGATTGTATCTTGCCCTATAAATTGTAGAGATGCTTCAAAGTGGATGGAGATGGCATTTTGGTAATGGCCTTGACTTTAGTTTGGTTGAATTTAATGACCCTATAAGAGACAATAAATTATAGTAATTTGTCACAATTTATGCCAAAGATGTAGTTTTTAGGATTGAGTCTAACCTTGTACTCCTAAAGTCATTCAAAAATATTACTAAGCACTATTGGAAGTTCAACATGGGACTTGTATTTACCCAAGATGTTAGTGATGTAGTACTCAACTATATCATGCATCATATCATGGAAAATTATTTTATTGACCTATTGATACATTTCCCCTACATTCTTGAGACTAAAATGCATGACCTGGTAACAATGTTCCTCAAGGAGTAGTGAACATTGTCTTGTGTTGGTCCTCTAGTGAAATTATGATTTATTTGTATCCTAAAAAACCATCCAAAAAAGAAATAATTTCATACCCAACTATGGATTCAACAATCATGTCTATACTTGATAGAGGAAAGTTATCCTTTGGGTAGGTCTTGTTAATGTAACATAAATTAGTGCATAGTTTGATACATTATAGATTTTTGTTAACTAGCACAATATTGGAGATCCACTATAAATAATAAAAAGGATGAATGCATCCTACATCTAAGAGTTCATATAGTTATTTACTGACTAAGACATAAATGCATGAGAATGCATTTTTCTCATTTTATGCTTGATTGGCTTGGCATCAGGATGTATAACAAGATGATGTACAACCAAGGTAAGTCTAAAATTGTCAAGTCAAAATAATCCCATGCAAAAATGTTGATGAACTCCCTAAAGAGGAATATAATTACTTCACACTCCTCCTTAGTGAGGGATGGTCCTAGTTTGATCCACTTTCGATCTTTCAATGAGTCAATGTTTTCTTCAAAAGTGTACTCCACAAGGAGCATAGAAATATTCCAAGAGAGTCATCAAAGAAGTGAACTAGTTGGTAATATCAAAGTCCTCTGGTCAGACTGACTCATCAAGTTCCCCTAAATATGATTAATCAGAATCACCTAATGGTGGTAAGGTCCTTGTAAAAAATACATCTATACATTCTTGGACAATATATTCAAAGGCCCATTATTATTTTTCACTAATTTAGACCCAAATATAATTATTGTATTGGTGGCATCATGAACTTCATCCAAGGAAGGGTGAACATCCCCATTTAATGGCACCTGAAACAAGTTTTCATAAAGAGGCTATCCTTTTTTTTACTTTTACCTTAGTCACAAATCGCCTCAAAGAAGTTTTCACTTTTGGTCCTCAATGTTTGATTTTATTTTAATTTTTGGAAAAGGAAGTTCACCTACTCTCAAAAATAGGTAGCAAAATATGATATAGAAACCTTGCTTATGATATTTAAGATGAATATGGTATCTTAGACCTAGAAAGTCACAAATAACCTCATAATTTTTTAACTCATCAAGCGATACTATGGACTCTTGTTGGTCCTAATGGATGAGTTATGGATGATAAAGGAAAAGTGGGGAAGGATGAATGATAGGTGTAATGGTACATATAAAATGAGGGTTAAAATTTTTGGTATTGACTACATGCTCATATACACTATAATCAAACTCTTCATCACTGTTGACATCATAATCGCTAGTCATTAGTGTAGGAATATAGATACGGTATGAAGGGTCACCCTAGGTGGTTGAAATACAATACTATGATTTCCTTTGTACTTAGATATAGAAGTTAGCTCAAGAGTAACTTGTTGATTTTCCCCCAAGCCTCTACCCTCATAATCTTTATTATCCATGATTTGGTTAGGGATGGGATACATTTTACTTTGGTAACAATCAACCAAGTTATCATTATAAAGCTAGAAATCATCTTCAAATAGTGATTCTTTTTCTTAAATAGTGGATAGTGTGAAAATAATAGGCTCTTGGGAATTAAACTTACCTTTATATCACCATTCCATGTGAACATCATTATATTTAGGTCTTCCATAGGATTTAGTGGCCTTTAGAAGGTTAGTTACATGGAATGCATTATGCATGAGGTATTCTCTTGGGGTTTTGTTAGATATGGTAAAATGACTAGATATATTAGGTGGTGGTGTAGAGGAAGTAGAAGTAAGCCTATCAGGGTCTTTATAATTATAATTCATCAATTCAATAAGTATGTCTTTGTCATTCTTAGGTTTAGGGTCTAGGATAAAATGGTAATTATAACATTCATACTTTGCCTCCATATGTTTGTATAATTGGTATGGTTGTAGGTCTACAGGAATATATACCTCCATCCCAAAAGGGGGAACTTGATACATTGGTGTAGTGTGGAAGGTATTTCCCAGATTTCATGTATCCATGATTGGCTTAGAAGCAAATTGTATGAAAAATCCACATCCAGTACATGGTCATGTGTGTCATGGGTTAAGGGACCAACAATAAATGAAAAATAGATTATTCCCTATGATTTTGGTTCTTCATTATCATAGGTCTCAATTTTAATGGTTTTTCACTGAAGGTCAACTATTGTGTATCCTAAATGCTTGACTAGTTATAGGGATGTAATACTTAGGCCTGATCCATTGCCTATGAGGACACGCTTAACTTTTTTCCATGATATGATAACTTAGATATATAATGGGTTATTATGGAGAGGGACTATGGATGACATATCACTTTGGTTGAAGGTCAACTATTGGCCAAGAGTTATGTGTCTACCCAAAGCTTAGAATTTGTCTGGTGTAATTTAATTTAATACTTGGGATTGAATTAAGAGTTATGTAATGAGGTTATTATGGATAGTAGAGGTATGAAACAAATCTAAAGTAGATATTTGTGTGAGTATCTTTTATAATTAATCCATAATATCATATGTTTTATCCTTAGCATAGCTAATTGGCTTACTCTTAGCTATTATGGTAGATTGAATGGGCTTGTTGGTGGAATGTCGATGTGGGATTATAATGTGACTTTAGTTTGCCAAGTTGAAATTGAGTAATCCAAATTAGGTAAAGGGCCATTATAAATAAAGGAAGAAGGAGAAGGGATTGGGATGGTAAATCCTTGGTTGTTATTATGCTTCATTGTAGTCATAGGCAAAGGAGGATTACTAGAATAGGGAGGTTGATCAACAGTCTTAGGCATTAGTCATGGTCGATTGATATTTGGTCTAAGGTTGATGGTAATGGTGGTTATATAACTTCCTATAATATAACCTACAACTTTATTGTATTCATATGGTAATGGTGGTTAGATGAGTTGTTTTGACCTTAGTTTTGACCATTTTAATGTTGTTTTTATCTTTGTTATTGTTATTGTTATTGTTATTGTTATTGTTATTGTTATTGGTATCTTTGTTATTGTTATTGTTATTGTTATTGTTATTGTTATTGTTATTGTTATTGTTATTGTTATTGTTATCGTTATCGTTATTGTTATTGTTATTGTTATTGTTATTGTTATTGTTATTGTTATTGTTATTGCTATTTTTACTATTACTATTACTGATACTGTTACTATTACTGTTACTATTACTATTACTATTACTGTTACTGTTACTGTTACTGTTACTGTTACTGTTACTGTTACTGTTACTGTTACTGTTACTGTTACTGTTACTGTTACTGTTACTGTTACTGTTACTGTTACTGTTACTGTTACTGTTACTGTTACTATTACTATTACTATTACTATTACTATTACTATTACTATTACTATTACTATTACTATTACTATTACTATTAATATTACTATTATTATTACTATTACTATTATTATTACTTTTAGTGTTATTATTACTATTAATTTTATTGTTAATGTTAATATTACTATTATTGTTAGTGTTAGTGTTAGTGTTACTATTATTGTTACTATTACTATTAATGTTACTGTTACTATTACTGTTACTATTAATATTACTATTACTATTACTATTACTGTTACTATTATTGTTACTATTATTTTTACTGTTACTTTTACTGTTACTGTTACTGTTACTGTTATTGTTACTGTTACTATTACTGTTACTGTTACTATTACTGTTACTATTATTGTTACTATTATTGTTATTGTTACTGTTACTATTACTGTTACTATTATTTTAATTTTTATTGTTATTGTTATTATTATTATTTTTATTATTGTTGTTTGTGGTGTTTTTGTTTTTTGTTATTACATAGGTGGCCTTCATGGTTGTTTATTTTTATTTTTAGTGTTATGTTGTGGAAAAGGATCCCATTAAATACCTAGGTTTTTATTGGAAATAGAAGCCTTGTTATCCAACTTGATCTCTCCATTTTCTAACATGTTTTGAATGAGGTGCCTTTATTGCACACATTGGAGTATGGAATTCCCTTAGACTCGATTATATTCACATTATTCATGCTATTTATACCAAAAAGGGAAAATAACATCTTTAGGCAATAACTTTGAAATGGGTCAACTAATTGTAGACACCAAAATCTAGCCACAACTGACTCTCGACTAGACTTCAAACCAATTCCTACCAACCATTGTAAATTAATCCTAGAAATTATTAAATGTCCCAAATTTGCTTTTGAATCATTCATCAAAGCTAAGTATCATGTTGAGGCATCCTTATTTGGTATACTAGCCCGTATGCAAAAATAACCCCTCATATATTCATTCCTAATCACCTTGTGGCATCATAACTGTCAAGTTGGCCTATAGATGTATTAAGTGGGGCACTTGCACAAATATCAAATCATGAAAGAGTTAAAAGGATAATAAAAATTAATCATCTAATTAAACAAGATTAAATGCCTATTTGAATTTTCCATTTGAAATTAATGAATATCTAAAAATCAAAATTTTAAAAATTAAAATATCAAAGCCTTTCATCATTGCCTTTATGAGTAGTGAAGCTCTTTTAAAATATCCTAAAATATCTAATTTGAGATTCATGCCTAGTAATTATAAATCATAATTACATGATAACTATTAACTCAATTGGAGTTAGTTTTAACTTACATAGGGTTATTTTGAACCCATTCCATGTTTAAACTCAACCTTAAATCACCTTGGGTGAGATTTAATTCCTAAGGCTATAAATACAAGGTGATTCCTATTGGTTTTTAATTTATTTTGGTAAAAATTTATTATGCACAAATGTCTTCAACAAGCTTGGATATTTTAGAGTTATTATGTAGGATTTAATCTATGAGACTCATACAAGTAGTGTTACCACTCTCAGGTCTTAAGTCAAGCAAAATCAAAGCCAAGGTGCCAATGAGAGAAGGAGTTAAGAAACATCCATTGTTAAATACGTTTTGATGCAAAAGCTAAGAAAGTCATTCAACAAGCCATTTAGAGATCCCACGTAAGGTAAAAGACTTATTTATTTTATGCTTTTATTGTGATTTCATTTAGTTTTTGTTACCTAAGATCTCCCTAGTGTCTAGGCTAGAGGTGTCAAGATTTTAATGTGATCATTTCATTTTTTTTATGATACTAACACAAGGCTAACCTCCCCTCTATTGTAATCCTTATTCACACTAATCATATTATTAGTAGATAATTTTTTGAATACTGACTCAATTGGGTCTCCAAGATCACTAAAGATTCTATCATTAGGTATTCTTCTTGGAGGATGTGTTTTCAAAGGAGGAGGTAGGAGTGCTTGTATATTTGGGATTGGCTACATTTGTGGAGATAGATATGATTATGGAATTGGATACGTATGTAGATTTGGTTGAGTACATGGTGTTTTCACTATTTGGACATGGCATGATGTAGTAACTATATTATGAAAAACATTTTTGTTTCAGTTTTAAGATTTGGGTTTTTCAAAATTATTGACATGAGCTGATGTAGAAGCCTACATCTAAATTGGGATTTAGGTATGGTTTTGGCCTTGATTCTATTTTTGGTTCTAGTTTTGATTAGGAGAAAAAAAATTATTTTCCCCTTATTGATAAGGGAATTATTAATTTGTATTCCTTTTTCGATGATCTCCTCAAATGTGGGAACACAGCTAAGCTCAAGGTGATAAGTTGTCAATTATTTATCAAATAAATTTTGTCTAAAATAGATAAAAAGTGTTCACCATTTCAAGTAGATTATAAATATCTCACTAATATTTTGTCTAGCTTTACCCAAATAAAAAAAATTAATCTCATATTCAATATTATAGGAGAAATATTCTACAAATGTTTCTGGAAGGTCATCAAATTTAGATATAGAATTCTTTGGTAGTTTGAAAATCTATAGAGTAAATGTTTACTCTACGTTGTTTTCAAATTTTTAGTCATGTACTGCAGTTTTGGTTCGTGCATACCTTGGTCATGGCAACAGAGTTTTGGAGCAGAGTGCGGGTTTCATTTTATTTAAGTTTCAAAGTGCAGCGGAGGCTACCAAGTGGCATAATCCAAGCACGGGTTCTCTTTCCCCCTTTTGTTTCCTTCATTTCATTTTTGCCCAAGTGTTGAGATTGAGCAGAAGCCACCAAGTGTTACTTTCTAAAACATGAAGCCGGCCAACTGGCATCGTCTGAGATAATTTTCATAACTTTCAAAAGAGCCACAGATTGTGCCACGTATCCAACAATAGCTAAGAGGAATGCACCACATGTCAGCATCCATGTCTCATTTTTACACCTACATTTCATTCTATTTTTTGACAAAGGTCTTCAACAAGCTAGGTAGTAGGGAGCAACGAAAAGCACCAGGTGGTAGTCGCGAAAGGCCCTGGACTACTTTTTCAACGGAAGGTGGAAGTCACCACGTGTCAAATTTTGAGAGACAGTTGGTTCAACACCTAGGTTCAAAGCTTTGGTTCAACATTTTTGGTTCAATGCCTTGATTAAAGTGTAAATGGCACATAGTGTTGAATCATTGAACCATTGAACCATTGTGGTTCATCACGCAGTTCAAGGGAGTGTCCCAAAAACTAAAGGGGTTAGCACCTTTTTTAGAAGGAAGGAAGGTTTCGTTTCATTTTATTTAAGTACTGAAGAGAAGCAGAAAGTGCCCAGTGTCATTCTCTAAGCCCCTTCCTACTCCATTCCCAAAAGCAGTAGAAGATGCCACATACCCCTAGTAAAAGCAGTGGAAGATGCCACGTATCTTCCCAAGAATAGTGGAGGCCACCACATGTGAACTTCTGAGAGATCGTCTTCAAGATTTATTGCTAAATAAAGATTATGGTGGGTCTTAGGTTTTATTTCAAAGGTTTATGGAAGTGTTAAGTGTCAACATGCAGAGACTGCCATGTGCATCCATCCCCTTTTTAAAAGGTTGTTCAGGCAAGGAACGCGGTGAGTTTATTTTGTTAAAATTTCTAAGTATCGAAGAAGTGGATTGTGATAGGTGTCGAAGGTGGAGCGTTCCTGAGCAAGATATAGAGAAAGCATAAAATGCCGTGTGTCTTCAATAAATTAGGCAAAAAGTGCCAAGTGTCATTCTCTGGTGCTTTCTAAGCAATAAGGAGAATTTTAGTAAATTGACTAAGTGTCCTCTCCCATTTCAATAGAACAGAGTGTTCCATATATCTGTTGCAGTAAAGCGAGATGGAGGGAACTCAGTGGGAGTTTTTATGGTAGCTAGAACAGTTCATCGGGTAGATTTTTGGGCCCTGCAAGCATTAAAATAGCTGTTTGTTTGTCCCCTATAAGCGGAGGTAGAGTAGACAGTTAAGCGGCTAAGCAAGTGATGGAATGAGAAATTTAGGCACAAAAGGAGGTACTAGTCATGAATTGTCATGCCACAGTCAAGGCAGTTCTTGATAAGACCAGGATGCATCTGAGGCATTGAAAGCACCATTTGTTTGTCCCCTATGAGTTAAGGATGGAGTATAATGGCATGGGAAAGGGTATGATGGGAGGAGACATTCAAGGCTATAAAAGAAGAGGATCAATTTGCTGAAAGGAGAAAGGGGGGGGAATTTCTATAGTTTTATAATTGCTAGAGTTTGTGACCAAGTAGTATCATTTACTTTTGTCTCATTTTCTTGAGGTGTAAAGTTGATGTAACTATGCATGTTTCTGTGCCTTTTATGTGGTTGAATGAATTAAGAAGATTGAACTCTATGCCTTTGTTGATATTATCTATGTCATTTGCTAAAGTAGTCTATACTGTAGATTTTTTGGAGTTGTGATTAGGAATGTCATTTGCTTTTGTCTTATTTTCTTGAGTCTGAAGTTTTACATAATTGTACATGACTCATGTGCCTCTTATGTGATTGGAAGATTCTTATAAGAAGATTGAAGATTGAACCCTATGCCTTTATTGACATTCTCTGTATCTCAGCAAAAGAAGCCCTTGTTATGAGCCTTTGTTTCTATTATTTCAATCTTTTACGTTGATCATGCACTTGTATACTCTTAAATGTAATTAAATCCTACATATAGTCTCATTGTGCTCAGGTTAGGATCACGATTACACTCTGGCGCATCACCATAGTTAGGTTTCATTTCCTACATTTGCATTTCTATTTAATTTCCTATCCCTTTTCCCCCAACACTTGATACAAAAGAAGAGACCAGCTTCTCTAAAATATGGAGGTTGTTTCAAGCCGCAATATCCCATAGCTTGAAACTTCCCATTGTTGTTGATTAGAATCTAGCACAATTTTAAACATCAATAGTTTTTGGCATGCCCAGTGGGATGAATCTTTCAAGGAGTTGAAGAAGTTTGGTGTGTTCTTTAGCCAACCAGCCTTTGAAGGTTTTTATTTTATCAACACCAGCAGTGACTTTGAGTCAAATCAGCTAATTAAGCAGTCCTGGTATCATCAAGAAATCACCATTTGGTATGTATAATTCTATTACTCAGAGTTATGAGTCTTATGCTCCATATATTTTTAATCAAGATCAAGTTTCTCATGGAATCACGTCAAGTAATAAGGATGCATATGGTCATGAGCTATACCAGTCTTATGCCTAGTCTCCCCAATATGTCACATCCCATGCTCAGCCTAATCTCATTTCCACCTTTAAAAAAGCATTACTGGGATATAAAAAATATGTATTAGAGTTTGACAACAGAAGAGGATGTGGACAATAGATCTGATTAAAAGTGAATGGGATCCCATTGAAAGAGAAAATTGGCAAAGGCTTACATACGAGATGTTAGATGTGTGTGGATTGATTGCATTTCTAGAAGAGAAGCTGAGCATTCATGAGAGACAACCTTACCAAGTCTATCAAACTACATATCCACCACCACAAATTTCATATCAGACATACGCCACCCCTGCCCATGAGCCAAATCAAACCTATCAAGGTTATTTCCCTAATAATGTTGATTCTATGATAGCAGCAAGGGAAGAAGACTCCAAACCCTCACTTTCCCCTCAAATCCCTTCCACCCTTCCTTAAGAAGCTTCTTTTTTCTCATCACAGCCTTCTTCTTTATCCCTTTTCAAAGAAGAATATATTTTGGAGGAAGCAAATAAGTATGCAAAGGAGTGCGCTCAATTCATGGTTAGTCAAGAGGATTTTATGAGTATAGATGAGGAGGAAGTCACCATAGGTACCCCCTTTGATGAACAAGAGGACAAGTCACAAGCTTTTTCCTTAACTTTTGATGAGGAAGAGATCATTTCTAACTTTTTTCTCACTTTGCAAGAAGATATGGAGGAGCATGGACACTTCCTTGATCAAGTCATTAGGATAGGTTACACTATCCTTCAAGGAGACCATGAACTAGCTAGATGTGGAGGAGGCAACATTGAGATCCAACTAAGTATGCACGGGGGATGCCAGCTTTTAGATTTATCCTTTCAAGAGGTGGAAGTCATCAAGGAACATGATGATGCAATGGAACCCAAAAAGAAGGTAGAAGGAGATAATCCAAAAGACGATGGATATCAAAAGACATAGAGTGGAGAACCAACAACTATCGATTTCTTGATGAGACATGACAGCATAAAGGACCAGTGTTTGATGGGCTTTCAAGAACAAGAAGAGCTTATGGATGTTGAAAGCATGTTTGACTCAGACTTGTTTGAATGTGGGTAAATTTGTGTGGCCTGTGCAGAGGACATTTCACCAAAGATATACCCATTTTAATCATTTGAATGGCAACCAAATCTAGTTCATTGTGAAGGAGACGTTAGAAATTTTGTTTTTGATCCTAGAGGGAGTTAAGGATGCTTAATTAATGTAGTTAGGTAGTTTCCCATTCCTGCATTGTTTATGTTTTCCATTATTATTTTCCTGCTTTCCTTTTAAATAAGTGTTCTAAACATAGATTCAGCAGCTTAAAAAGTTTTTTTTTATAATTCTTTAAATTTTGTCACATTAAATGCTTCCCAAATCTTTTGAAATCTCTAAGGTACCTTGCACCATAACTTGTATAGTGTGTCCACCTCATTGTTCCTGAAGAATGAGTAGGATCTGCTAATGGTCATATGAATTTAATGCCATTTGGGACTTGATATGCCCATAAATATCCCTTAGCAAGATTTAAAGTTTACAAATTCTCAAGCATTCCTACACTTGTAAAAATATCCTACTCTTTGTGATTTGTTAGTGCCTAGTAAAGTTTGCTTCAGCAAGAGTGTTTTTGTCTTACACAAGGTTCATACCAGGTATTACATAAAAGATATAGAGATGGTTGAGCATCATATTCACAATGAATTACTAGTAAATCATATGCTTTAGCTCTTGCCCAACCATCGAGAACCTATCTGAGAACCAGAATCCTAGGAGCTAGTCAAGCCAGTGACCCCTCAAAGGTAAAGGATTACGCAGATGAAATCATGGCCCCAATCTTGCAAAAAGCTAGTAGCAGGAGCCTTAGGGAAGGGGCACACTAAAGGTATCTTCAAAGAGCCAGAGTAGGGCAATATGAGACATTAGAAATGAGGATATGGACCTCATAATTGGCTTAGGTCATTGTCCCAGTTGTGCATCCATGCCCTAATTTGATTGAATTATGCACAAAATTGCTCCATGCACCATCTTGCACCATTCAACAGGGTCCCTTCATGGTGCAGATCACCCCACAAGCTATCAGGGACATGTTAGCCTTACATTATGATAATACTAATACATTCCCCACTATTGATAAGATGCAGAGAATGTGGGCAAATATCAACACTCAGACAAGGTTTTTGAGGTCTGAGTTACAAATGGCCGATAGTGATACTACGGTACCCAAGCTCCCTGCACCAAGAGCTCAATTCATGCCAACTAGCCAAGACACACTATCAATGATGGATATCACTTTTGGCATGAAGGATGACATAGCAGTGTATGCAGAGCAAATGGCCATCCTTTTTAGGTTGAAGATAGTCGACAAGACGTAGGAGTATCGACTTGACTTCTAAGAGCACATTGTGTTTTCAATAGTGGAACAACTGACCTAGTTTAGATCAAAAGGGGTGTTTAGGTATTCCTCCTATTTGTTCCATCTCATATTGTATTAGAGCCCTGACCTTTTCACCTAACATATAAATATAAACCTGTATGACCTAGATTTTGACCCCCAAAGGACCATTCATATGTCTGTATGGACACACATTTTATCAAATACTAGCAACCCGTATGATTTTTGGAAACTATTCATTACCCCCACTTTTTATTACCTTAGCCCTGAACCTATCATAAATAGGTTATTTCCAAGTGTTTCGAACCTCCTGGTCAGTTGTCCAATCCTGTGTGACTTCTATTTTGGGTTTCACCACACAATCATAAGGGTTCATAGTTTCTGTGGGGAACCAATGTTGCTAGTGAAGACTTTAACTCCTAGGTTGGCATTCTTGGAAGTCACTAGGTAGGTCTTGATATTTGACAATGAGTATGGCTCCAGGAAGAAGAAGAGAAAAATGTACAATCTCCCGTGGATGGCAGGCAACATGAGTTTAGAAGCCAGAGATGTTGAGACTATGTTATTACAAAAGTTGGCCTTCTTAGGTTTCCTCCTAGTCAAAGACAAATGGGTTTACAACCTAAGTGATTACATAGCTTCCTAGGTAAGGACCAATAGGATTGGGGCCAGGATTGTACATGAAGGCTGCCCTTTTTGGGAGACCAGAAAAAACCCTATAGAGGATACTCCTGACATTTATGTGGAATTGATAGATTTTCCCTTGCCATAAAATAGGCCATGGGAAACCTTCTATGATAAGCAGAGGGATTATGATCCCAAAGTCAAGATGACTTCTGGTTTGAGAAGGACGTTGAAGAACAAAGACTGGGATGCAGAGAAGATTGAGGCCTATTAGAAATATAGGTAGGAAATTTCTTAAACCACCCATTCTTTTAGAAGCATAGATTCAGATGAAAGATGGGAGGAACTCTGGGATGAGTGTCATCTCTCCCCTACATCTAGCCTAAAAACAAGTCAATTTTTGACACTCAATATAGGGCAAGAAGTTAGAGCAGGACTAAGCCAACAACCACAGGCCTCATAGCAAGCTGCAGCTGCAGTCACTACATCAACTTGGCCCCAACCACTTAGCACTATGGAGCAACAAAGGAGTGTGGTGTCTTCACAACCAAAATCTTCCCCTTCCTTAGGCATTATTAAAGTCCTCAGTTCTCCACAAGCACCACCAGTAATAGAAGATGTGGAAGGGAAGTAGACATAGCCAGAATTAGAGACACTCAGGAAGAATAAGAGGGTGCAGTTCCATTTTGATTCAGAGGAGGAAGAAGAACCTTCACAACACTAAGTGTAAAGAACTACAATTCCCCCTCAAGTAACTATTACTCTTCCTCCTCCCTCTTAGTCTATTCTTTCCCTGGTTGGCGTGATGCCTCCACCTAGCCAAATGACACCTCCTATCACCTCTACCATCCCCATTTCACAATTCACCCCATCCTTGATGCCTCAAGCCTTAACATTACCCCATTTTTCCCCCTCTATTCCCAAAAAGATGCCCCTCTAGATCACCCCTAGCCAACCATTACCTATTCAATATGGCCTGCCACAGGGATATCCTTTTGTGGGAGGACACATTGCGTCCCCTTCCACCTTCCAAACACAGGCCGATGCTGCTAGGAAGGCAAGAGAAGTCTAGTTGGAGAAAAAAAGAGTTAAAGAAAATAAAGCATCAGCTGTCCCACACTTGTGGTCACAATTTGACCGTATTCAGCAGCAGTTGACGGTGACCCATTTGTCACCCAATGTCATCAAGTCGAGTGAGTAGATGTAGTCGAAGGACTATACAATGAACGTAGTGGCCATTGATGAATGATAGAGTTGAGCCATTGATAGAATCCACTTCTGTAGTCATAGAGGATTATTTGAAAACTTCAAGAAGACTATAGAAGATGGAAGCTGATTTAGCCAAAGAAAAGGCAAACTATAGCAGTTCAACTGAAGAAATAAATAAGAAAGACAATGAAATAGCTAGTCTAAATAAACAGTTTCAAGATACTATTTCCCTTTAGACTCATCAAGTAATCCAGGCCAAGAATTATTCATTAAAAGTAGAGCTCACACTTGTAAAAGATGAAGCAATAGCCCTTAGGTAGGAGAAAGCATCATTGCAGGGAAGAGTCGAAGGACTTCAGCTACAAGTTACCCAATCGCAGTAGAAGCTGATGGATGAATAAAACAAGGCTATAAATTTTCAAGCCTAGTTCCAAGTGGAGCAGCAGAAAGTAGTGCAACTAACACTAGAGCTGGCTAATAGGCCATAAGGTGTCAGAGTGATTAAACTGGTGAAGGAGCTCTACGAGTCAATGTGGAAAAGAATCTCCTCAGAGATTATTTAGCTTAGGCCATCTCTCACCTTCCTACTCAATGCATAGAAATTATGTGAGAAGGTAGAAGATTCAATGGAGAACACTCTAGCTATAGTCTCCAACAGAGTCACAGATGCCCAAACCTTATTGTAGAAGCTCTATGATGTATTGGATGTGACATTGGCAGCCATAGGAATCACTGATAGAATGGTCATTGTGAAATGGGTTAATGAGGTGCTCAGTTATAATGCCATGGCCAAGAGTTGCAATGAGCTTCTCGAAGTCATGAAAGAAGGCATCAGCGAGATGAGACAACATATTGAAGATCTAGTGTAACTAGGCCTCCCTTCTCCATTTCTAGATTCCAACACGGTGCTAATGGTTGATCAAATTAAACCATTGTTGCTGGCCAAACAGAAGGATCAAATAGTTTTCCAGGACCTGCGAGATGATTTCTCAGTCTCAGAAGTTGAAGTTGTTCTAGTTCCTGTTTCCCAGCTAGAGTTTAAGTTGAAGGCTATAGTTCAAATTTTGTAGAGTTTTTCATACAAGGATATCATTCACCTTGACTTATCCTTCACTAACTTACAGAACAAGCAAGGGTTATTTGACCATGAATGGTCCATCTACCAGACAACACTTTTGAAGCTATAAAATTTTGAAATTTTGATAGAACAAGAGTTGGGTTTCTTTTTGAATAGGCTCAAAAGTCTTGAGGGTTACCAGTAATTGTAGAGTAAATTTTTACTCTACATTGTTTTCAAATTTTTAGTCATGCACTGCAATTTTGGTTCCTGCATACCTTGGTCATGGCGGCAAAGTTTTGGAGCAGAGCACAAGTTTCATTTTATTTAAGTGTCAAAGTGTAATGGAGGCTGCCAAGTGGTGTAATTTGAGCATGGGTTCTCTTTCCCCCTTTTGTTTCCTTCATTTCATTTTTGCCCAAGTGTTGAGATTGAGCAGAAGCCACCAAGTGTCACTTTCTGAAACATAGAGTCAGCTAGCTAGTGTCATCCGAGATAATTTTCACAACTTTTAGAAGAGCCATGGATCATGACACATATCTAATAATAGCTAAGTGGAACACACTGCATATCAGCATCTGTGTCTCATTTTTGCACCCACATTTCATTCTATTTTTTTCTAAAGGTCTTCAACAAGCTAAGTAGCAGGGAGCAACGGAAAGCACCAGGTGGTAGTCGCAGAAGGCCCTATACTAATTTTTCAATGGAAGGTGGAAGTCACCATGTGTCAACTTCTAAGAGATGGTCAGTTCAACACCTGGGTTCAAAGCTTTGGTTCAACATTTTTGGTTCAATGCCTCGATTAAAGTGTAAATGGTGTGTAGTGTTGAACCATTGAACCGTTTTGGTTCATCGAGCAATTCAAGGGAGTGTTCCAAAAACCAAAGGGGTCAAAACCTTTTTTAGAAGGTAGGAAGGCTTCGTTTCATTTTATTTAAGTACCAAAGAGAAGCAAAAAGCACCAAGTGTCACTCTTTGAGCCCCTTCCTACTCCATTCCCAAAAGTAGCGGAAGATGCCACGTATCTTCCCAAGAACAATAGAGGTTGCCACATGTCAACTTTTGAGAGATCATCTTCAAGATTTATTGCCAAATAAAGATTGTGGTGGGTCCTAGGTTTTATTTCAAAGGTCTATGGAAGTGCCAAGTGTCAACATGCAGAGACTGCCATGTGCATCCATCCCCTTTTTAAAAGGTTACTTAGGCAAGGAATGTGGTAAGTTTATTTTGTTAAAATTGCTAAGTATCGAAGAAGAAAATTGGGATAGGTGTCGAAGGTGGAGCATTCTTGAGTAGGATATAGAGAAAGCAGAAAATGTCATGTGTCTTCAATAAATCAAGAAAAAAGTACCAAGTGTCATTCTTTAGTGCTTTCTAAGCAATAAGGATAATTTCAAGAAATTGACTAAATGTCCTCTCCCATTTCAATAGAATATAGTGTTCTGTGTATCTATTGTAGTAAAGCGAGATGGAGGGAGCTCGATGGGAGTTATTTTTGGTAGTTGGAATAGTTCACTGGGTAGATTTTTAGGGCCTACAAGCATTAAAAGGGCTATCTATTTGTCCCCTATAAGTGAAGGTAGAGTAGACAGTTAAGCAGCTAAGCAGGTGATGGAATGAGAAATTTAGGTGCAAAAGAAGGTACTAGTCATGAATCACGATGCCATAGTTAGGGCAGTTCTTGATAAGACCAAGATGTATTTGAGGCATTGACAGTGCCATCTGTTTATCCCCTATGAGTTAAGGACAAAGTAGAATTGTGCGAGAAAGGGGATGATGGGAGGAGACATTCAAGGCTATAAAATAAGAAGATCATTTTGCTGAAAGGAGAAAGGGGGGGACTTTCTATAGTTTTAGAATTGCTAGAGTTTGTGACCAAGTAGTATCATTTGCTTTTGTCTCATTTTCTTGAGTTGTAAAGTTGATGTAACTATGCATGTTTCTGTGCCTTTTATGTGGCTGAATGAATTAAGAAGATTAAACTCTATGCCTTTGTTGATATTATCTATGTCATTTGCTAAAGTAGTCTATACTATATAATTTCTGGAGTTGTGATTAGGAATGTCATTTGCTTTTGTATTGTTTTCTTGAGTTTGAAGTTTTACATAATTGTACATGACTTCTGTGCCTCTTATGTGATTGGAAGATTCTTATAAGAAGATTGAAGCCTATTCCTTTGTTGACATTCTCTGTATCTCAACAAAAGAAGCCCTTGTTATGAGCCTCTACTTCCATTATTTCAATCTTTTACATTGATCATGCACTTGTCTACTCTTAAATGTAATTGAATCCTACATATAGTCTCACTATGTTCAGGTTAGGATCAGGATTACACTCAAGCACATCACCATAGTTAGGTTTCATTTCTTGCATTTGTGTTTCTATTTAATTTCCTATCCCTTTTCCCCCAACACTTGATAAAAAAGAAGAGACTAGCTTCTCTAGAATCTGGAGGTTGTTTCAAGCCACAATATCCCATAGCTTGAAACTTCTCATTGTTGTTGATTAGAATCTAGTGCAATTTTAAACATCAACAAAATCCATTCCAAGGCTTGTCCAACTAAACTTCTTGGGAAAAGGAGAAGTAAGTAGATATCACTATAGGCCACTAGTTGAAAAGTAATAGAGAAATCCTGCAAACGCTCTATAGGGACACCTTTGCTCATGTATTTATCAAAATTTGGTGGTTCATAACTTAGAAGAAATGGTATTTGAAGGTAATCCATGTTGAATGGATATAAATATACCTCATCAAGTTTAAACTTTTTTGTTTGATTCCCAATTTGAATAGCTACAATTGCATCCCTCATTTGTTGTAGTTCTTGGGCAATAAAGCTATATGGTACATTTTTTTGTAGTTATGGCTATGTGGCCAAAGGTGTATTGCCTTGACTGAGGTATAATGGATAAATTTGGTATTGTGGAATATTCACTTGGTTATTCGACTAATATAGAATATGTATCCTTTAATTAGGATTATATTATTGATATGGTACACATTGTTGGTAAATATTATGGATAGAATTATCAATATGACTCTATTTTAGAGGGATATGTGGTTGGGAAGAAGGTATTTGGCATTTAGGAATGTACTATTCATGTTGGGTTTGAATAGGAACATGATGTTGAATAGTTATACCCTATTATATAAAAGGTACTCATTGTTAGTTAAAGATATGTTGTTAAAGGTGTTACGTATTAGGCCCCTCTTAAATGTTAGGTATTTTTTGGTAAAGAGGCAATGATTGACTAGAGAGTTTGATCCCCTTTTTTTGGGTTAACACTTGTTTCCTATTTGATACTTTCAAATGTTTGACACTTGTTGTTGACTAGCCACTAGTTGATGTCGACTAATAAGGACATGTTGTTGATTAGATAATGTTTACAATGAATTCATCATTTGTTTTGGTGGTGCATTAGTCTGTATATGTTGTCATAGAACATTGGTCACCACCTATTGGGGTGTAATAGTGTTTAACACCTATTGAGATGGAGGATTGGTCACCCTTTATTGTGGTGGAATGTTGTTCTAATTTTGGTTACTTGATACCTATAGTGTAGTTTAGGAAGCAACTTGTTGTAGGAGAGTATTCATTTGTTACATATATTAACTAAAGATTATTTCCCCTTGATATTGTGAATGACTTAAGGTGTTTATAGGGGAAACTTGTTGTGTGTTGTTTTGTGGTACATGCCACCCAAGTTGGTATAGATAAGGATATACTTGCTTGTCATGTGTCACATTTTTCAAAGGGTCTTGTGTAGGACCCATGATTTATTCCTAAATGACTAGAGCATTAAACATGTCCCTAACTAGTTTATTTTTCACAAATGGGTCTATGTTTGTATTGGTATTGTTCTATGAGTCAGTTTGGACCCCAACTGATAGAGTTAAATCTATGAGTGATGCATTAAAAATGGTCATGACATTTAGATTCTTGGCCAAGTTAAGGTATGTTTGGTATGTTTGTTGCATTTGTGTTATTTGATCAACAACTTAACCCTTTATTTTTTCAATCACAATAATCTCTTGGTTATGTATTGGTACAGGGGCCTAGTTATAGCTAGATGATGCTTGCTTGAATGGTCTAATGGGAGGCACATTATTAATATCTCTAACCAAGATAGGTAAACTTTCATGTGGAAATTTGGCTAAGAATTTAGTACCTACTTCTAATACTCTAAAAAAAATTTATCTCTAATTTCCAAAATATGGCAATCAAACAAGTAAGGATTCTAAGTGGTATGAGTTGGCACAATCACATAGTGAGGCTATTTTTTTGGACCTATTCTATGTTAGGTGGTATGATAGTAATGTATTGAGTAGTTTGGTATTGGTCTTGCCCTAGATAAGAATTGTGTTGGTAATATAATGTGTTAATGGGTCTTGTTCCTACTTTTTATAATGAGTATCATATGTAAGATACAGATCCATCCCATCTACTATGTCATATCTATAAGGCTCTTAAAAAAAGTGTCATTTATGACAATGTTTTCATACTTTATATTATACATGATTTTGATATGTGTATAGTGAGGCATGGTTGAATAAATGGTGTCTTACAAAAATATTTGTCTATTATTTCAAATTTTTGAAACTTGACCCAAAAGGCAAACTTGAAAAACTTGGTCATTATCTAAAATTATCACTAAAACACACTTAGCTCTTGGAAAGAGGTATAAAATTGAAATGTGATTATTGTCTTGGAAAGGGTCTACACTAAATCTAAGGTAAATTTAGAGTTAAAATGTGTAAATAGTCTTTGATAAAGGTCTTAAACTATCTAAAGTTGAAACAAACTTGATCTATGTATAACAATGAAATTTTGCTAGGTCTTTGGCAAAAGTCACAAAGCTAGTCTTGTAAATGAACTTAATATAGGCACAAAACTTAAAATAAACTTAAATCTATGGAAATTGGTCTAAAATAAATAGTTTACTCAGTTTAGCTAAACTTAGAAACTAGGTTAAAAGTGAACTTGGTCTAAAAGGAACCTGAAATCAAAAAATTAAATTCTAAAGTTGTTCTACACAAATGTCTAAAACCAATTCAAAATCTAACTCAAGTACCACGAACTAAGTGAAAAAATTAAAACACTCAATCCCAAGTGATAAGAAATACTTGAATGTAAACTATGTGTACTTAGATCTATACTTGGAAGTTAGTTTTGGACTTGGTTTGACAAGGCAACTTAACACTTGGTAAAAGGGTCATAAGTCTATGTGAACGGCATAACCATGTTAGCTATGAAATTGCATCCACACTTTAGAACTTTTGAAACTTGGTTAATAATAAATCTAACTTATCTAGTCAAAAATGGTCAACATAAAAATGCTACTTATAAACAAGGGCACAAATGGTTGTGATCTTATTTTGAACAAGGCAAATAGTTTAGAACAATTTTGGTAGTGAACACTTCTTTGTACAAATTGGTGTGTAACATGTGTTTATTTGATGTTATAATTTTCTGATTTGGTAAAGTGATTTTAGACTCAAACAATACAATTAAAAGACAAAGTAGCACCTAAGTGCATGTTCCTATGCTAAAAATGACCTAAGATGTGCATAGTATCCATTAAAACATCCACTGATATACCAGTCTTGAAAGGAATTAATTGTTAATCCAAAAATAAAAAGTGCATGTAGGTAGATTTTTTGAATCCCATATCTATTATGCATATTTTTCATACCCCTATAATTTTCTAAAATATATACTCTTATCTACCATAGGGATGACCTAGTCATAAAATCTAAAACTGTAGTTGGGGACCTATGTCAATTAGTAGTAAATTGAACATGCATATTTTTAATTAAATGATTTTGGTAATAATTTGTTCATGAATTCACATTTATATTAAAGTTTTTTCAAAGAGAATTTATGGTTGAATGAATAAAATTTACATATATGTATATGTATATGTATATGTATATGCATGTGTATGGATATATGTATCTCTCTCTCTCTCTCTCTCTCTCTCTCTCTCTCTCTCTCTCTCTCTCTCTCTCTCTCTCTCTCTCTCTCTCTCTCTCTCTCTCTCTCTCTCTCTCTCTCTCTCTCTCTCTCTCTCTCTCTCTCTCTCTCTCTCTCTGTGTGTGTGTGTGTGTGTGTGTGTGTGTGTGTGTGTGTGTGTGTGATTTATGAATATTCATTTTCAGTTATGACATTTCAATGATCAAATTGAGCAAGTTGCATTCATTTTAAGTGGTATTTTTAGTTATATTCATTTGAAATTCAATTGTGATCTTTATATGGATTTACCATGATGATTGTCAGATCAGTCACATTCAAAATTAATTATAAATATAGAAGGTTGACATTATATAAATAGTGACATGAATAATTTTGGTTTAATATTTAAATAAGCTATTTCCTAAGACTATTAATTATCCTAAATAGGTCCTAAGAATAAATTTAAATACTACCCTATGGTAAATACTCATAAAAGGTGGTGGACCAACTTTGAAGATTCTAAATGGTCATTTGGGGCTTATTCATTTCAAAGGTTAATATGAATTAAACTTATGTTATTTTCTTGAGGCACAAAGGTTTTTATGTGATTTCAAAAGTTTTGAAAGGGCATACTAGTAATTATTTTATTTTTAAGGTTGGTTTGAAATAAAGTTATGTTGACATGGGATTTAATGATTTAAATGATGAGATGGTAAGTTCATGGTCTAATAGTCTAGCTGGCAGTATAGTTGGCAAGAGTAAAAATGAAGTATGGTAGAGGCTTCAAGATCTCAATGAGATAAAAGGTGGTTTAAAGGACTTTAATGTAATGCATACATGTCTCAGTTTATGCAAATTGGTTTTGGTTTTAGCAAACATTATGGTCATGACTTAATTTTAAAACATTATCAAATGAGTTATCAATCTGCTAAATAAATATTTCAATTTGATAAGCCAATAACAGATGTGCACGTAGGCACAAGTAGTTAATTCATGGGACTTGGGTTAGAAATAGCATTATTTTTCATTTTGTTAGTCATTTTATGGAGCTCACCTACAAAAGTGACACTCTGTTGGATTGGATTTTGGGATTTGATTAAGTAAATTGTAGAAAAAAAGTTGAAATAAAGCATAGACAAGTATGCCATGATTTATAAATGAATAATTTTTAAAGAAATGATTGTAGTTTTTAGTATGATTGGTGCATGGAAGAGTTACAATGATTTGAATTTGCATGAAATGGTTTTGATAAATTTTGCATGGAGATAGGTTGTTTATCTTAAATCTCTCTGCATGCATGGTTTTATAATAAAGAAAGTTGAAAGGTTATAGAGTTTTTGTTTTCTTCAAAAACATTATTTTTCTGGTTTATCATATCTTTTTATACGTGAACAATTGATGATAAAATGGCTTTTATTTGATATAATTTGTTCATATCTTAGATTTTTTTAGGTTAAAACTAAGAAATACCATGATTGTCAGTTTAGCATGGTATCCTAAAAATGAATGTGGATAATTTTATGAAATGTTATTTTCATTTTGCATTTTTAGTTTTTAGTCTGACACAGTTAAGATTCTAGTCATTTAAGTTTTATGGCAAGTTGGTGGACCTACTTCAAAAAATTTAAATGGTGATTAGGGGCTTATTCATTTCAAAGTTTAATGTGAATTAAAGGTATGTTATTTTATCGAGGCAAAAAAGTTTTTGTGTGTCTTTTAAATTTTTGAAAGGGAATAAAAGTAATTGTTTTATTTCAAAGGTTGGTTTGAAATAAAGCTATGTTGGCATAGGATTTAATGATTTGAATGATGAGATGGCAAGTTGATGGTTTAATAGTCTAGATTGTAGTATAGTTGGAAAGATTAAAATATAAAGTATGGTAGAGGCTTAGAGATCTCAATAAGATCAAATGTAGTTTAAAGGACTTTAATGCAATGTGTACATGCCTCAATTTACAAAAATTGGTTATGGTTTTAGAAAGTATTATGGTCATGACTAAATTTGAAAACATTACCAAATGAGTTGGTGTTCTGATAAATATGTACCTTGATTTGATAAGACAATAATAGATGTGCATGTAGGCATAGACAATTAATTTATAGGACTTGGGTTATAAATATCATTATTTTTCATTTTGTTAGTCACTTTGTGAAGCCCATCTACTGAAGCAACACTCTGCCATATTGGACTTTAGGATTTGCTTGAGGAAATTGTAGATAGAACATTGTAATAAAGTGTAGACAAGTATGCCATGATTATAAAATGAATAAGTTTTAAAAAAAGGTTGATAGTTTAATTGGAAAGCTATAATGAGTTGTTTTCTTAGTTTCAAAATAATGATTTGGAAAGGATAAAATGGTTTGTTATGGTATTCTGTTTATGGTTTCATAAATGCATGATTTTTAAGTGGTTAAAAATTTTATGTTTGAGAATGGGTTTCTCATTAATTTCTAAGTATATTATATTTCTATTTGACAATCTATAATATTTTCCAAAATGCATTTTTTTGGGTTTTTATTCAAGTCATGAATATGTAAAGAACAACTTCAAAAAAGTTATGATAAGTTTTTTCTCAGTTTCAGGATAATGACTTGGAAAGAATATGATATTATCAAAAGTTTATATTTGTAAAATGTTTTTGATAGTTTTAGACTCTTTGTAGTTTGAGAAAAACATGCAGTTTATAATGACATAAGTAGATTTTCGTGTAGATATTTCTTTCAATGATTTTTAATTGGTTTAGTTTGAGAAATTTGTGCAATTTACAGTTTGAGAATGATATATAGTTTGAGATGAAATTTATATATTGATAATAGAACTCAAGGAAATATGGAAAAATATTTTAAAAATAAAATTATTAGTATATAATTTTATTATTATAGTTTTAAAGTTGGAATTTTTTGACAATATATTATACAGTCAGAATAATTTAGTTTTGGATAGTAAAATCAGTTAAATGATTATTTGTTGATAATTAGAAATTATATAAGTGACTAAGAGTTTGATATATAGAACTATAGTTTCATTTCCAAAATTTATGTATTCTTTTGATACTCCATCATATAATAATCAAATTTTAAATATATTTGAAACTTCATATAGGATGTCAGGCTGGGATGAACTTGGATCAGAGAGGGATAATGATAGTAGAAGTTAGGGAAGGAATCATAATTCTAGTAGTATGAATCAAGAGGCACCCAATAGGTAATTTCTTAGAGGGATTTTCAGGTCTAGAAGATTTAACCTTAGATATGGTAGTAGAGGAGCTAAAATGTCTATCCATTTTGATGTCATTGACCCTTAATTTTAGAATGTGTTGAATAATATAACTTTTAATCCTACATATCATAGGGGTAATAAAATATTTTATTGATGTAGATTTGGAACAAGATCTCATTCCCATAGTAGTTCTTCCCATTATTTATAGAATAATCCAAACCAACTACCTATTCAGTCACCTAACCTAGAAAAAGTCATTATGTTAATGAACCAAATTAGTTAGATAATGAGATATCTCATGCTAAGAATTTTTTAAATCTTGTCTTGCCTTTTTGTTATAATGAACCTACACCACCTCATAAAATGCCTATTATAGGGTGTAGGAAGCTAAGTTTAGAAAAGCCACTTCTTTTCATTCATCCAACCACTTAAAACAAGCATTTAAATAGCTAGAATGAATCTAATACTCTAACTAAAATCAAACTTGTGAAGAAGCAAGTTAAATTGGAGGTGGATGAATTTGACAGTGATGAGGGAATGAAATTGGTCTAGTTTTCTATAGTTGAAATGGAATACAATGACTGTTTTAATGAAAAGGGTGAACCTATAATTTAGGTTCTATCTGATTCTAATGATTTTTAATCATCATAAATATATGTTTACATTTCAAGGTTGAACTTTTAAGTTGATAGAACTAAAAAAAAATTAAATTTTGATACTCTGGTTATTATATTTTCAAAATATAATAGACTTTTAAATTTTGATATATATAATATGCCTAAATGATTTTGATTATATGCATTATGAAATTAATAGAGATAAAAAATTTATCTAACTTTGAAATTATTTAATTATTTATTGAAATATGTATTTCTTTCTTATTATTAATTGATTAAAGGGTCCTCATCCATTAAGAAATATCTAGTCTATTTTCAAATAATTGATCTCTTAAGACTTTAAAGTCTTAAATAAAACTTATCTAATGACTGTCACTATTAATTGACTTTTAAAAAATCAATTATTTAAGTTAAAAACTAACTAAGGTTAGTTACAACTTATTTTTCAACCAATTTTGAAGTATAAAAGGAGATTAAGGTGTTTCTATACGATTTTCACTTTCACATTCAAAGAGAGAATAAGAAACTAGAAAGAAATGGTCTAAGGCTTGATGTACCTGGATGAAGTCTGTGCACCGTAATCTAGATGTTGTGAGAACTCCTCTTTGGTTGTGGAAGATGATACCTGCAAAAGAAATAGACTAAGACAAATAAGGCGTTAGATGAGGAGATGGTGGGCTGCCAAGCGAAAGCTTGATCCCAAAAGTAAAATGACTTCCTTAAGGGATGTCAACCCACTGATTGATAAAAATAATGTCTAATAAAAGGTAGAATGATACAATACTGAAATGATTAAAGACTAAAAAGGAAATGGAAGAAAATGCTTACCTAAATGTTACTATCGGCCTGGTCACAGTCACCGGCATCGGTGGTCCTACCGGCGTCAGTTGTCAAGGTCTACCGACGTCAGTTAGTCTACTGACGTCGGTTGGGATGGTGGTCTCTGTGGCCAGCGTCAGTCGGGGAAGTAGTCTATGGATAGGTCTGTGGTCTGTAGACAAGTCTGAAAAGGGGTCTGGATGGGTTTGTGGTCTATGGATAGGGTCTATGGACGTGCAGAATGGTTTAGAGAATGGTTTGAGGTAGTCTGAGGGTCTGGTCTAAGGTAGTCTGAGGGAGTCAAATGGATAGAATGTCAAATGGATAGAAGGGTAGAGGAGGCCAATAGGGAGACAGGGAAATAAGGATTTGGGTCTGGCTTGGTTGACACTCTGGTCTGGGGTGTGATATTACTGGAAAGCAATAACTAAAAACATAATGAAAACATAGACAATATACATACCTGTGGCCTGTAGAAGGAGTGATGCTGATACCTGTCCCTATTGTTGATGTAGCCTGTGTGGAGGACATGTTGCTGGTGTAGAAGCCTGCTGTGTGAGGGAGAGTGATAGGTCTGGTTTGAAGATTGGCAGATTGATTGGTAGAGTGGCGGATGGTCGAAGACTGAAGATTCAAAGATTCAAGAGTCAGATCAAGAGTAGGGGTGAAGGAAGGATAACAAATGTAGAAAACCATTATGAAGGAAACCGACGCTGGCAATATCGTCGACGTTGATTGATAGTTGACCGACATCGGCGACTGGAAGGCAGGAAAAAGGCTAAAAATAGCCTTTTGTCTATTTTCCCAACTATTGGGTCAGAGAGTCTGAAGAAGAAACGGTCAAAGGTGATTAAAATGGATGAGAGGTTAAAGGAGAGAAGTTGGAATGGGGGTCTAGGCATTAATATTGGCCATGTGGGGAATGAAGGGAATCCACAGAAGGGTATCCAAGGGTGGTGAGGTGGCAAGGGAGAGAGAATTATTAACTTAAAATAAGATAATTATTTCAAATTAATAAGACATGGGTTAGGAGTGGTTAAGTGGACCAAAGGGGACTAAGGGGGGAGAAAGGACCAAGGGGTAGACACGATTTTAGTGTCTACATTTGCCCCTTTTTATCTTGTTAGTTGTTCTGGGCGAACTGCAAGATAAAAATAGGAGTTGATTTCCCCAGGTGTGGGATAAAGTTGATTTCATCTTCTTGGTTGTTTGAGTGAACTGTAAGACAAAAATAGGAGGGTTGGTTACCCCGATTATGGATGAGGTATTCCTCCTCAAAGCAGGAGTCGAGGGAAAGGAACCTGAAATTGGGTGCTGATTTGACAAAGAGTGGATGAAGGTGGTGAAGATGGAGTGTAAATGCTATAAAAGTCATGATTGCACGTATACCACTTCACGAGATGGTCAGGTCAAATTGTCGCAGGTCGAGGGTCAAGGAGTGCCAAAATTGAAATAATCGGGCCCCAGCATTTAGTCATAGCTGATCGAGTTATTCAATCTAAGCTGAAGCTCTAATGGTCATCATGTTCTAGGTATCCCAGGCTCAAGAAGTGCTCCTGGAAACACAAAAATGTCACAAGTAATGGGGATCAACCGGCTTGTGATCCTATACTTGTGAAGGTCATAAATAGTCTGCACACAATTTTGCTAACCAGTCATGGGGTAGCATAAATGCAAAAACAACCAAGGCAAAGTCATCTTGGAAGTGGTCAGGGTCAGAGGAGATAAGCATGATCCCCAAAATGGTTGGTCGAGATGGATGGATGGATGAATGTGGCTGAGCTAACCTTAGAACACTGAGTGCTGCCTACATAGCCCCTGTGGTTAGGGCCTCAGGCCAATGTAGTTCTCTCGAAAAAGGAAGAAGAGGGTCAAATGTATGGATTGGTCTTGGTCTTGGTCAAGGTCATGGTCAAAGGATTGGTCAAAGGAAATAATGGTTTGTCCATCAAGGAGATGAATAAATGAGGGTGGTCAAGCTAACCCCAGAAGACAGTCATGTCATTTGAGTGCTGCCTACATAGCCCAGGTCTTAGGGCCTCAGACCAATGTAGTTCAGATAGAAGGGGTCAAAGAGGTCGATGATTGGCTGATGATTGATTATGGTCATGGTCAAGGTCATGGTCAAAGGGTGGATAGTTTGTCCATCAGGTAGATGAACAAGTGAGGGTGGTCGAACTAATCCCAAAGGACGTCGTGTCATCTGAGTGTTGCCTACATAGCCCCAGTCTTAGGGCCTCAGACCAATGTAGTTCAGACAAAGAGACAAAATGAGTGATGATTGGTCTTGGTCATGTGTCAAGGTCATGGTCAAAGGATAGAATGGTTTGTCCATCAAGGAGATGAACAAATGAGGGTGGTCGAGCTAACCTCAGAAGATAGTCGTGTCATCTAAGTGCTGCCTATATAGCCCTAGTCTTAGGGCCTCAGACCAATGTAGTTCAGACTAAGAGAGAAGATTGGTCGATGATTGGTTTGGTCATGTGTTGAAATGATGAGGAGAAGATGATGTTGCAGCCTTTTCCATATTGTGTGATGGTGTATTCTGCAACATTGGTCAAGGGGTCTTTCATCCCTAGCAATTTTCCATAGTCATGATGGATGTATGCTAAAAATGAATTGAGGTCTATTTATGCTTTAGCAAGTATTGGTTTATGCTTAACATAAATTGTGTCTGGTCGATAGTTTCCATGTGTATTGGTGTCCATAGAAACTATGTGAAATGGACTAGGTCATGTCATTGGTCTGAAAATGTTTTGGTTTTGATTTGGGTTTGGTTGGATAGATAATGATTTGGTTGGATGCGTGACCAAGATGTGTCAAAATTGAAAGGAAAATTGCTCTTTCATTGACAAGGACCAGAATGATGGCATAGGTAAGGGGTTGTTTAGAAACAAAAGACCCATTCATGCATTACGTCGTTGACCAGTGGTTGTGTTAGAGAAGCAATCAAATCACTTGACGTTAAGTGAGCTTGAAATCCCTTGAGTATGCAGGGGTGATAGGTTTGATATGATATGAAAGGGGGAACCCTTTTTGGCAGGAACAACTTTGCCCCTTTTATAGGTGACCCTGAGAATGACTATAGACAAGTCCATGACTCTAAAGTTTGTCAGTCAATTTTTTTATTTTTTTTTTATTTTTTTTTGGTGTAGACTGATCGATGCGGGAAGCCTACGAGGGGATATTGTCTTGCTTGGTGGTCATGTCGTGAAGCTGATCGATGCAAGAAGCTTCAGAGATAGTGTTGTGTATGTAGCAAAATTTAGGAATAGCCATCCTTCGAGGGAGTGGTCTATATTCTGCTTTTTATGTTTTTGATATGACTTTGGCCTAGTTGTCCTTCAAGGGAGTAGTCTAGTAAATACCGCAATGATGATGCAGCTGTCCTTCGAGGGAGCAGTCTACATTTATAGTTTTATGACCTTGGAATATGCATCCCATTTTTTATATATATTTGATTGATTTGTTGACTGGAATTTTAGTCATGGACTTGACTATAGAGGTTTAGAGGGTTTCCCTTTGATTAGGATGAAGCGTTCATGCTTGACAAAAGGGGTGACTGATGTTTGCAGGGTTGAGGGTTGAAAGGAATAGGAATGACAATGACAAGGATTACTCAAGGGATCGAGCTCAAGTTAAATGTCAAGTGAATAATTACTTGACTAACAGTGGACTGGTCGAAGATGCAAGGCATAAAGGGGCTCAAGTTTTGACAAAGTCCTGACCCATGATTGTGTTATGATGCGAGGTCCGAGTCAATTGGGAGCAAACTTGCCCCATTTACTTCATTCCAAATTGGTCACATGTTGATTGATGTTGAAGGAGTTGGTCAATGTTTGGTCAATGTTTGGGGTCGATGCTGAAGAAGTTGGTTGATATTTGATCAAGGTTTGATTGAGGTTGGTTTGAACATTTGGTCAAAGATAGGTTGAATGTTTGGTCGAGGTCAGGTTGACATTCTGGTTGAGGTCAGGTTGAATGTTTGGTCAAGGTCAGGTCGATGCTTGGTTAAGGCTTGGTCGAGGTTTAGGATTAAAAGAGTGATTGATATTTGGTCGAGACTGGGTTGAAAGGTTGGTCGAGGCTTGGATGAAAGTTGAACTCCCCCAGTGGCTAGGGAGAATGTCTGATAGATTGGTCAAGGTCAGTTGAGGCTTGGTAGCCAGATTGACTGTGTTGATGTCAAACAAGGGGGTTAAAGGCGGCAAAAGAACCATAGTCTGGCGTGGAGATCCTGATTTAAGTGATGAGGTTTGAGAAGCATGGGTTGGTGTTGATGATTTGTCAAAGGGGTGGTCAAGAGGATCCTTGATGAGAAGGGAATCCTATTTTCAGTGTTGATGAATGATAGCTTTAAGAGCACAACAACGCTAAGTGTCATGTCCCGGAGTGTGGTGATAATGATAGAATTTAGAGTTGTCGAACCAAGATGGTCTTGATCTGAGAGTTGATGAGTGGGATGGTGTTATAGGTTTGCTGACAATGTGGTCAAGAAGAAGGGTGTCTTTCTCCAAGCATTGGTGAATGACAACCTTGAGGGCACAAAAATGCTCAGTGTCGTGCTTAGGTGTGCGATGATATGTACAAATCTGAGTGTCATCGAACCAAGGCAGTTTTGGTCTGAGGGATTAATATGGTTTAAGAGGTGGGAGATTGATGCGAGAAGTCTGCAACAAGTGCTGTAACAGTAGGGCATAAAAACCTGCTAACGGGTCTAGATGTTTTGTTACAGTGGGGGTTGATGACTTTGATTTAGGAGGCATTGGTTGATGGATTGGAGGAGATATAAGTCTGATGGGTTGAGAGAGTAATGGAGGTGACTTGCCTCTGTGAAGTATGGGAGTAGGCAACACTCCTATTAAAGTGGACGGATGTGGGCCAAAAATTGAAGGAAATGATGAAGGTGGGGGAGGAGTCCTCTAGTGTGGTTTAATGGCCTTCGTTGGTTTGGGGCGAGGGCCACTATTGTGAGATGAGAGGTTAGATATGGGTTTGGGTTTGGATGTGGATGGCAGTGAGTGAGATGTAGCAATCTCAGGCAAAAGACAAGAGGAAACCATGACTGGGTCTTCCTCAATCGAAATGGGCAAAGAGACTAGTTCTTCTCTTGGTGGAGAACAAATAGGAGAGTGTGGCTCTGTATTCAGATAGAGTGTAGGAATGGTCATGGTCTCGATGTGTGGTCTAGGCGTGGAGAATGTATGATCCCCCATTGATGACAAGAAGGATGAGGGTGAAGTAGCTAGTGTGGGTGCCATCAAAGCATCCTTCAATATGAGAGAGGTTGATGGAGGACTAATAGGAGAAGAAAGTTCTTCATCTTGTGGAGGAAGAATAGGGGAAGAAGGGTCTTCCACCTATGAAGGAGGTTGGTCAGGGACAAGAGAAAAGACAGTGTCGACCGTGCATATATCATGGTCTCGAGGGTCATTGGTCATGGTCTGGACATTGTTTTGAGTAGGCAGGTGATTAGGAAAGGGTTATTTGAAGATGTTAAGGTTTTGGTTGGCCAGAGCATTTGGGTTATCTAGGATGAGATCCCCCTTATCTAGCATGTCCTGGATGATGTTTTTGAAGGTTTGACAGTTGTCCATGTCATGGCCTTTGACATGGTGATAGTTGCAAAAGTCGTTCTCCCTGTACCATGCAGGGATAGGTGTTGAGGGGTCGAATTGAAGTGGTCAGATTGAAGGGAGATTGAGGACCCCCTGCTTGACAAATTTATCTAAGACAGAGGCATATGACTCTCTAAGTGGAGTGTATTGACGTTGTATGGATCGACATTAAAAGTGTTTATTAATGTAGTCTGATGTTGAAAATTGAGGTCGGTTGGTTATTGTTGAAGATGATGGTCTAAAGATGACAGTGTTTGCTGACCCCTTGGACTGGGAGTGGGTAGAAGAAGGTTTGGACAAAGGAGGGTCATTAGATTTTGCATTGTCATTACACAATTTAACCTTATTTTCATCGATGGCACAGACTTCAAGCTTTCTTGCCATGGTGAAAGCTTCGTCAAAAGTGCGGAATGTTTGAATATGCAAGGTAGAAGAGATGTGCCTGGCACATGCTCGAGAAAAGAGCTCGATGAGCTCAGGTTGAGGTAAGGAGAAGGAGAGCTGGTTGATCAGGGCTCTCCAATGGACGACAAAATTGACTATTGATTCATCGTCAAATTGCCTAATGGAATAGAGGTTTGTGATTGAGACTTGTTTGGTGATGTTGATAGAAAAATGGTTGAGAAATAACTGGGCGAATTGAGCGAATGAAAAGATAGAATTCCTGGTAAGAGAGCTATACCAGTCAAGGGTGGCCCCTGAAAGTGACATGGGGAACGTGCGTAGAAGTAACGCATCGTCATGGGCTATGAGATAACAAGCGTGTCTGAACGCTTGAAGATGTTGTTGCGGGTCTTCCTTACTCTAAAAGCGAGTAAATTTAGGAAGCTCCCACTGGTTGGGGTATGGTCGGATAGGGACAAAGGGATGAATGGGTTCGCTGCAAATTTGCTCATATGACAAAGCATTGCTTGAACTAAAGATAGAGGTCTCAAGACTAGACATTTTGTCCATCAGCATTTTGATGAGATCAGCTGATGGATTGGCAGATGAGGCACCCCCTAGGTTGTAGGGTTCCTGGAAGGTGGTCAAAGAGGTGTATGACGTACTTGGTTGTGCTTGTGTAGGTGCAACATAAGGGTAGTGCATCATAGAGATAGATGTCGTGGTCAAAGGGGCTTGTGTCATGAAGTTGGAGGACACAAGTTGACTAGATACCGCCAGAGGTGGTTGAGTGGCAGCACTGGTAAAAGGATAGGTTGTCACTCTCGCATGTATAGGTGCAGGAGTGGGCGAGGTTGAGACAACCAAGTTTTGGTATGGTGTAGAACTTGGTTGAATTGTGTGTGGTTGAGGGGGTAATGATACCCCGATGGAGGCAGGTTTGAAAATAGATGAGGAGGCTAAACTTTGTGTATTAGCCATGGTCGAGTGACTAGTTGAGACAATAGGCTGAGTCATGATGGGTTGAGTAGCGGATGACGTCGATGTCATTGCCGTTGCACCTGAAAGGTCCCGCATTTGGTTTATTGTGAGATAGTTTTGGAGGGCTTTGACATTGAGGTCCAAGAATCTTTCAAAATCTTGGTCCCCTTAAGGGACAATGGGGGTCTGAGTCGGGGTTGGTCGAGTAGGAGTTCTTTCGGTCTCTGAGTGGAACTCCATTATATGACTGGTTATGGACGGGGAAGGTGAAAGTGATTGATGCTTCGCTTGGTCAAGAAGAGCCTTGGTTTGACTGCATGTCAAAACCATTCAAGGTAAGAGGTTTAGGTTTCATAAACTATGTTTTTTCAGTATCAAAAACTCAGAATGTGGCTTTGGCAAGAAAAAGGGGTGGGTTTTAGGCTGTTGTTTTGAAAAAAAGGACTGTGATAGTGATTGACGTCGGTTGAAAAATCAATGTCGATGATAAAAGATGGCCGATGTCAGTCAGATAACCGATGTCAGTGAGGAAGGCTACCGACATCGGTGGTAAAACTGATGCCAGTGACTGTGGTTTCTAGAAACCCAAAAGATTTGAGAGTTTTTGAAAAAAAGGAAAAAGAACGTCCTCACTAGCTCAAACAAGCAGATAAGAATAGAAAAATAGAGATGGAGAAAGGCAGATCCTAAGTGTTAAATCCTAAGAATCAACTTTTAGAATCTTGTGGCTTATGCCTTAAAGTGATGTTTGGGAAGGTTGGCTATCTGAATGGGTCCTAGAAGAGGTAGTCTATGGATGGTTTCAGGTTTGTTTAGGTGCTCAAGAGTTTGGGTTAGGTTCGGTACGTGGCCTGGTGTTAAGGAGCAAGCTCCCCTCACTTCACGAGCCCAGTGATAAGCTGGTCTCGCTTAGCCAAAATATACCTTCCCTAGAGATTATCTTTCGCCAGAGAACGGAGTGGGCTTTCCCCTTGGTGGTGAAATCCAAGTGGGATTGCCAGGGAGGGGTAAGGTATCCATTGGGTGATGAAATCCTAGTCGGGCCTTATCTCAAGTATTGTTTGATGTTTGATTTGTGCAGGTGATTCAGTTGTGTAACATAAGTGTGATTAATTCATGATGCGGTCTAATTACTAGATGTGGACTAAGAAATGCAAGCAAGCAGAAATGAAATGCAGTGTGTTTTAAGCCCAAGTCAAAATGTTAGTTCGTATGAAGACAAATGGAGAAAGGGGGGAAGAGTATGATTTTTGACTAGTCTAAGATGCAAAAAAAGAAAGAAGAGTTCTTTTTAATCCTGCTTATGATGTCGTTTCAAAGATAGAAGAAAGAGATGAAAAGGAGAATCCTAATGCACCCTATATGAAAAGAAAGAAAAGAACCCAAGGAAGACCCTAGGGTCCCACTAGGCGTGCCAGAATGTTTCTATACGATTTTTGCTTTCACATTCAAAGAGAGAATAAGAAACTAGAAAGAAATGGTCTAAGGCTTGATGTACCTAGATGAAGTCTACGCACTGTAATCCAGACGTTGTGAGAACTCCTCTTTGGTTGTGGAGGATGACACCTGTAAAAGAAAGAGACTAAGACAAAGAAGGCATTAGATGAGGAGATGGTGGACTGCCAAGCGAAAGCTTGATCCTAGAAGTACAATGACTTCCTTAAGGGATGTCAACCCACTGACTGATAAAAATAATGTCTGATAAAAGGCAAAATGATACAATACTGAAATGATTAAAGACTGAAAAGGAAATGGAAGCAAATGCTTACCTAAATGTTGATGTCAGCCTGGTCATAGTCACCGGCGTCGGTGGTCCTACCAGCATTGGTTGTCAAGGTCTGCCAACGTCGGTTAGTCTACCGACGTAGGTTGGGACGGTGGTCTCTGTAGCCGGCGTCGGTCGGGGCAGTAGTCTGTGGATGGGTCTGTGGTCTGTAGACAAGTCTAAAAAGGGGTCTGGATGGGTTTGTGGTTTGTGGACAGGGTCTATGGACGTGCAGAACAGTTTGGAGAATGGTTTGAGGTAGTCTGAGGGTCTGGTCTGAGGTAGTCTGAGGGAGTCAAATGGATAGAATGTCAAATAGATAGAAGGGTAGAGGAGGCCAATAGGGAGACAGGGAAATAAGGATTTGGGTCTGTCTTGGTTGACACTCTAGTCTAGGGGGTGATATTACTAGAAAGCAATAACTGAAAACATAATGAAAACACAGACAATATACATGCCTGTGGCTTGTAGAAGGAGTGCTGCTGATACATGTCCCTATTGTTGATGTAGCCTGTGTGGAGGACCTGTTGCTGGTGTAGAAGCCTGCTGTGTGAGGGAGAGTGAGAGGTCTAGTTTGAAGATTGGCAGATTGATTAGCAGAGTGGCAGATGGTCGAAGACTAAAGATTCAAGGATTCAAGAGTTAGATCAAGAGTAGGGGCGAAGGAAGGATAATGAATGCAGAAAACCGTTATGAAGGAAATCGATGCTGGCAATATCACCAATGTCGGTCGACAGTTGACCGACGTCAGTGGTTGGAAGGCAAGAAAAAGGCTAAAAATAGCCTTTCATCCATTTTCCCAACTGTTGGGTCAGCGAGTCCGAAGAAGAAATGGTCAAAGGTGATTAAAATGGACGAGAGGTTAAAGGGGAGAAGTTGGAATGGGGGTCTAGGTATTAATATTGGCCATGTGGGGAATAAAGGGAATCCAAAGAAGGGTATCCAAGGGTGGTGAGGTGGCAAGGGAGAGAGAATTATTAACTTAAAATAAGATAATTATTTCAAATTAATAAGACATGGGTTAGGAGTGGTTAAGTGGACCAAAGGGGACTAAGGGGGGGAGAAAGGACCAAGGGGTAGACACGATTTTGGTGTCTACATAAGGATTTATTTGAAGGGTAAGACAAACATAGGTATTGAATATTTATACATTGCAAAGTCAATCATTTATTTCTCTCTTTTATGCAATTTATCTAAGATAACATGACTTTTGTAGATAGACCAATGGTACTTTCTCTAATGGTTGAGTATATTAATTAGGCAATGTAGGTATATCCAATTTTATATTATCAGTTATAATCAATTATCTAAAGTTTATCAAGGTTAACATCTTTTGATGATTGCTTCTTGCAATCCAAAATCCAAGTATTCAACCTGAATAATGATGAAAACTTCACTGTTTATGGCATTTCGTTAATATAATTGATTTTAAAAGTTATCTTTTTAAGATATTTTGTAAAAAAAGTGTCAATTTCTCAAATAAAATTAATTTTTTTCTAAGATGATTCTCTTTATTGAGACTCACATGTTTTATCTATATTGTACTTTATTTTGACTTTGGTTTTTTATTTAGTTTAATCTAATTAGTCTAATTTATTTCTCTTTTATTTAGTTTTAATTTGTATTTAGTTAACTATTTTATTATTAATTTAGGACTATGTAGTTAGTTTTATTTTTTAGTTAGTGTTAGGTTTAGTTAATTATATATTAGTTTAGTTTTCATAAGATAAATCCTTTTACCTTTTGTTAATTAGTTTTTTGCCTTTATTTTATTGTTTTATGTTTATTTGTCTTCTTTTTCTTGAATGTTGAGTTATGTTTGATTTATTAAATATCTATTTATAAACTGATTCACTTATCTCTACTTATTTTACCTTTCTACTTCTTGTTTATTCTATTGGTGTTTATTTGGATGTTAAAACAATAAAAGCAAGATATTACTCTAAAATATATTATACCATTGAGTCAAATTTATATCTTTCAAGAGATTGTCTTGTTCATAGACCTTATCTATCAAATAAGATAGATTATATTTTCATATCTAAACTGATTCATCATTTGAGAAGAAGATTTTTGAAATTATAATTTAATATGTTATATTTAATATCTTAATTATTATTTCCCAGAACATTTTAAAAACCTTCACATCTGTAGGATCATAATTGAACCTTTAAGAAATTTACTATTAGACTGGTACGATCTAATTTAGCCTTCACATTAGGTAAAAAGATTGATTAGTTGACAGAATAATTTTCATCATCAACAAATTTGGTGAATCTGATGGGGATAGAGTTTTGAAATCTTATTTATTTAGAGTTATATTTTCTTCTTGATCATGGTACTTGGAGAACAACCTCCTATTATCCAACCTAGAATTGATATTGATGATGATCAAGTTGATGTTGCTTTTAACTTAACTCATTATGCATGGTATAATCACCCTCATATTTTTTATCATGTCATATAAGTCATAAATGAAAAAGAATAAATTATATAATTTAAGATAGATTGGTAATCTAATCTTACTTTTGAAACTCAACAGGACATTTTGAATATAAATAAATGAATTTGAGAAGATATAGCTAGAGTTTTAGCTACTAATCCTAGACCTAAAACTTGTCTTCTTTCTAAATATCATATTTTGATGATTTGGTTATGCCCTTTGAACATATAAATATAAATATACAATTAAATCAGGTTAATCAGGTTTAAGATAATCAATCAGTTTAGGTAAAACTAACTATTAAAACTTTCAATGGGAGATCAAGCAGAACAAAGAATACAATATACGATTTTAGGTTTTCAAGATAATAGAGATCAGGATGATCTCACTAAAGATGAAGCTAGTTCTTAAACTTAATAAGATCAAAAAATAGATTTAACTCCATGGATTTCTTGAAATCCACTCAACATTGAGAATTGTCTAGGTAAGTTACCTTCCCTAAAAGGATTAAATATAACAATTTTTTTAGAGCTTTGGAGAATCTTGGGAAGATCATTTAGATGAATTTAAGTTAGTGTATGGTACTCTTGGTATAACAAGTGAAAATATTTGTTTAATATTTTTTTCTCAAACACTTGAATGGAGATTTTATTAATCTTTTGTTACTTTACCTACTAAAGCTATTATCATTTGGAAAAATATTGAAGATTAATTTGATTTAGATTTTATAAAATATAAATAAGATGTAGACTTAGACAATGATCTTGTAATTTTTTTTCTTGATCTAGGTGAAACCATATACCATTTAATTACCAGATTTATTAAGTTATATCAAATTATTCTTTATGATCTTAGACCTTCTAAAAAATTATCTCGAATTTATTTTTGTAGTGCTTTAACTTTGAAGTATAAAATGGCCTTACAAGATAGAGACATTATAGAATACGATGAAACTATAATATTTTGAATTGAGTATGAAAAGAATCTTAAATGTATTGGGTTTAAACATAGGTCTTATAAAGATCTAAATTTAGATAATGTATAAATTTAAAAGCCATTCAAAGTCTATAAAATGAACTACTCATTGTTAAAAGACAATCAAATGATAAACCTTGTTCATCTAATAGAAACATTATTGAAAATAAAAATAAAGAAGTTTCTCATTATTACAATGTGTATGACTTAGATTATAATCTGGATTCATATATTGTTCAAAAATTTAAAAAAATTATTCAAGAAAAAGATAGTATATCTATTGATATAATAGACAACATAAACATGTGTTCTCTTGATGATCCATCAGAAAATGAAGGTGCTTATGTTGTTAATACTAGAAAAAAAAGATTATGACTCTTCTCAAAATAACAATATAGTAAATAATGATTCTTCTTCTAAAGATACAAGTAAAATAATCTAAAATAATTCTTTAAGTAATTCATCTGATAATTCTTCTCAGAGCATTCCTTTATCTACTAATAATACTCAATATTAACATCGTAAACCTGAGGATTTTTGACAAACTGATGTTAAAGCTTATAATATAATTGATGATTTATCTACAGTTAAAGCTATATTCTCATTATTATAAGCAGTTAGCCTTCTAAGACAACTTGATAACATTAATGAAGTTGTTAATAATCCTAAAAATGATGTAGGCTTACAAGAATAAGATAGTAATGAACAATGATTTATTTTTGCTCAAAGTTATGATCCTCCTATAGATTATATACATCCTTTTATATTTTGATCAAAATTGGTAATAAGATAATACATAAGTGTAACTTCGATACGGGTGCTTAAAAAAATATAATGTCTAAATTTATTATAGATCAATTAGGCATTTTTTTATGAAATTGACAATAGGAAGCTTATTATATTTGATTTAAAAAAATCAAAACATGTGGTAAGTTTTGAGACATAGTCATTAAAATTGCTCGAGATGAAAGAATTTGATGCATAAATAATGTCTAAATTTTAGACCATTCCTAGTAATTACATTATTTTATTAGGAAGAGCTTTGTCAAAAGTAACTGGTGCTTTTATCAGAAAAGATATCACATGGGTTCCCGTAAGTAATGAGATTGCTTTCATAACAAGAGAAGATTAGTCTATTACACCTATAAAATCATCCACTTCTACTGTTACTTATGTTGAAGCAAAAATTGTAAATTATGAGCTGTTGAATTTAAATGAACCAAAAAATAAGCATGAAAAATTCTTTGATAAAAACATTTTATGGTCGTTATACTTTGATGGAGCCTTCTCTCAACAAGGAAATGGTGCTAGAATTTGTTTAATCTTTCTATTAGTAAGATATTCCATTATGATTAAAAATTATCTTTTAAAAACACTAATAATACAACATTATTTGAATCATTATGTTTAGGTTTGGAAAAATCTACTGAATTTAATATTAAACATTTAGATGTCTTTGTGGATTCTGAATTAATTTTTAGGTAAGTTCAAAAAATTTATAAAACTAATCAAACTCATCTACATCATTATACTCAAGATATTTGGTCTTTAATTGAACATTTTGAAGCTTTCAATATCACTCACATATTTAGACTAATATAATAATAGAGTTGATAAGCTTTCTATTTTTATGTCTAATCCAACTCTATGTGAGAGTGAATCAATTATAAACTTCTCTTTTTTTGAATTTTTTTGAACCTAAAATTTCATATTTGAATGATTTTTAGCCTATTTTTAATTATGATGAACATATATATTATTTTATTAAAGGTAATTACTTTAATCATGATGATTATGTATTAAATTATGGAGATTACCTACAATTAAGTACTAATAAATTACCCGCTAGTTTAGTAAGTTTTGAATTCATACTTACACCTAATGATCAGCCCAAAACTTTTAGGATGGAAGAACCATCTAATATAATTGTAGGTGAAACTATTCCTATCAGTTTAGATACAGAAAAAGATCCTAAACATGTGTATTTAAGAATTTAAGTTACTACAAGTGAGAAGGTAAAATTCATTAAATTATTTTAAAAAATTATTGATATATTTGTTTGGTCATACAAATATCTTAAAGGTTATAATATTAATATTATTAAACATGAGCATACCTATAAAACCTAGTATTAAACCTGTAAGACAAAATATATAAAGAATTAGCCCTTTATTAGAAGACACGATTAATAAAGAGATAAATAAAATCATTGATGCTAGTATCATTTTTCTTATAAAATATTTTGAATGGGTAGCTAATTTAGTGCCAGTTAATGGTCATATTAGATTATGTGTTGTTTTTATTGACTTGAACAAAGTTAATGTTAAAGATAATTTTCTTCTACCAAGTATAGATCAAAATTTTGCAATAAGTTCTAGAGTCAAAAATGATGTCATTATTAGATAGATGTTCTAGTTATAATCAATTTTTTGTAAATCTTAAAGATAAACATAAAACTATTTTTACTACTTGTAGAGGGAATTTTGCTTATAATAGAATGTCATTTGGATTAATAAATGCAGGAGCTACTTTTCAAAGGGCTATGCTTGTTGCTTTTTAGGACTTGATTGATATTGTTATTTAGTTCTATCTTGATGATCTCACTATTCATTCAAAAAGATGAAAAAAGTATTTAGATAATCTTTATAAAAATTTTACAAGATGTAAAAAGTATGGTATTTCTTTGAATCTAAAGAAATCAATTTTTGGTGTTACTGAAGGTAAGTTATTAGGACATCATTTCTAAACATGACATTTCTGTAGATCCTAAACGTATTAAAGCCACTAAATAATTACCTCATCTTAAAGATCAATCTAGTTTACAATCTTTATTTGATAAAATTAATGTTTATTAGAAAATTCATATTAGATTTTCTCGATAAATTTAATTTTTTACAATTATTTCTTTAAAAAGATAAAATTTATATTTAGAATGAAGGTGTTGATTAAGCATTCAATAATGTTAAATATACTATTGCAAGTGCTCCAATTTTTTTAAAATTAGATTTAAATAAAGAATTCATTTTTTATGGTAATTCTACTTAAAAAGAAATTGAAGTTGTTATCACTCAATAATTTGAAAATAATGATGAAAAACAAGTAGTTACATGAGTCAAGTTTTAAAAGATGTTAAAACTAGGTACCTTTTATTAAAAATTTTGTTTTCTCATTATTTTCCTCTTTAATTAAATTTCATTATTTATTGAAGGGCAAAAAAGTTATGGTGTGATCTAACATACTTGTTTTATCTTATCTTTTGAAACAATTAACCATTCAAGGGAGGCTTTCAAAGTGGATATTATGAATTCAAGAGTTTGATCTTGGATTCGAAACTTCAAAAATAATTAAAGGCAATAACTTAGCAAAAAATTTAGCTGAAATTGATTATTAAAATATTAATGTTTTGATCTTGTCAATTGATGATAATTTGAATGCAAAGCCTCATTTAAAAATCATGAAAATATGTGATTTTTCTAAAAACCTCAAATTTAGTCTTGAAATGAATGAATAAGATTGTATGTTGGCTGAAGATGATTGGTACCATGACTTAGTCTTTTATTTTTGAAATCAATCCTATCTTGATAATTATAATAAGATTCAAAGATATTTTTTTCTAGTTATGAGCTTTAAATTTTTGTTTATTAAAAAAAATTCTATTCTATCAAAATAAAGATGATGTTTTATTAAGGTTCATTACACAAGATCAAACTCAAAAGGTTATTAGAGGTTATGTTGAAAGAAATTATGGTGGATATTACGCTACAAAAACCACTACTTATAATATCTTAAGAGTAGGTTATTATTGACCTACACTATTTCAAGATGCTTATAAGTTAGTTCGTTCTTGTATGCTATGCCAATTATTTGTTGGTAGAGATAAGTTTCTTGCAATGCCTTTGAATCTTGTTATACCTAAAAAATCATTTAAAAAATAGGGCATTGACTTTATTTTAGACATACATACATATTAATAGCAACAAATTATTTCACAAAGTGGATTGAGCTCAAATCATTTGAAATTTTTGTAATAGGTGAAGTAATTTCACTTTTAAAAAATTAGATTTTCTCTAAATTTGGAGTTCCTTATGAAATTATTTCTAATAAGAGACCTCATTTTATTTTTAATGAATTTATTGAATTTTTGGGAAATTATTATATTATATCTAGTCATTCATCTAAATATTACCCTCAGGTTAATGGTCAAGCTGAGTCAATAAATAAAAATTTAATTTCAATCATGAAGAAATTAGTTTTTGAAAATAAACAAAATTGGCATCTTAAAATTTTTAAATCTTTATGGGCTGATAGAACTATTATCAAGGTGAAAAATAGTTATTCACCTTTCATGTTAACATATGGATTTGAAGCCATCTTACAAATAGAACTTTAGATTTCTTCAAGTATAACTACTTTACAATATGTTGTTGAAGATAATTATCTAATTGAGAAAAGATTACATGATCTAATAGCTCTTAATAAATCAAAAGCAATAGGATTTCAAAAATTATAAAGGGCTAATCAAAAATTGAAAAGTTTTTTTGATAAGAAAATTTCTAATAGAAAGTTTAAAGTTGGTGATTTATTTTTATACTGGGATAAAGCTCATAAATATCTTAATAAACATCATAAATTTGATTCATTATGACTTGGTCCTTATCGAGTGGTAACTTTACTTGAAAATAATGCTTTTCATTTGAAAGATCTTGATGTGAATTGGTTATGTTACTTAGTTAATGACCAGCATTTAAAATTGTTTCATGATTAGCTTCCTTTTTATTTTATTTATTGTTTTATTTTTGGTTTTGTTGATTTATTTTCTTGTTTGTCTTGTTCAGTTGTTTTTTGTTTGATTTGTTTATTTTTTTCTTGTCATTGTTTGAATTTTACTTTGTAAGAACAATAAGTGTTTCAATTGGATGAAGTTTTCATGTTATCAAGGGAGATTGTAAAGATGCTTCAATAAAACTATAAGTGTCAATTATTTTGAGATATTATTATTTATAAACTTATTTTTATTTATACATGATTAATATATGTTGAGTTATAAATAGTTGTCAAAGTTATACTTTATTTTAGATATTATATCTAAGGCATTTGTATTTGCTTATGCATCCATTCTGAACTTACTTGTCATATCATTTCTTTATTTTTTTTGTCATACTAGTCAAACATCTCATCCTTTCTTTAAATATTTTATAAATGGGTTTGTGCATAGCTACTTGAGAAATAATTTATCTAGATCACACTCAAGATTATATTTCTTATAATAGGTAGTTTGATTGCTACTCATTTTAATTATTCAAAATTGACTAGAAAGGTTGCTAGTGTTATGCCTATTTTTCATACCCCTATAATTTTTTTAAATATATACTCTTATCCATCATAGAGATGATTTAGTCATAACATCTAAAACTACAACTGGAGACATAAGTCAATTAGTAGTATACTGAATATGCATATTTTTAATTAAATGATTTGGTAATAATTTGTTTATGAATTCACATTTATATTAAAGTGGTTTTTAAAAGCATTTATGGTTGAATGAATAAAATTTGCATATATATATATATATATATATATATATGCAAATTTTATTCATTCAACCATAAATGCTTTTAAATATATATATATATATATATATATATATATATATATATAATTTATTAATGTTTATTTTTAGTTATGATATTTCAATGATCAAATTGATTAGGTTGAATTCATTTGAAGTGGTGGCTTTTAGTTATATTCATTTAAAATTTGACTGTGAGATTTATATGAATTTACCATTATGATTGTTAGATCAATCACATTAAAAATTAATTGAAAATATATAAGGTTATGATTGTATAAATGATTACATGAATAAGTTTGGTTTAATATTTAAATAAGCTATTTCATAAACCTAATTATTCTAAAGAGTTCCTAAGACTAAAGCTAAATACTACCCTCATAAAAATAGTCCATCTATGGTAAATACTCATCAAAGGTGGTGGACCCACTTCAAAGATTCTAAATGGTCATTAGGGGCTTATTCATTTCAAAGGTTAATATGAATTAAACTTATGTTATTTTCTCAAGGCACAAAGGTTTTTGTGTGATTTTGAAAGTTTTGAAAGGGCATAAAAGTACTTATTTTATTTCAAAGGTTGGTTTCAAATAAAGCTATGTTGACATGGGATTTAATGATTCAAATGATGAGATGGAAAGTTGATGATTTAAGAGTCTAGTTGGAAGTATAGCTGGAAAGAGTAAATATGAAGTATGATAGAGGATTCATGATCTCAATAAGATCAAAGGAGATTTAAAATATTTTAATGTAATGTGTACATGCCTCAATTTATGGAAATTGGTTATTTTTTTAACAAGCGTTATGGTTGTAAATAAATTTGAAAATATTTCCAAATAAGTTGGTGCTCTGCTAAATATGTACCTTGATTTGATAAGCCAATAACATATGTGTACATAGGCATAGGTAGTTAATTTATGGGACTTGGGTTAAAAATAGAATTATTTTTCATTTTGTTGGTCATTTTGTGAAACTCACCTATGGAAGTGATACTCTGTTGGAATGGACTTTGGGATTTGCTTGAGGTAATTGTAGACAAAAAATTGCAAGAAAGCATAGAAATGTATGCCATGATTAGAAAATGAATAAGTTTTAAAGAAATGGTTGTGGTTTTCACTATGATTGGTGCACATAAGAGATATAGTGCTTCAATTTTTCATGAGATGGTTGGATAAAGTTTCCATGGAGATAGGTTATTTATCTTAAATGCCTCTGCATGCATGTTTTGGAAAAAGAAAAGTTGAAAGGTTATAGAGTTTTGGTTTTTTTGAAAAACATTATTTTTTTGGTTTATCATATCTTTCTATACATGAAGTATTGATGATAAAATGGATTTCATTTGATATAGTTTTTTCATCTTGGCTTTTTTAGGTTAAAACTAAGAAATATCATAATGTTAATTAAGCATGGTATTCTAAAAATAAATATGAAGATTTTTATGAAATGTGATTTTCATTTTGGGTTTTTAGTTTTTAGTCTAGCATAATCAAGATTCTAGTCATTTAACTTTTGTGGTGAGTTGGTGGACCTACTTCAAATATTCTAAATGGTCATTAGGGGCTTATTCATTTCAAAGGTTAATATGAATTAAACTTATGTTATTTACTCAAGGCTCAAAGGTTTTTATTTAATTTATAAATTTTTGAAAGAGCATAAGAGTAATTATTTTATTTCAAATTTTAGTTTGAACTAAACCTATGTTGACATGGGATTTAATGATTCAAATGATGAGATGGTAAGTTGATGGTTTAATAGTCTAGTTGTCAGTATAGTTGGAAAGAGTAAATATGAAGTATGGTAGAGCCTTTAATATCTTGACAAGATCAAAGGTGGTTCAAAGGAATTTAATGCAATATGAAGATGCTTAAAATTATGAAAATTGGTTTTGGTTTTAACAAGCATTATGGTCATGACTAAATTTTCAAACATTGCTAAATGAGTTGGAAAATTACTACATGTGTACTTCAATTTAATAATCCAATAACAAATGTACACATAGACATAGGTAGTTAATTCATATGAATTGGCTTACAAATGGCATTATTTTTAATTTTTTTGTCATTTTGTGAAGCTCGCTTGTGGAAGCAATGCTCTGTCATATTGGACTTTGGGATTTGCTTGAGGAAATTGTAGACAAAAAGTTGTAAGAAAGTGTAGATAGGTATGCCATGATTAGAAAATGAATAATTTTAATAAAAAAGGTTGATATTTTTCTTTCAAAGATGTAATGAGTTACTTTCTCAGTTTTAAAATAATAATTTGAAAAGGATAGAATGGTTTGTTATGGTATTTTCATTATGGTTTCATAAATGCATGGTTTAAAATTTGATATTTACGAATGGTTTTATCATAAATTTTTGAGTATCTTATTTTGTTAAATATTTTGACATACATATGGAATGAAATCTATATGGTTTTCCAAAATACAATTTTTTGGGTTTTTATTCAAGGCATGAATATGTAAAAAATAGTTTCAAAAAAGTTTTGATAAGTCTTTTCTCAATTTCAAGATATTGACTTGGAAAGGATATGATATTGTCTAAAGTTTATATTTGTAAAAGGATTCTAATAGTTTTATACTCTTTTCAATTTTATAAAAACATATATTTTATAATGACATAAATAGGATTTTTATGGAAATATTTCTTTCAATGATTTTGAATTTGTTTAGTTTGAAATTTTTGTGTGGTTTACAGTTTGAGAATGGTATATAGTTTGAGATGAAATTTATACATTGAGAACAAAACTCAAATAAATATGGTAGAATATTTTAGAAGTAAAATTATTAGTATATAATTTTATTATTATGGTTTTAAAGTTGTAATTTTATGACAATATATTATACAGTTAGAATAGTTCAGTTTCAGATAGTAAAATCAATTGAATGATTATTTATTGATAATTAGAAATTATATAAGTGAATAAAGGGTTTGAAATATATAATTTTAGTTTCATTTCCATAATTTATGTATTATTTTAATACTCCATCATATATTAATTAGATTTTGAATATATTTGAAACTACATATAAGATGTCAAACCAGGACCAACCTAGTTCAAGTAGGGATAATGATAACAGAGGTTGAGGAAGGAATTAAAATTTTGGAAGTATGAATTAGGAGGCACCCAATAGGGACTTTCCTAGAGTGAGTTTTAGGGCTAAAAGGTTTGAACCTAGGTATGTTAGTAGAGGAGATAGAATTTATATCCATTTTGATGCCACTGACCCTAAATTCTAGAATGTGTTGAATAATATACCCTTTAATCTTACAAATCATAAGGGTAATAGAGGATTTTGTGGCCATAGATTTGAAACCAGATATCATTCCCATAGCAGTTCTTTCTATTAGTTATAGAATAAGTCAAACCAACTAGCTATTCAATCACCTAGCCTAGAAATAGTCCATCATGTTAATGAACCAACTTAGTTAGAAAATGAGATATTTCATGCTAAGAATTTTGTCAATCTTTCCTTTCCTTCTTATTCTAATGAAGATACATCACCTAAAAAAATGTCTATTACAAGTTTCAAGAATTTAAGTTTGGAAAATCCACGTCTTATCATTCATCCAACCAATTTAAAAAAAAATTCAAAAAACTAGAATGAATCAAATAATTCAACTGAAATTAGAGTTGTGGAGCGAGTTAAATTAGAGGTGGATGACTTTAAAATTGATTCAAAAATGAAAATGGTCTAGTTTCCTGCAGTTGAAATGGAATTCAATGAATGTTTTAATAAAATAGGTGAACTTATAATTGAAGTTATATCTGATTTTGATGATTCTTAATCATTAGAAATATACATTTTCATTTCAAAGTTAAACTTTTAAGTTGATAGAACTTAAGTATTTTCATATGTTGATACTTTGGTTATGATATTTGAAAATACAATAGACTTTTAAATATATATATATATGTGTGTGTATATGTGTGTGTGTGTGTGTGTGTGTGTGTGTGTGTGTGTGTATATATGCCTAAGTGATTTTTATTATATGCATTATGGAATTAATATATGTAAGAATGTCATCTAACTTTGAAATTATCTAATTATTTATTGAAATATGTATTTATTATTATTCTTAATTGATTAAAGGGTCCCTACCCATTAAGAAATATTCTATGTTCAAATAATTAATTTCTTAATACTTTAAAGTCTTAAATAAACTTTAGCTAATAATTGTCAATATTAAATAACTTTAAAAATTAATTATTTAAGTTAACAATTAACTAAGGAAGGTTAGTTACAAATTTTTAATCAATTTTGAAGTATAAAAGGAGATCAAGGATTCATTTTAAGGGTAAGAACAACACAGGTATGAAAGACTTATACATTGTAAATTCAATCATATATCTCTCTCTTCTATGTAACTTCTCTAAGATAGCATGAATTTTATAGATAGACCAATGGTTCTTTCTTTGAAGATTGAGTATAATGCTTAGGCAACATAGGTATGTCTAATTTTATATTATTATTTATAATAAATCATGTAAAATTTATCAATTTTAACATCTTTTGATGATTACCTCTTGAAATCCTATGTTTAGAATCCAAGTATTCAATCCGAATAATGATTAAAAATTTATTTTTTGCGACATTCATTGATCTAATTGATTATAAAATTTATCTTTTAAAGATATTTTGTAAAGAAGATATTGATTTCTCAAATAAAATTGATCTATTTTTCTATGATGATTCTCTTTGTTGAGACTCACATGTTTTATCTATATTATACTTTATTTTAACTTTGACTTTTGATTCAGTTTATTCTAATTTTAGTTTAATATCTAATTAATCTAATTTTTTTATCTTTTGTTTTGTTTTTAATATAATTTGCATTTAGCTAATTATTTTCTTATTAAGTTAGGACTCTTTAGTTATTTTTCTTTCTTAGTTAGTGTTAGGTTTAGTTAATTATATATTAGTTTAGTTTTCATAGGTTAGATATTTTTACCTTTTCTTAATTAGTTATGATAGGACCTAGGTTCCACAAAGCTCTGACACCACTTGTCAAAATTAAGAGCACATATGATTACCTTTGTATAAGCAACTAAATGCAGAATTTAACCAGAAGTAACAAGTAACTAGAAATCAGAAATAGCACAGAATATGAGAGACAACACACAATTGTATTCAACTCATTCCATAAGGAAATTACAATAAAGAGATCACACTCTTTCATCCACTTCATGGGCATACCAGTAATCTTCCCTCAAGAGTTATCTTCTCTCAATATAGGTCACAACAAACAACTCAAGCATAGAGCTGTTGTTCACCTCAACCAATCAGTATCAATACTACTAGTACAATTGAGTATGCAACATACTCCAAGTAGATCTCACCTGATCTTGCTCCTTGATGTGTTGCTATCACGTTTGATCTTGCTACCCCATAGATCTCCTTTGACCTCACACACACACACACACACCTGCAGATCAACCGACCTTACTTACCCATGTAGATATTCTCCCTGATTTTACAATAACCTACAGATCAACCTGATCTTACATACCTGGAATAACCCTTGTGATTCCACCATTGGAAGAACTCTTCTAGTTCTACACTTTAAAATATAGACCAATGAGTCTATTATATAGATCCCATGCCAAATAATAGTTAGAAATGAAACTCAAGACTAAAATTAGTCTTTAACATGCAAACAACTGGTTCGTTAACTAACTGTTCGTTAACTAGCAGTTTTAGAACCGCACAGGTGACTCATGTCGGCCCCTGTCTGTCTGGAGATGACCAACGTCGACTGATCCCTGATCAATGTTGTCATCTTCCTATCCACCCCTGACCGATGTCAATTTGCCTAACTGATGTCGATGACTGTGACACTCAGCAACCCTCCATGTTTGCATCTGGGTGAAGCTTTTAGCTCCATAACCTAACAATCTCCCACTTGGAGATAAATAGCTACACTTTTACCTGTACCTATACATCTTTCTAATCTATTTCTTGGCTTGTATCCCTCTTCAAGATCAATCCTAAAGACCAACCACCACACACTTTGTGGTGTTACGCCTGTGACTAAATTTCTCCATTCTAAGCTTACCTTCTTCTGCCATTGCTATACTCCCACTCAATCAAAAACCCCTGAGAGTGACCTATAATCAAACACACTTAACAGATTTGAAACTACCTGTTAGTGAACCTCACTCTGAGAACTTTCAACCTTGCTCTAAGACCAATTGATAGGACCTAGGTTCCATAAAGCTCTAACACTACTTGTCAGAATTAAGAGCACATATGATTACCTTTGTATAAGCAACTAAATGTGGAATTTAACCAAAAGTAACAAGTAACTAGAAATTAGAAATAGTATAGAATATGAGAGGCAACACATAATTGTATTCAACTCATTCCAATAGGAAATTACAATAAAGAGATCACACTCTTCCATCCACTTCGTGGGCATACCAGTAATCTTCCCTCAAGAGTTATCTTCTCTCAATACAGGTCACAACAAATAAATCAAGCACAGAGTTGTTGTTCACCTCAACCAGTCAGTATCAATACTGCCAGTACAACTGAGTATGCAACGTACTCCAAGTAGATCTCACCTGATCTTACTCCTTGATGTGTTGCTATCACCTTTGATCTTTCTACCCCATATATCTCCTTTGACCTCACACACACACACCTATAGATCAACTGACCTTACTTACCCATGTAGATCTTCTCCCTAATCTTGCAACAACCTATAGATTAACCTGATCTTACATACCTAGAAGAACCCTTATGATTCCACCATTGAAAGAACTCTTCTAGTTCTACACTTTACAATACAGCCCCATGAGTCTATTATATAGATCCCATGTTAAACAATAATTAGAAATGCAATGCAAGACTGAAATTAGTCTTTAACATGAAAACAATTGGTTTGTTAACTAATTGTTCGTCAACTAGCAGTTCTAAAACCACACAGGCAACTAATGTCAATCCCTATCTATCTAGAGATGATCAATGTCGGTTGATCCCTGACTAATGTCAACATCTTCTTGTCCACCCCTGATCGACGTCAATTTGCCTGACTGACGCTAGCAACTGTGACACTCAACAACCCTCCATGTTTGCATCTGAGTGAAGCTTTTAGCTCCACAACCTAATAATCTCCCACTTAGAGATAAATAGATGCACCTGTACCTATACCTGTACATCTTTCTAATCTATTTCTTAGCTTGTATCCCTCTTCAAGATCAATCCTAAAGACCAACCACCACACACCCTGTGGTGCTACACCTGTGAATGAATTTCTCCATTCTAAGCTTACCTTCTTCTGTCATTACTATACTCCCACTCAATCAAAAACCCCTGAGAGTGACCTGTAATCAAACACACTTAACAAATCTAAAACTACCTGTTAGTGAACCTCCCTCTGAGAACCTTCAACCTCGCTCTGAGACCAATTGATAGGACCTAGGTTCCACAAAGCTCTTACACCACTTGTCAAAATTAAGAGCACATATGATTACCTTTGTATAAGTAACTAAATGCAGAATTTAACTAGAAGTAACAAGTAACTAGAAATCAAAAATAACACAAAATATGAGAGGCAACACACAATTGTATTCAACTCATTCCAGAAGGAAATTATAATAAAGAGATCACACTCTTTCATCCACTTCATGGGCATACCAGTAGTCTTCCTTCAAGAGTTATCTTCTCTCAATACAGGTCACAACAAACAACTCAAACATAGAGATGTTGTTCACCTCAACCAGTCAGTATCAATATTGTCAGTACAACTTAGTATGTAATTTACTCCAAATAGATCTCACCTGATCTTGCTCCTTGATGTGTTGTTGTCACCTTTGATCTTGCTACCCTACAAATCTCCTTTGACCTCACACACACACACTTACAGATCAACCAACCTTACTTACCCATGTAGATCTTCTCCTTGATCTTGCAACAACCTATAGATCAACTTGAGCTTACATACCTGGAAGAACCCTTTTGATTCCACCATCGGAAGAACTCTTCTGGTTCTACACTTTACAATACAGCCTCATGAGTCTATTATATAGATCCCATGCCAAACAATAATTAGAAATGCAACTCAAGACTAAAATTAGTCTTTAACATGCAAACAACCAGTTCGGTAACTAACTGTTCATCAACTAGTAGTTCTGGAATTGCACAGGTGACCGACGTCAGTCCTTGTCTATCTAGAGATGATCGACATCAGCCGATTCCTGATCGATGCTAAAATCTTTCTGTCCACCCCTGACCGACGTCAGTTTACCTGACTGATGCCAGTGACTATAACACTCAGCAACCCTCCATGTTTGCATCTGGGTGAAGCTTTTAGCTCCATAACCTAACAAGTTTGTTGCCTTTACTTAGTTGTTTTATGTTTATTTGTCTTATTTTTATTGATTTTTGAGTTATGTTGGCTTTATTAAATATCTATCTATAAATTGAATTAATTTTTATCTTAACTTATTTCACCTTTCTACTTCTTGTTTATTATATTGGTATTTATTTGGAAGTTAAAACAATAAAAGAAAGATATTACTTTGAAATATACTATATTATTGAATCAGAGTTATTTCTTTCAAGAGATTGTTTTATTCATAGACCTTCTTTATTACATAGAATAGATTAGATTTTCATATCTAAATTGATTCATGATTTAAGAAGTGGATTTATGAAATTATAATGGAATATGTTATATTTGATAGCTTATTTGTTATTTTTCTAAAACATTTAAAAATCCCTCACATTTTTACGATCATAATTGAACCTTTAAGAACTTTACTATTAGATTGATATGATTCAAATTTAGCATTCGTGATAGGTGAAAGGGTTGATTAGTTGATGGAATAATTTTCATCTTCAACACTTTTTATCTATCAAGAATTGATACATGGAAAATAAATTAGAGAACCAAATTAAATTAAAATTTAGAAAAATAATCTATAGTAAGTGGGGTCAATTAATATAAAATTTTGACTTGACTTATCTATATTTTCCACAATTTCCTAAAAAAACTTGGGCATAATAAATATCCATCAATGGATTCAAACTACCTAGCTTGTTATGCAAGGGTCTTTTCCATTCAACAATGATTTTAGTCATGTACTACTTAGTTAAGTTTGATGTCTAGGCTATCACTTAACCTTAGTCCTCTTTTGTTTGGCTAGGTTAATCACTCAACCACTATCCCATCCATTTAGCACACTCAATTTATATACTCCATTAGTTAAGGGGGTTGAAACAATGTTAGAAGATGAAACCCTAGATCAAAGTCCACCTAAATAACCCATGAAGAGGTGATGAACTCCTACTCACAAGCCATAAAAAAGAAAAATAAGGGAATAATTAGGGCATTTATGAGTCATACAAGCCCCTGCGAACAAGGGGAAACCATACACATCTCTTTAGGTTTGAATCAACAAAACAAGTAGAACAATGAATTTTTGGTCACCCAAGTGTCCTAAAGGGAATAAGGGGAAAGCATACTCTCAAGGTTTTACTAAAATGAAACTACTTCAATAAATGAAACTAACTAAGAATTTTTCAAAAGAAAAACAAAAAGCAAAGTGATCTTAGGAGTTTTAAGTCTAATTATGATTTTTATTATTAAACACCTATTTAAAGTGTGATTAAAGTTTAGCCTTTGTTAAAGCTTTGAAATGATAAAAAAAAAATTAAAAAGTCTTTTAAACACTAAAATACAAGTGAAATGACTTTATTAGCATATAAAACCTATCAAAATGTTAGAGTAATTATTTATGTTTGTTTAGATTGCCTTAACAAATAAAAATTCCAATTTTTTAAGGTCTCAGGTTTTGGTCTTAAGGCAAAGTTGCCATTTTCCCTATAACACAACACAAAAACTTGGTAAAGTCATTGATTAGTAGGCAAAAATTGACCATTATTCCTAAAAAGTTAAGAAATCATTGAATAAATAATAGTCTGATACTTGACAAAGTCACCTATTTTTTAGGTTGAATTCATTGATTTTTTTATATCAAAGTCATTATTTCTTAGAAGAGGAAAGTTACAGGTTAAAGTCATTGATTTTAGGCAAAATTGATATTTTAAATTAAAATCACTGATATACATTAATGAAGTCATTGATTTCCTTTAAAGGTTCAATAAAACATAGAATGTAAAAAATTGGCAAAGTCATTGATTTATTAGGTTGAAGTCATCAATTAAGAGTCAATAAAAACACAAGATTTTGGATGGAAATTATTAAAACTAAAGTCCAAAATGATTTTTTATTTCTCTTAGGAGGTTCAAAAATTCTCTTATGATGATTTTGGGGTACACAATCCCACCAAGCACGCTATTATATATGTATAGAAATATGAAGAAAAAAATGAATTAATCACATGTTAGTAGAATAAACATCAAAAACAAGCTTAAGAAAATAGCATTACCATGAATAGATACTTGGGAGAATGACAAGAAAAACAATATGAAAGGCAAAAATAAGACAAAATGATGTTTTCACCCTGACAATCTAGAATTCTTGTTGTCATAAATTTGGCTTTTGCTCGGCTTGTGTCTAAATGGAGTCTGCTCTTGTTTTGTGGGTATCACATCCCCTTTATTCACTTTGGTTTTGGATTTGGAATTTATTTACAATGAGTATCTATATTAAATAATTTTTCATTATAATTTTAGCTTAAAATAACTTATTAGAAGTGAGTGTGAGACCTTAAATTTATAGGTTTTCAAACTAACTCCACCCTAGGTATGATTAGGTTTAGGTTAATCTTGGATCATTATTGTGAGTTTAAATGTAATAAATTATGTCTTTAATTATGAATTTATAAAGGCATGGATCAACATTTATTTTTTTATAGCATTTATGTTGATATTTTTATAATTCTTGACTTTGAGAATGATGACATCATCATGACCCCATTTCCTTTGATATTTTTTGAATTTTGAATTTTATAAATTATATATTCACTAATTAAAAATGGATTATTTCACTAGGAATTTAATTTTATTTAATTTTTTAATTAATTCTACATATACTTTTGGTCATTTTAAGAATTGGGTTAAGTACCCCATTTAATTGGTCAAAAATGTAAGTTTGTTTGGTCACAAGCTGACTAGGGATGAATCTATGAAAGGTTATCATTGTGTATATGATAATACCAAAAATATGGATGATATTATGTAGGTATATGAACTTACATCCAAATTTTGGATGAATTTGAGATGTTTAATTATTTCTAAGCTTAATTTGCATAGTTTGGTAGAAACTAGTCTGAAGTTCATTTAGACATGGATGTGACTGAAAAGGAATGTCTAAAATTTGTAAATTATAACTTATTGATTTGTATGAGTGTAATTATGATGCATATAAATAATAAACTTTAGTATGATATGATAAATTCCTAAGTGTGAGATACTTTATTCAAAATATACAACATAGATAACAAACCCCATTGCAAGCAAAACACATCAGCCTGGTTAGCCATCTAAGTCATAAATAGGACCATGTACATAATAAATTAAAGAAAAATAAATTAAAATATTAAATAATATATTATGTATTAGACACATATTTAATTCCTTTTAATTTTAAAAACACTCTGTAAATAATAAGATGAAACCTATGAATTATGTTAAGCAAACAACCATAAACCAAGATAATCTAATTTATCAAGCATCAAAAAAATTCCTTGAACTTATGATTTTCAAAATTTTGTATCATATAATTCTTATTAAAAATAATATCAAATTATGTTCAATTAATATTAGACCCCTATTTAAAAAAATTAAAATGGGGTGTCTATATTAGGGCACAACAAATGGTGAATCACAGGGCAAAATACTCTTGAGTATTTTGAGAACCAAGAATTTTAGTAATATATTGTGACAAAAATTCATCTCCAATAAATAAAAAATAATTAAACCAAGCTCTAAAATACCTAATTCCTCATGCAACATAATAACCCTTTTCATTCCTTAGATTTGTGTGTGTGATCCAATGAAATCAATTTTCCTTGGTTATAAAAGTTTTAATAGAGACCTAAATAAACACAATAGGTTTTATTTTTTACTTTTGATTTTGTAACAAAATAGTATGGAAATATTTTTAATTATTTATTTTCTAACTAGACATTTATAGGCTTGAGAGAGATAGCTCTGATTCTACTGAAAGCCTTCCTCTACTACTAGCCAAGCATCCATAGCCCTAATAAATATTACTTGAATCACCCATATTCTATTAGTTTGTATAAATTTATTTTATTTATTTTATATCATAGATATAAAAGGTTTGGGAACTAATATTTTTTGGGTGTATGTATAATAAAACTATTTTTTTAATATGCCCCTATAAATGAGTATCCATTCTTATTTTTATTATCTCTCATCCAAGTTTTAGCTTAAATGTAATAAATATTTTAAAATATAAATAATTTATAAAATTTACATGATTATATATAATTAAATCCCATAAGTCTAAAGAATCTATCCATCCCAAGAAGAACCTAATTTAATCACAATATATACCTTAATTCTAGAAAGTCTAGCATTTTGAGAATAAATCGTTTCAAAAACCAATTGTGATCCCTTATATATTATCCCCTTGTTTTTTTCATGTCATTATTTTTTTTTAGTTTCAAAATAAGAATTTGGTGAGTTTATTTTTTATTTTTTAGAAAACCAACCTAGAAAACATTACAACCAATCTACTGAAAGCAAAAATTGCAAAAATTTGGAAGGACTACTCCTAGAAAATAAGAAATTATTCTAGAAAATAGGAAATCTAATATAAAAATTTTAAGATATAATCTAATCCTACATCTACAAATTTCACTTATATTCATCTTCATACATTTCCATTTAGAGTAGTCATGAAATAGTGCTTCAAAAAGCATCCATTGACTAGAAAGGTGAGGTGATTACCTATGAGATATTTCAACCAGAAGACATTCTTACCTAGGATCTTTGATATCTTATGTGAACTTATCATATTGTCCTTTATTATCATGTGTTATTACCCATATAATCACAAATTTTTATAGCCTAAATTCCTTGATCTTAGGATCTTTTTAAACTATCTTTTGACTACATTTCAATATTTACTAAAGTTGTGCAGTGTTTTAGTTCTTGTGTCCTCCATCTACACTATGTCTAATATTATATATTTTACTCTTTCATCTTCTCCCATGTAATCTTGAGTGATCTAGTACATTTTTATCTTGAGACTAATATGGAATATTGGATGTTATACATACACTAGAAAAAAAGGTAAAGCCTTAAAGGCTTGCTCATGCCTAGTTGTTTCTAATTATAGTGTATACTTTAATAAGATATATCAGTATCTTAGTTTATCTTGTAATGAATTCTTATTTAAATTAATCATATTATTATTTTTGGATTAAAATAATCCATTTACTTTTGGGTAATATTCTAAAGAAAATTACATTGTGATTTTCATAGGCCCATTCTATAAATTTACAAGATTGATAAGCTAAACCATTATCACAAACTAAGTCAATGTAGTGCCAAACCTAGTCAATATATTTTATTCTTAAAAATTGATGAAATCAATTTCTCTATAATTATTTGTTACTAAATATTCAATCCAATGGTACATTAGTCAGTAGTGTTGAGGATAAACTTATCTCCTACCAAAGAGTTTGGGTTTATCTCCATAATAAAATCAAGGCCCCATTGGGAAAATGGATGTACCTTAATGAATAGTTACAAAGGCATGTTATTATTTAATTTTCTCTTCCTAAATACCTATTAGTAATGGTAGGTCATAATGTGATTATAGGCATCCTTAAATATTATAGGTTAGTAGTATCCCATCTTCATATTCTTATGAGATGTTGTGTTTTCTAAGGGATTCCGACTACCTATATTAATGTAGGTTAAACAGGATGTTTATAGCCTCTTCTTTATAAATGCATATCAAATAGATTCCTTCATAGTTTTTTATATATATGGCTCCTTTATTGATCATGTAATGATCTGATTTAATCCTGAATGTTCATATTTTATCTCTATTTAATTCAAGATGACACATACCTATGAACAAGTAATTGATTATTTGAGTGTACCACTCACTACCAATTACATAAGTCACATTAATGTGTTTAATATTTATTTATGGGTCAGTCTTGGTAATCATTTTGATGATCCCCTAGTCTCTTACCATTTTGGTTGGCCTAATCTCAAGGCCTAATATAGTTCTTTCTGGCTAAGCATGAGCTTGAGAGCAGGATCAAAAATAATGACATACCCTTTTTTTAACAAAATATAATGCCTAAAATTTTTAACATCTTTAATTAAGGCATAGATTTTTTTTATCATAGATTAATTCAACTCAAAATCCTTAAAAGTGGTACTCATGAAGGAAATGGGATTTTAATTATCTTCTACTTTTTGGGTAAGCACAACAACCAAAGTATGTTCTAAATAAAATGAATAAAGATTGAAATCATTACTAAAGTCTAGACTAAATAGAATTGAAGCTTGAGAAATGGCAATTTTGATGTTTTGGAAATCTCTTTGGGATTTTGTTGTCCACTCTATCTTATCATCTTTCTTAAGCATAGCATTTAATGGCTTGAAAATATTTGTAAATCCAAAAATGAATTTTTAAACAAATTTTTTCTTAGAAAAGGACATTACTTCTTTCTTATTTTTTGGAGGTGTCAACTTGGATATGGCCTACACCCAATTTGGATTAATGAAGATCCCATATTTACTGATGATATGACCTAATAATTTACCTTTAGTAAGTCTAAATATACTTTTCTTTAGGTTAAGTAACACTCCATACCTTCTGCATCTATCAAGCACCTTTCAAAGATGGTCTACATGATCAACTCTATTTTTAAAGAACACAATGAGGTCATCCATGTATATGATGATGTAATTTACAACCAAACCTTGGAAAATTAACTCCATGACTCTCTAAAAGGTTTATCCTATATTATTTAGTCTTAATGACATACTTTTATATGTAAAAGTTCTCCACTTTGTTTTGAAGTAAGTATTCATTTGATCCTCTACCTCTACTAGTACCTAATTATATATATCCAAATAATCCATCCAATAAAGATAACATCTCTAATCCACTTACCATTTGAATTACCTTATCTAGTGAGGGTAATGGATAATTTTCTTTCTCTGATGATATATTCAAGTTCTTAAAATTAAAATAAAGTATGATTTTTCCACTCTTTTTTCTTAACTAGTACCAAATTATCTATCCAAGTAGAATGCCTAATTCAAAAAAAAAATTATATCCTCTAGCATATTCTATATTTATATTTTAATTAGATGTTATATAACTGGATTTATTGGCCTTTATCTTTTCTTGGAAGGCTTATGATCTAGTTTCAATGGGATAGTGTGAGTAATGACTCTAGGATCAAATACTTTCAAGTCTTTGTATGCCTAGGCTATCACATTATTGTATTCTACCAGTCGATATTTCATAATTTGTTTCTCAATTTGAGTGAAAATTAGGCCTACATTCATCTACAGAGGGTGTTGGTTAGTTCAAAAAATTCATTTGTCAAGAAATAATTTAGTTTTTCTTAGTGGTTTTGGTTTTTGAGCTTGGATGTATAGAACAAAATATCACTCTAATGATACTAGGAATAGAGGGATGAATTTCTCATTTATTTTAAAAACATCATCTTCTCTCAAATTTTCACCATGTGTAATCATCTAAAAATGACACTTGAGTGCTAAGAGTGTTACTTGAGACCACCCATCCCTAGCTTAACTTTAGACCTATTTTAGGGATTATTTAAACACTTATCCAACCTTTGTATAGGCCACACATGTCCCTAAACATCCCTAAAGTATTCCCAAACCGTCACTTTAGCATCCTAGACCCTAATGTCTCAAGTTCTTCCACTTGGACACTAGTACCATAATATGGATAATAGTATCAATGGTGCTAGTGTCCCAGTTTGGGTGTTATTATCCTTTTCCCACCTTTCACCACCAATGGATATATTTTTATAATAAAAACCACTTAGGGTAGGCCTAAATGTATTTTAATACATACAAGAAATAAAATAATATATATACATGAATTTTATCCTTTTACTAACTAGATGAAAATCAGATGTAAATAACACAAACTAGCATGGAACAAGTTATGCATAATCAAGGTTATCAATCCTTATTCTACCTTAATTTTTCATAAAACCATATATATATATATATATATATATATATATATATATATATATATATATATATATATATATATATATATATATATATATATATATATCCATCTCAAGCTCAGAATACTCAAGTTTTTAGTCTCAAGTTACATTAAAACTCACTCAAACTAGCATTCATACTAGATTCACTTATACTTTCACTTGCACTTGCACTTGCACTTAGTGGGAAGAACTACATCAAGCTTGATCCCTCTTCAGAATATAGGTATGTAGACAACTCTCATCATAGTGGGGTGTTTAAGATGTCCATCTTACCCTAATAACATCACATTTTTTTAATTTTTCCAAATGGATCCCATAGCAACATGGATATTTATGGTTTGCATACAAAATTAGTCAAAATAATTCACCTACATGGAATTAGAACTTGTGTGCATAAGAACAGGCTTGGCAGACTTAGACATGGGTAAACCTAGAATCTTGAAATACTTCTATAAAAATACACTAGCACCATTAGTGTTATAGTACAATTAGGTCACTATTATTTGAGAAGGGTTTTGATACCTAGATCTTGTTTATGATACTTAGATCAACTCTTGTCCTATTTTGTAGCTTCTAGATCTCCCATCTCAATCAATTTATAGCATAGTACTTGTTTGTATCATTTATTTATATTTTTTAAAAAGGTAAAACTAGGTCAGTTTTTAAAAAATTAATGGATATATTTGTTTCATATTTTTACCCTAATTTAATACACTCAAACCCTTTAATAACCTAGGGATTAAACTCCATAACCCTACAAAGTTAAATCATTTGGTGAACCTGACTTACTTTGAATACTTTTCAATCCCTAACCATAGATGTTATTAGGGTTTAATCTTTTTATTTCCTATTTTAGTGTCTATGTTAGGTTTTTTAGACCTAATATATTCTACCATATCATCCCTCTTCCAAGTTGCATTTCTAAATTTCATGGATAAATAAGATTCTTTTCCTCCTCATCTCCAAAAGGATGATAACTACTTTCACTCTAACCAACTCCATGATATCACTCCTACATGAGGTGAGGTAGCCTATAATACTATCCAATTGCACTTAGTGGGAAGAACTACATCAAGCTTGATCCCTCTTCAGAATATTGGTATGTAGACAACTCTCATCATAGTGGGGTGTTTAGGATGTCCATCTTACCCTAATAACATCACATTTTTTTAATTTTTCCAAATCGATCCCATAATAACATGGATATTTATGGTTTGCATACAAAATTAGTCAAAATAAGTCACCTACATGGAATTAGAACTTGTGTGCATAAGAATAGGCTTGGCAGACTTAGACATGGGTAAACCTAGAATCTTGAAATAGTTCTATAAAAAATACACTAGCACCATTAGTGTTATAGTACAATTAGGTTACTCTTATTTGAGAAGGGTTTTGATACCTAGATCTTGTTTATGATACTTAGATCAACTCTTGTCCTAGTTTGTAGCTTCTAGATCTCCCATCTCAATCAATTTATAGCATAGTACTTGTTTGTATCATTTATTTATATTTTTGAAAAAATAAAACTAGGTCAATTTTTTAAAAATCAATGGATATATTTGTTTCATATTTTTACCCTAATTTACTACACTCAAACCCTTTAATAACCTAGGGATTAAACTCCATAACCCTACAAAGTTAAATCATTTGGTGAACCTGACTTACTTTGAATACTTTCCAATCCCTAACCATAGATGTTATTAGGGTTTAATCTTTTTATTTCCTATTTTAGTGTCTATGTTAGGTTTTTTAGACCTAATATATTCTACCATAGCATCCCTCTTCCAAGTTACATTTCTAAATTTCATGGATAAATAAAATTCTTTTCCTCCTCATCTCCAAAAGGATGATAACTACGTTCACTCTAACCAACTCCATGATACCACTCCTGCATGAGGTGAGGTAGCCTATAATACTATTTCAAATGTCTATACTCAACCTATCCATGCTTCCAAATCTACCCTACAAGGTGTGTGCCTACATGTTCAATCAGAAGAAATAAGGGTTTGCACTTATGAGACTCTGTGTGATCAAATTATTAGTATGATCAAGTTAATTATATAATTATAAAATAATAATTAGATATTACATGAAAATACTACAATATTGGAAAATAAATTTACAAGACAAAATCATCTAGGGTAGTGTAAATCATGTATATGCATCTTTACCTAGTCAATTTGTGGAAAGCAATGTTACATATCAAAACAATAAATCACAAAAAAGTGCATATATAACTAGTGATTCAAAAACTATTAAAAGATCAAATATAATTTCAAGTGAGACTTTAGAAAAAATGATTAAATATAATTTGATTAACCTACTTCCTTTACATCCAGTTAGGATATCCAAATATTATTGTGCATACCATAGAATGCATGGTCATCACATAGATTCATGTTTGGCATTGAAACAACATCTAAAATACATCAATGCTAATGAGGAACCTCTAAAAGATAAATTAATTAAGAAATCCATAGTAATATGTGAACATATTCAAAAATGGTCAAATTTATAAATAATAAAAAAGTGGATACCAAATCATAACTCAAAATGCAAAAAGGTTAAAAAATAAAAAATAGAGCAAGAAATAATACAACAAGCAAAGGTAAATTAAGTGAAGGATAAAAATATACCTCTCCATAATGAGGTCCCACTTTCAAAGTAGTATGGGTTTTGGCAAAATTATTTACAATAATTTGATTATCAAGGTTAAGGGTTGGGGAAACATGCCCAAGGAATCATTACTCCTATTATAGCAGCTGATAATGTTGGTTAATAAGGTTTGGGATTTATTGAACATCTTTTGGCAATTTAGCCTATCAAGGCCAAATTCCAACCCTTGTAGTTAAAAACTTTTCATGGTAATCATAGTATCATGTTTGTCAATGGAATAATGAGTTTTTCAATGTCATGTTCATAGTATTGAGTGTCATTCTTGAGTTTTGATAGATTTTCGAGTGTTTTTCTGTGATCTAAAAGTGCTTTGAAGAAGATGCCACAAAGAGGATAATTGATGACTTATCATGAAGTTTTCCATCATAATTCAGTATATGAAAATTTATGAAATGATCTATAAACTTGAAAGTATGATCAAAATGTATAAAAATTCTATTTGAAGCATTTTAGAAGGCTATACTATGCTTATATGACATTTAGTAGCAATTGTCTTTTGAAAATAACTATGTTTATCATGCCAAAAAGGATAAATTTTAGTCTTTAAATGTAAAATATGGTAAAAAAGTGAATTAAATTATTCAAAATATCATTTAACACATTCATTTATATGAATTTTCATTATTCATAAAGTTTAATATTTGTAAAAAGTCACTTAAGGCAAGTTTAAATGAGAAAAGGGTTTTTTTAGGCTCCCACGTGCCAATTTTGGCCATATAAAGCTGTAAAATGATTTAATATTTGTCCTAAGATGGTTTTTGACTCATGGATTCCTTATAATTCTCTATTTTTGGTGGCATAATACTCAAGTTATGAATAAAAGGCAAAAAATATTTATTTTCATGCATATTTCATAAAGGAGTACAAAATTGTACAGTTTTTTCATACATTTGAGGCCATGAATAGGTAGATAAGAACATAGAAAGCATTCCATAATATTTTTAAGTAAAAATGATGAAAAATAGGCCCAAAATTGGTCCCTTCTATTCATCTTTCTTATTTACACATAGGTAGAGCCCTTCAAGTTTGTAGATGGTATGACCATGAGAGAGAGAATCCAGGTCTACAATTTTAACCAAAGAAATTAGAATTAGAGAGATTCCACTTGGAATAAGTGGTTTTAAATTTTTTCTAATTTCATTAATTAATAATCCCTTTGAAATTAAGGTATATGTTATTATTCTTGCATCTAGGAAGGCAGTCAATTTTTCATAATTTCTCTTCATCAGGGCATCATATCAAGAAAATTCAAGTTTACAGGGCTTTTCAAGGACATGACTCACTCTTATATGGTATAAATAAGTTTTGTTCCACAGGTGTTAGGTTAAAATGGATATAAATAAGATAAAGGAGTTCATTTCAATAATACAAATCATGTGGAGAAACATTGTACAGTCTAGGAGAGAGAAAGGGTTTCAAAGTTTTCTTGGTTTCATATTTATAGGTGTCTCCTTCATGTTCTTATGGTTTCATGCCATATTATCAAAGGACCCATAAAATATTCACAATAATAATCAATAAATGGATCTTAATCATCTCCAAAGATCCACTATTTAGTAATTTTTAAGGTTTCTTTGCATATTTTGAGGTTTTAGTAGAATCATAGGCTTCATTTTTCCACCATATACCTCATCCAATGACCTTAAAAGTGGTGTGACTATTTGGTCCATGTGTATATGCTTCCTCCATGATATTAAATACTACTTGGTGATAGGTTTCAATTTTATTTCCACCTCTTATGTGTTTATCTCCATTATCACTATTATATATTACCATTTTCACTATAGTAAGGCTTCTTTCACCCTTCATTCATGGTTTTCCATATCTCATCCATCATTCCCTCTTCCATCCATATCCATCCCATCAATTCACTATAATAAGAAGTCAAGGGGTGAAAATAATCATAAGTTGTGAATAATATTATATGCATACCATGTGAGCATCACCTACAATCAAGAATGAGCTATATATAGTCATATACAAATAGTCATGAGTCTATCATGAAGAACAATGATTGAAAAGGGAAAGATAGAAGAGGTCAATTTCAAGATATAGGATCAACCTATCTCCTCCAATGAGAGTAACTTAAATTAAAATAATCTTAACCATAATTTATGACCTTACAAAGGTCAAACACAATCTCTATTCATATAAGATGGGCATATATAATCATCTTCAGTTAAGAAAGATATAGATATTTGTGAAGATGTGGTCATGACATGAGTGCATGATGAATATGGGAAATAAATGAAAGATTATTAATCATAATATGAATCCATTCATGTCATAAACCATTAATATATATCCTTGTGATCGAAATGAAATGTCCCTTGAGACACCTACAAGCATGTGCCAATTCAAGGAAAGCTTGCTTGGTAGCCTTAAGATTCTTTTAGCTTCTTAGAGGCTACGTGGACCACCACAATGTATGACTAAGTAGTGGGATTGGAAAACTTAAAATAGAGCTTAATAAGGATATAGGTCAGGTTTAAATAAGGCTCAAGAAGAAAAAATAGTGACCCACAACTAGCTTTAATGACTACCTATAGCCAAAAGGTCAACAATGCTTCAAGGGTATTTCAAGGATGGAGACCTTCAATAGAAGTATTTGAGATATTATAATATCATGTTATGAAAAGTGAAGGAATTTTAACCTCTTATTAAATATTTTTAAACTTTCCAAGCACCTTTAAATCCTACTATAGTCTATATAAAGACATGAAATAGATATACACAATTGAGTATATGTAGGAGAGAAGATTATATTCAAGAGGAAGGACATGATGGTATGGTATAAAGGATAATTAGTATTATAAAGGGATTAATATTAATTATTATATAAATTTCCTTCCATGATAATAACCATACTCATTTCATGTCATAAACCTAAGAAAATCTCCACCTATAGTTGGTTAAGGAGCTATTCAAGCATGATTGACAATCAACAAGAGGCTGTGAGGTCTTATCATTTGAAATGAAGTTTATAAGTATTTTTTAAATATTTAAGGTCTCATAAATATTTTCAAAAAAATTTCAAGCCATAAAAATCTAATGACACAAGACTCATTCAGACTCTTATAGAACAATCACCTACAATCATAAGAATATAGGCTTATATCCAAGTTCAAGCAAGTTAATGGTACAATTCTATATGAAGGAGGTTTCATGTTTATTTTAATTTTAAAGAGAAGGTATCAAGAGAATAAATATTATATAATATAATTGAGATGATGAAGTTAGTGCTCAAGGATAAGTTATAGTCAATATTAAACCCTAAACAACACATATAGCCAAGTGTCATTTTCTTTGATACATTCATATAATATCAAGAGGAACTTCAGATAATTCAAGTTAAATAAATACATAAGAAGTTTATTATGATTTAAAGTGTTCAATAGGAGTCTTAAACCATGGTCAAGCCACTAAGTTACTCCCATGTCATCAAATCAAGGTACAATAGACTATACAGACTATGTCTATGTACAAGGCCTAAAACATTGTTCTAGGATTTAATAGACTAGAAAGAGCATGTTAGGGAGTTTTAAAATGTTTTAAAGGATCATATAAGTAATAAATAATTTTTAAATAACTAATATAAACCTATACACCTCATAATTTACACCTACAACATGGTTGGCACATAGTCACAATGAATTTTCTTAAGAATATAAGGTTTGAGATAGGTGACATAAATATGCAAAGTTAACCAATGGAAGATTATAACACACTAGAGAGAATGTTTAGGACCATTTAAAATAATTTTAATCATGCTTAGGTACAATCCAAGGTCCAAAATGGGAAAAACATAGTCATAGGCCTTGTAAGACAGGGAAATACAGGTAGATCAAGGTAGGTTTTAGTAAAAAGAGCCTTCATGCCAAAACATGAATCCTCTAGGCATGAAATTTTGTAGGATTTATCATAAGGAATTTATCTACCCATAAATCATATTGGTGAGGTTGAATAATGAAAGTAACCATTCACTATTTTTACATAGTCACCTACCTCTTGAGGTGTTTCAAGGTGCATTAGAGGGTTTCAAGCTCATGAAGGTTTCGATTAGCATGGGAGAGTTATTTTTAGTATTCAAACATATTTTTATATATTATCACACTATATAATCTATGTAAACCATGCCCTTGAGGGTTAAATTAAGTAGATAGGCACCAAACCCTCAAGGCACAAAATCCTTCTTTTGGACTCTTTCATGAAGCTTTTCTTCAATTTATGGACTTATAGACAATGGGGAGGACCTTTTCAACCTTGAAGAATCTGGTGAAATGAATAAAAATGAAAAAAAACTTTTTTTTTACCACTCCTCAGGATTATTTCTTGCATACACAGTCTTAACATCCTCTTGAACCTTGATTTCACCGTGTAGACGTCTTGAAGAGACTTTTTCATGGGAGATATTGATTTTCATGGTTTATGAGGGGGTAAATGTACTTAATTTTCAAGGAAAGTGGTTTCCCATTAGAGTTTTCTATGCTATGAATAATCCTTAAGAAGATCTAGACCTCTAAAACCCTTACAAAAGTCTCAAACCATCTAATGGAGAAAAGTAGTCAAATTATTCATTTATATGGCATGTTTAAGTCATTAAATTAATTTAGTATTATTATCAACTCCCCTAATCACCTCTATGTCCAGTTGGTTGGCATGTACGGTACCTCAATCGTATGAACTAAGCAAACTAAGTCAATTTTGAGTAAAATAACAAGGTAAGAAAGGGTAAGTGCACATTTAAATTATTTGAGAAGATATATATGGTCTTAAAATATATTAAAAACACTTACACAACCATAAACAAAGGTCATTTGGGTCATTTCCATTGGTAGATAGGTATGCAAGTCAAAATATGGAGTTATTTCTATGCAAGGTGAAGTGGAATGGCTTGATCAAGCCTATATCATGACTACAAATAATCATATAAATATAATTCATGTTTAAAACAATACATAAGTATTATATTAACACATCATGAAGTCAATATATTAAATAAACTATGCAGACACCTATGCTTGTTCTTGACATCAAAAGATAAGGCCATCAAAAGGGGGTAACAAGAGCCAAAGAAAGGTCATGAGGGAAACCCAAATCATCATTAACATAATAATAAATCCCTAAGAGACATTTATGCTAAGTTTTATCCATATGGAAGTAATATAATTGATCATCTTGGCTAAGGAGTATAAGATACTATCTTAAGAGCTTGTTTTCTACTCTGAGATGATATTTCAAATGCTAACCTTGGTACACACCTTTTTCATGGGAATATAAGGAATTTTTGGGAGTTAAATGGCCTAATACACTAACATTTTTTGTCACTAGTTTATTATTTTAAGGCCCAAGCTTTATAAACAATCATTAAGAACACTCTTAAACCCTTGCAAACCCCTAATAATAGACCTATTTGTGTCAAATTGGATAATTATGCATTCAAAATCATAGAAAATTATTTAATATCACTTTTATCATGAAATAAAATTTCATAAATTCATGTCTATGACCATTGGTTGTAAAGATGTTGTATGGATTTAGTAGAAAATAGGTTTTGAGAGAAAAAACACCAAATGAGAGGTACAAGGCAATTTAAAGGGATCTCAGTCCATGGACATAAGATATTGAAACTTTTTATTAATAATAAATTAATTATATGATCATAAATATTCCTTAAATTTCCCTCAATATTTCATCTAAAACAACCGCTTTATGGGAAATCAAGGAAAGGCTAGCCTAGTCATCTAGTTTGACTAATTTGCATATGTTTCAGGCCAAGAAGGACCCATATAATGACATAAGGCATTTTTTATTTCTTTAATTCATCCTTTTTATATTTTTTAAAGTTTATATATAGTTTATAATGGCCACCAAGTATAAAAGTTAGGCTATTATGCCTAATTTGGCCTAGTAGGCCTATTTAATCAATCAAGTGAAGATAATGGCATAGAAGATTGTAAAAATATAAGGTGGATTTTTCATGATTATAAAATTTATAAAAATAATTCAAACTTGATCCTTTATTTCAAATATAAGATTAACTATTCCTTAAGATGAGTTAACTAAGCTTTAATTGCTTCATTCTCATGCATAACTCATCTTGAGTTCTAATCATGAGTTAACTCACTTTAAAAGAATTTGCTTAAATAAATAATTTCATATAATTATAAATTAGGATCTTGGATAATATAAAATTTTCCCACCACCTTGTTTTCAATTCCAAAATATCATGTAAACTTCATGCAAGATGCTAGACATAAGGAGAAGTCTAAATGACTATTGTTTGCAAATTGTAACTAAATATTGACTCGAGTTAATGTTTTGATATCCTATCCTTTCCTATACACCACTTTGGATATATATTCTAATATATATATATATATATATATATATATATATATATATATATATATATATATATATATATATATATATATTACAATTTCTATATAGTTTCTGTATACCAGCCTAAGGGATATTGAAAGTTATTGTAGATTCATTATTGGTTGTAGTTTGTAATTTTGATTGTTTATTTGCATATAATTTTTATAATTATCCCATTTTTTAATTCCTTTCCTCACCTACTACTATTATTTCATACTTTATAGGTTACCTAAAGAGTTAAGAATAGAAATTGTGTTGAAGAATGTTAGTATTCATTGTCTTTAAGACCTTAATTTATACACCTTCAATTTACAAACCCTATTTCAAACATTAATTTGAAACAATGATGTTTAGGACTGATATAAGAAATTAATATTCATAAATTTTTTTATTTTGATTCATATGTGTGCCCAAGTTTCAAAATTTTATAGAGTATCAATCACTATTCAGGTGCATCACCATAATAGTATAGATTTCCCTTTTAGTAATCTTAATTGCATCTCAACATAAAGTAGGTTTATTATTGATCCTAAATTCACATATAAAAAGGAGCTAGCCTCACAACTAGAGGTTTGGTATAGATATAGGTATCCTATAGCCTTAGACAATTCCAATGTTAGTCTAAATATGAATCAAATCTGAGTAGTCTAATATCAGCTAGGTACTATCTAGGTTTCTAATAATATCCTAAGGTAAATCATTTAAATATATAGTTTATCAAGGAAAAATATCTAGATACATAGTAAATTTTACAAATTGAGTAAGAACTTAAATTGAAAAGTTAAACTCATGCTAAGACAATAAACATTCTCAAAAGAGGATTTATATAAAAAGAGCCTCCAAAGCAAAATATGCCTACAATAATAAAAATTTCAAAGGTCATAGTAATAAAAAAATATTGTAAATATAAATTCAAAAAGGTCAACTCCACAATATGAAGCAATTCCCTATGCTCATCCAGATAAAATAGAAGTCAACATTAGCATTCCAAATTATTATGATTATTATGATGTTGACAATGAATAGTACTTAGATTTGTACTACAACTCAATTTAAATAAAAAATATCAATCACATTGCATGAGAGGTTACCAATCATATTTTTGACATAGGCCACATTGAAGTGAGTCTCCCATGAGACTCATCGGTTAGTATGTTCCTCTATACTTTTACATAGTTTCATTCACTCTTTCTCATTATATATAGTTTCATTTTATTATATTGTATATCCGTAAAATATAAATACAATATAAGATGTCAAAAACACAAAAAAGATCAAATATTTACTCATAAAATACAAATTTTAGACTGTATGCATTGTAATGTTTCCGTTTCTTATATTTTCCAAACATTATATATGTTATCTATCTTAGTCTAGTCAGTTTTTATCATATATACATGCTTCACTTGTTCATGTTGAGTGTTTTCATATATTTATAGGACCTAAGTCCATTACATAGATCCAAATTTACTACTAGTAGGGCATATACACATATACATGGGTTCTTCATTTGATACATTCACCCATTTTGGGGCATCTTATACATTGTTTCAATTGTAAAGTTATATATTTCTAAACTTTATATCATATATTTAACACTATTATATCTTGATATTGATCATCCTACCCTACTCAAATTCATTACCAACTAATAATAATTTATACTAAGTTTATGTACATATTCACTCTTATACATACTTGTACCACATGTTCATGCATAATTTCATTTCTAGATTTATTAGTTTAGACTTGATTGTGTCTCTATGCTTCTTCTATTTGAGGGCATTTGAATATGACATTAATCTGTGACTATATGCCACTTTTTTTCATTGTATGTATGCTTTATACATGTGCTTATGTCCTTGTGTATACCTTCTTGATTTTTTATATGGACATTTGAACATGACCTTATATGTGTCTCTAATCCAACTTCTTTGATGTTTATGGATGTAGACATTTGAACATGTCCTTGTATGTCTTGATTTTTTTATATTTAGTGGCATGTGCCCATGTCCCTTATATTGTGTCCCCTTGGCCTACTTTTTCTACCTCATGTGTCTTGTGTGTATGCTTCTATATATGTTTCATGGCCATGAGAATTATATCCTTCTTGTTGTACACTCTAGTTTTAGATGCCATGAGGGACCTCATGCATTTCTCTTTCCTCCTTGGGTGTCATGATGGACATCATGTCCCACTCCTAAGTAACTACTTAGTTTATTACTCATATATTATGTTAATATACACTTTTATATATGTCTTGATAGCCTTGTAAATTCTAGATCTAACATACATTTTACATTGTAAAATTATGCTCACATTATCTTATATTCCGATGTTATGTTTGCACATTATATTGATTTATTATGTAGATATCATATTTGATCCAACTAACACATATTTTTTAGACCCTTTTATTTTGAGGATAGTTCTTGTACATGTTCAAAAAATCCCCTCATAATGGGGGGAGTTCATAGAGATCATGCTATCCAAATGCACTCAAAGTATAATTTTTATCACATAGGCACATAATATAGAAATTAGTTTTAGAAAAATAAAGTAGGAAATAGTCACATAGAGACTAGTTTCATATGTATAGAAATAATTATAGTTGGACATTATGACCCAAAATGGGACATTATTTACACCAGTGATATTGTATAAGATATGACACTATTGTCTAGTGGCCTCAATTTCATGAAATTTTAGATTATTTAGAAATGTACAATAGGTAATGTCTAATTTTTCAAAGGTTAAGTTATAAATTACTAATTTTGGCTTAGTTTAGCATGGATTCATACTAGTTTACTTAGATTAAGAGAATCATGTGTGGCATGATCATTCCCATTTTAGTTTGAGATACTCAGATACAAATTATTGTAACTCAATCTAGAATCCATGTACTCAAATATCAGATTTGGGGGCATATATATAATACATTGTTTCTTTATGCTCACTTATGCACTAGTTGATCATATGGAATGACAAAATCCATGTAAATCTATACATTATACAAAATATAAACCATGTTCCATGTTACACACCAAATTCATACCTTACTCTATCTGTAATGTTTGGCATTCATGAGTTTCCTAGAGATGCCTAATATTCTTGAGTGGCCCAAAACTATTTTACATTTTGAGTTTCCAATTAGCCTACATACATCTTATATATTTCAATTACATCACATATTTTTAGTTTAAAATGCATCTAATACACATGGGTAGTCAATGATGGATTCATAGTCTACTTGAGTTCTTCAGACACCTACATGAGAAACTTAGACACACCATCAGTCCAATTCAATCTATTCATAGGTCATGATCCACCAAGTAGGGGTGGGAAATGATGGATTCAAAACATGATTTGGTTCTTTATTTACCCACACATGGGGATTGAGTAATCCATTTAACTCAATCTAAGTTATTCATTGATTCATCATTATCTACATGCACATATAGGTTATCACCAAGTTTATTCATTGGTTCACATACCCAATTAGGTGTAATGATTCATTTCCTCTTTCTTATCTCTTTAATTGTTTTTATATTTTAATTTGGTATCTCATAAGTAAGAATTTATCTATGCACATTTCATTGTATGACATGTAATGGATCATGCTTCACATACTTAGATCTAGATTCATGGGATTTTCCTCTTAGGGAAGTTTAGGTATGCCTCCTTTTCCTTTATCCTAGTCATTTTGATTTAATCAATTTATATAATAAAGGGAGTAAAATGTATTCATATAAAATGACACTTGAGTGTTAAGAGTGTTACTTGAGACCACCCATCCCTATCTTATCTTTAGACCTATTTTAGGGTCTATTTAGACACTTATCTAGCCTTCATGTAGGCCACATGCATCCCTAAATATACCTAAAGCGGTTCTAATCCCTCACTTTAGTATCCTAGCCCTTAGTGCCTTAGGTTCTATCACTTGGACATTAGCACCATAATTTGGATAGTAGCACCAATGGAACTAGTGTCCCATTTTGTGTGCTAATATCATTTTCCTATCTTTGGCCACTAATGTATATCTTTTCAAAACAAAAACCACCTAGGGTCAACCTAGACCTATTTTAAGACCCAGACAAGCACTAGAATAGAATATATATGAATTTTAGTCCTTTATGTACTAGATGAAAATCAAATTAAAATAACACAAAATAGCTTAGAATAAGTTATGCAAAATCAAGGTTATCAATCCCTATTCTAACCTACTTATAACTATAACCATTTACAACCATACTAGGCTCAGAATACTCATATTTTCAATCTCAAGCTCCACTTAAAAACACTCAAACTAACATTCATAGGAGACTCACTTGTAACTTCACCAACACTTAGGTGGGGAAAACCACATCTAGATTGATCCCTCCTTGAATTATTGGTATGTAGGAAACTCTCATCACATCAAGGTGTTGAGGATGTCAAACCTACCCCATTAACATACCACTTGGATATTTGTGCCAATCAGATACCCTAATAACATGGAGGTTTAGGGTTTACATATAAAATTAGTCAAGACATATTAATTATAGGGAATTATAACTTGTGCACACAAGAATAGGCTTGGTATACTTAGACATAGGTGCACCTAGAAGCTCAAAATAGTTCTACATAGAAGAAACTAGTACCAAAATAAGGACACTAAAAACATTGGTGTTATTTTCCAATTAAGGTTATTCTATCTAGGAAGGGTTTTGACACCTAAATCCTATCCATGACACTTAGATTATCTCATGTCCTAATTTTTAGCCTCCAAATTTCCCATCTCAATTAATTTCTAGCTAAGTACTTGTTTGCATCATTTATTATATTTTTACAAAGGTCAAACTAGGTCAATTATGTTAAAAATCATTGGATATATTTACTTCATATTTTTATCTTGATTTACTATGATTAGACCTCTTAATAGCCTAGGTCTTAAAATCCATAACCCTAAAAATTTAAATCATCATACATGGATTTGATGTCATTTTCATCTATTATCTAATCTTCAAAATATCTAAATATGTTCATGAATTACGCTATATATTAGTCATCCTTTAACACCTAAAATTTATCCACGTTATCTGGGATGAAGGGGTAAAGGACCAACTCCATTGAGAAGTTTTGCATCTTTGACTCCTACAGTGGTGCCAGATTAATAATTGAATCTATTATTGGATCAGTTGTTTGGTTCTACTCTCTAGGAATGGCTTTGATGTTGAATCCTTAAAAATACTCAATCAATTCCCAAGTTTTATGCTTGTACTTATTTAGTTAATTGAGCTTACACTGATACTTATTCTTGATCTAATTTACCACCAGTTCAAAGTTGCCAAAGATATGTATAAATTTAACATTGTGATGTAGTGTAAACTACAAGCCAAGGATCAAATATTTCTATTATTTGTTTTTGGTATAGGGGAAGTGAAACCTATAAGTATCAAGGTAATTCTTTCCATTCAGATCTATCAGGACCACACCCACACAAAAACCATGTTTTGCCCTAAATCCATTGAAATGAAGAGTCCATAACTGAGATGGATCTTAAAATTATTATTTATGCAATGCATGGTTTTATCTAGTGGTAAATGTGTATACATTTGCATGTGAAAATACATAGTCTACCTTTTTTATTTTTATCATTGTACATAGTGATCAAGTGTCTCATCTTGGGTTCATAGTTCACTTTAATTTGGTTTCCTACCCCATTCCAAGGTAACCTCATGTGTGACAAGTGAATGGCCATTTCAATATATTGGACCAATCACAAATTAATAACATCTTTTACGCTTATATAAAATCAATGACCAGGATTTTGATGGTTTTTTATACACATGTCTTAGACACCAACTGAATGTTCACATTCATTAATTCTATAACACATGGGACTAAATACTTGTCCAATTCTATAACCACTCTCTTTTAATTATGAGGGAACAAGCCTAAATTCTATAATACAATTATCATAATCACATTGGTTGAGGCACCTAAATTAACCAATCAATTATGCACATTCTTTATGAACATTTATATAGTTAGTAAAAATGGTGTTACTTCAAGTTTATCTATAAATACCATCACATTGACATGTGCAGCTTTGGATTTCTATGATATAGAAGATATCTCTATTAGGACCTTTAGTAACATTTATCTTTGTTTGGTGATATGATCTAGTACATCCAAAGTGATATTGGCCTTAATATTATTAATGTCTTTGATAATGTTGTACCCAACCTTACTTTGTGGTTTTGTCCTCTACCTCTCTTAGGGTGAGGTAGGTTGTTGTTGGCCCAAGAATCTAGAGGATTAGTATCATTATTTTTTTGTGTTCAAGTAGTCATTAGTTGCTTTATCCTTAGATTATAGTTGTTCCTCTAGAACCATTAGAATATATTAATCTTATATGTATTGTCCTCTAATTCATTATCATCCTCTTCTAGAAATGGGAGATCATAGGTCTCAAATACCATTGCTATGTTGGAGTATCTAATATCAGTAGAGGAAGAAGGTTTTATTTTATGTGTAGGTACTTCTTGCCTATCCATTTACTTTTGAAATATATTGAACATTGTGAAAAACATGATGCAATTGAGCTCCCCATGTTATATAATTTTATAAACCCTATACCAATTAAAAAGGGTTACTTCCATAATTTTGATCTCTAGTATCTTGTTGAATGGGACTTATTATTCTTGATTATTTATAGACCTATTAAAAATCCTAACATATCTATAGAATTCAAAGCCCTGATTGGTATTATTCCCTCTAGTATTTCCCATATATTTTTCATGTTCAAAAACTCATTGCTCAGTTTATAGATTGCCTTATGGATTGATTCCAACTATGTTTTTGTGGAATCAGAATTGGTTGCCTATGTTATCATAGTATTGACTAGTATCAATGATTAACTTAGGATTTTTTGGTAGGGTTTAGAATTATTCAAGAAGCCAATATGTTTATTTGATAAATCTTAGGTTAAGGAAAACTAATTGTAAACCAAATTCTAATTTTGGGCCCTAATGTTTTTATTTATATTTAGAATTGTATTCAAGGCTAGAAAAATAGGACCAAGAGTGAGTGGGGCCAAATATTACATCTGAGGTTTCAATTGTTTGTCACATTGATAGCTCAATCATAAACCAAAGGTAATGTATCAATGCCAATGGATCTATGTATAAAGGCAATAGTCATAGGGTCTAGAACATTCTTGTACATCTCGAGTGTCAATGTCTCATTAGGTGTGTAAGTAGTCTCAAGTATATTATAAATATTTTAAAATATATCATTAAACACTTAGATTGACTCATTTTTATCTCTTCTCATGTTTACAAAGTGTTGATAAACAATACTTTCACTAGTGACCTAACAAATTGTGCCCAAAAATTGTTTTGACATTTTTCTCAAAAGGTGATTAAACCTTATGGGATATTGAGAAACTATTCATAGGTTGAATCTTGTAATGTGAATATAAAAAGTCTACATGACACATATTTCTGGGTTACGTTTAAGAATCCCAAATTGGTTTTGAATGCCTTTATGTGTTCTTATACAGTCCTTCCTCCTCAGGGAGAAAAGGAAGGTAGATATTTCTCAAGGATCCTAGGTAAGTCATGGATAGCTCCTATAATATTAATAATAGAACCAGATAACCAAGTTGGAACCTAAACTAGAACTTGGATTTGAGGTTATGGATGTTTCATTAGGATTAATTAAAGATGGGGTTATGTACCTAGAGAGAATGACTAAGCCTAGGGTTATCTCTTAACTCCTTTATCCAACCTAACTTTTCTATGGATTTCCAAATATGGGAACACTAAGTTAGTGTCTGAGGTTGAACTTGTAAATATTTTGGGTGCTTTTAGTGTAACTAAAGTGATTATTTTCAAATAAAATAGAGGTAGAGGTACAAACCTCCGTATATCACCCAATTAATTTTTATATATCTATTTATTGTGTTTTATTCACACCATAAAAACTTTTACAAGGTAGCCTCTAAAGTTTTAGGATCAAGTAAAAAATTATTCACTCTACGGCAAAAGTTGTGAGGTATTGGGTTTTATAAATACCCTGATGGTGGAATAGTAGTGAGTGAGGCATATTATTTAACATGGATGAGTTGGATATGGGTGAATATAAATCTAATTGATATGGGTGAAATTATGATGGTTCTAACCTAAGGTGGGTATAACTTCAAAATAAACTTGAAAATGAGGGAAAGGTAGGGTAGGAAAGGAGGCTTGTAGACCCAACCAAATGAAACCTTTCAAGACCATAACTTGACTAGAGGTTGGATAAGAAATAAAAATACCAATGTATGATGAAATATACTATATCACACTAATAATAGAACATATTTAGGATTAAAATAGAACTAGGATGTAGTTTACTTGAACATGTGAAATTAAAGGTTATCATATTTGTTAGACTACAATAACACATATACAATGAGGGATTATGATTTATATGAAAAAGGTATTTAGATAATATATAGATTAATATGAATAATTGTACATAAAATATAACTCATACACAATAAAATATTAAGAAACTAAAATGATAACACTTCTTACACAATCCATAAGTTGGAGAAGAATCAAGATTTACACATCAAGACTAAAATTGTAAACCTTCTCATAATTTCCTATTGATCTCAAATAAAATTGTTATCCATTTGGAGTAGGAGGATATAATTATAAATAATATTTGGATGGGGAAGGCCTCATCTCTCAAGAAATATCTAAAAATACAAGTCCAAAACTAGCATTGTATTATAATCTCATGCAAATCATGCATGTATAATGTTGATCATTCAAAATATATTTTTTCATATAAAATATAATATATACATGGTAAATAAATTTGGAAATAACAATTCCATCTCAAATAGACCATACAATTACATATGTATAATTAGATGGTGATGCTATGACACCACTGAAAGAATTTACCTTATGATAAATCTAATGTATAAGTTGATATGGATGAAACTGGGATTGTAACCAGAGTTATAATTGAGATAGGTAGTAGAAATGAAAGTGAGATAAAAATAGATGTAATATTAAGTGGAACTAAATTTAAACCTTGTGTTTCAACTATAACAAGAATTTAATTTGTATATGAACCTGATGTAATTATTGGTAGTGGGATACAAGCTAGTCTAGTGTGAGTATGCACCAATGTGTACTAAGGAAGTTGAGTACTCTAAGGTGTGGTTGGCATGTTTTCTATTGCTGAATTTTCTTTCTTAGCTACCTATGTCTAAAGCTGAAGAGTATGACTCACCTAGAAGTTGACCTTAATAGTCTCAAAATCAAGTAGAGCTATTTTGAATAAATGAGGCTTATCCATCAGTTTCTTATTTACACTAGATGCAAATCTAACCTTAGTGTGCACTGAATTAGTCCTTATAATTTTATCTCTTTCAAATTTGACGAGTTATAGTACCTCATCATTGGTTCTATAAAAATTTCCCTTGATCTCTACTTTGAATTTGTCCAATGTTGCTTGTAGAAGATTATTAAAAATGGTCTTGGTAACTATTTGCCCTTGTGGAGTGATTACTTGAATGACTCTTAAGTTAGTAAGGATAGATATAGCTCCCTTTTCCTCCTTTGAAAATTTTTAAACTAGATCCCACATCTCTTGATGCCATTCAAGTATACTATTGCTTATTTTAGTGATATAATTTTGTGCCCAAGTAACTTTTGATGTTATCATTAAATACAGGTGGGCATAAGCCTTATTTATTATTTCATGGATTATAAAATTCAATTTTGCATCAATATATTTTATTTTTTAAAACATTTGAATAATTTATCCTCATTTAGCTTAGGAGATGGTCTTTGTGGACCTTATTAAAATAATTGTATCAAATAAATTCCTAGTTATCTCTTGTAAATTATCCACTATCTCTTTATGGGCCTAGATGGTACTCACCTCTCAATTTTTATGCATGTCTTAATCAAAACATCTAAATGTTTATTTGATTACCCCTTCTAGTACATCCACAAAAATGTAATGGAATTCCCTAATCCTATCTAGGTATAAAGGATTCACCTTCCTTCTCTTAGATAAAAAATATCTTTTCTTTGCGCTAGCTCTATCTATTAACTTTTATCCATCATATTTTTCTTTTCCACTTTTATCAAAGTGCTTGTTATTATCTTCTAGTTTCTTCTTCTTCTCTTTACTTTAGCTCTATCTATTAGCCTTTAACCATTATAGTTTTCCTTTTCTCTTTTCTCTAGCTCTATCTATTAGCCTTTAGTTATCATAGTTAAATTGCATGACTATAGATTGCTCTATTATTACCAAATCTTATCTTCTAGTTTCTTCTTCCTACTGCAATTGCCTGATCCATGAATTAATACTCAGTGCAACTTCTTGATTTAATTATTTTATTTACCTTGAAGATGGTGTTTGTTGATCTAGCTATGCTTGATGGGTTTGTTTATCTAGTTGATCTCCTTGATTAGTTTAAGGGGATGGCCCTGGAGATAGCATAACATTTGTGGAGGATGTTCATGTTACAAAAAAAGGAGGAATATCCTTCCTCTAACCAATAATCTACTTATAAAATAGCATATCTATGATGTATTTGGCCATCCCCTTTAATTTGTGCATTAAAATTATAGGTTTTTCCATCTATGTGGCTCAACCAATAGGCATTTTTATTTGTGTATAAGGCCTAGGAGGGGTGATTATTGAATTAAAAATAGAGGTAGACACTAGGTTTTCAAAATTTACCCTTTGTTTGGCTCAGGGACTAAAGACTAATCCTACTAAAAAATGAATAATTCATTAGGGTGATTAATAGATTTTGTAAATAGTTAGTAACATAAGTGTATGTAACCCAAAAATTCATAGAAATAGTGACCATAGTAGGTTGGGCTATGGTGGGTAAAATTGGTAATTCTTTAGTAGCCCAAGGATGGGTTATTTGGCTTAAAGAATACAAAGAATGTAAAGAATGTGTTATACCATTTTTTATTCTAGAAATTGAGAAATTTACCAAAGAATGTGGACTTGGAGTACTTACAACCAAAAGAGGAAAATGTGGATCACTTGCTACTGTAGATGTGATCTAATGTGGTTATATTGGATATATAGATGGGGATGACCCTTTACTATACATTGAAGTTATAATTACCTCTCTTATTAAATCTCCCTCTCTATTTGACAATAGTTTAGTAGATATCAAGCTATCATCCCTTTGGTTAATCTCTTAAAATCCTTCAATAAACTTTGTTCCCCCTGACTGGGAAAATTCCTTAGACAACCATTCATCCTCTGGATCTATTATGTTGTCTCACTGATTTTCCATGACTTTTTAATTTCTATATTAGAGACTCCATCCTCTTCATTTTCCATTCTTCTCTCTTCCTCTTCACTATCATAGACCATGATGGGTTATAATATTCATGTGACCCTTATTCTATCATCCCTCTCTTTATGGACTTATACTAGTTCTTCCTTCACTTCCACCTTTTGAGAAGAAATAAGTGGGGTCTTAGCCTTCTTTGCATATGTAATAATTATTTTTTGTAGTAGTATAGGTTGGCCCAGTAAAAGGTGTAGTGGAATATGAAGGAATGATAATTATAGGTGGTGATGAAATGGTGATATTAATCACTATTTGAAGAATGATGGATGGTGAAGCTAATTTTCCCATAGGTTGGGATAATGTTGTTAGTGATGTCAAAGAAGAAAAATTAATGTTTACTTCAAACATGAATGAAGGAAGAGTTACCTATTGTGAAATGGTTAGTAGAGGCAAAATCAACAAGTAAAATATACTAGTTATTCCACTTGGACTTGTAGGCCTTTCTTATTCAACTATGTGTGTAGGAAAAGTTAGAGGAATTTTCGCTCCCTCTTTTCATCATGAGCTACCCTAGATGGGCTATCTTATTCTTATATTCTTTATTAAACTTAACGATTGGTTCCATGAATAGGTTTTGAAACCCATTTCTACTTCTTAATCCTTTTATCATAATATTTGGTAATAGTAAGTTCATATTATATGCTTTGCACCATAATCATATACATGTTATCCCTATGCATCCTAATATCTACTTGAAAATTATCTTCAACATTTATAAATATATTTTCATGGTCATAGGCCTAGTGCCCATAGTTAATCTTGATTTTTATTTCATATTTATTAAGTTTGTTTTGACATTACCTCTAAGGTCATAGTGTCTATAAGGTTCCCATTTGATCCCATAATGTGTCCTAATTTTTCAAAAACATTGTAGGTGCTCCCACCTGGTGTATTTCATTTTTTTGATACTGATAAGGATGGGATAAATGGATACCATTTTTGCCTTCCTTGACTTACTATCAACACTATCTGCTAATTGAATAGTAATTTCCTACTCAACAACCTTATCATGAACTATCCTTGGTAGGTATAAAGGATGTGCTCTAGTACCTTCTAGTTTGATTATTTCACACTTGGGGTATAAGTAGTAATCACCAATTTTTTGAATAGACTTATTTATTTTATCATATAATCTATTCATATTATTTTCATAAATTATCTAATAAACCATAGGGCAAAAGGTTTAAGTCAACCTCTTCATGTTATTCCTTAACCTATGGACATGGATAATGTTGAATTCATCACATATCATATTTTAATGATACTCTATTGATGGTTTCTAGAGCTTTTAAAATCGCAAGGGGACCACCATAGTTAAAACATCCACTATATATGACATCATATAGATGTTTCCATCTAGAAAACTTATAAGATTGTTGATTTTGAGAATTAATTTGGAATTGATGATCTCTCCAATTGTTATGAATTTGTTGTATGTCATAATCATGTCCATAAAAGTTACCCATGTCTCATTAATGTATGAAAAAAAAACCATATATTTTATTCAAAAGGAACATAATAATCCATGTCCTTGAATTGAAGATAGTGATAGGAATGGTGGAGGTGTGGCCCTAAAATGTGAAGTTTCTAGGGTTACCTACCCATTCTTGTAACATATTTCTGACATTATTGTTGAGAAACCATGAATTCTCCTTATATTTCTTGTAAGCCATCTAAGGCAGAAGAATTCTATAATACTTTTGTAAGGCATTACCACTAATATACGTAGATGGCATTTTTCTTAGCATGAAGTGTAATTTTTTTGTATAAAATTTTCCATTCATAAACAAAGCAAACAATAGGTCTATGCATAGAATTACTTCAGGATTGGCTTCAATGTTCTAGAGACTGATTGTTTTGATGGCTAGTAGGTCATATGTGTATCTTTATGTGAAGAATAATAACTAATCATTAGCTTTTAAGGGATAGGCTATCTTGACCATGTCCCAAATGGTAGAATAATCCTTGAATTCATGGTTTAGAGTTGCTAAATTAAATGATGTATTAGTATATTCAATTGAACCTAAAATAAAGTATGTAAAAATGACTAGAATATGAATTAAAGGTGTCATTGAATCTCTAATTAGAAAATCCTTTACTTTTTGAAAAACCAAAAATTTGTTTGTTACAAGAGAGCTTTGGATTCATTGTATACACTTTGAATGTTTTGAAAGAAATATGATTAAAGTGGATTTGGTAATTAAAAATATATTTATTTAATTGTGTTATCCTTGAGAATTTAATGCAACAATTCATTTATTCATGCAAATTAATGGTTAAAATATATTTTTTTCTTCTCCTTACCTATAAATTTCATTTTAAATTCATCAAAATGACTTCCACAACTTTTTAATGTCATGTGTCTTTTTTCACATGTTCCTAGACTCTCAGTCATAATATTATGAAAATTATCTCTTTTGTAATCTTTCAAACTTAATCATGGTGTCTTTGATGTTTGATTATGTGTCTTTGGAAGACACACATATGCATGTCATTATTCTATCTATGGATGACATGTAATATATTTCTACTTTCCTTTTTAGGTTGTTGGGTTAGTGGGATGATTAAATTTGGATGGCTCTCAGTGATCTGCTTACCTAGAAGTATCTATACAAAGGTCCATGATGATGTCACCTCTAAGTTAATAGGATGGTGACATGTGGATGGATCTCAATGAACTACTTGCCTAATATCATCCATATAAAAGGTTTTGTTGATGTCACCTCTGAGAGGTTGGGATGATGACATTTGGATGGATCTTAATGATCCACTTACCTGGGATCTTTCATACAAAATTATTTGCTGACATCACCTCTAGGAGGCCAATATGGTGAAAAATGGATGGATCTTAGTGATCTAACTGACTGAGATCTTCTATATAAAAGGATTTTTTGATGACACCTCTAAGAGGCCATGATGACTTTTAAATTTTAGCTTGGTGCTCTGGAAGAGTGTAATGATGATGCATGTAAATAATAAACTTAGGGATGGTCTAAGAAATGCCTAAGTTTGAGATACTTTGTTCAAAATACACCACATAGACAACAAACCCCACTACAAGCAAAACATGTCAACCTAATTAGCTATATAATCACAAATTAGACCATATACATAATCACTTAAAGAAAATTGAAGGTGAAAAGTAAATAATCTAGTATGGATTAGGCATAGCTTTGATTCCTTTTATCTTGAAAATCACCCTACAAAAAATGAGATGAAACATGTGGATTGTGTTAACCAAATAAATAGAAACCAAGATAATCAAGTGAATTTTTCAAGCATCAGATGAATTATTCAAGCTCATGATTTTTAAAATTTTATATCATAGACTTCTTTAAAAGACCATAAAATTATGTTTAATTAATATTGGTCCCTATTGATACTTTTGTGTCAAAAATGTCAAAAAATATTATTCCCTAAGGGAGACACATTTATTTTTAGGGGAAAAAGCTTCAAGGAACCTAGGAAACCCTTTTTTCAATACTTAGCAGAAACTAGAGATTTGGGTGTAATTTGTAACTTTAAAAGCTGCAAATTTCACCCAAACCTCTACTTCTCACTTTTCACATACCTAGTGGAATATGGAGGTTTGATTACAATTGTAATTTTTTCAAGTTATAAAATTCACCCCAAATTTTTCTTCCCACTCACCCAATGCCCTACAGAAACTAGAGCTACGATTGCATTTTACAACTTTAAAAATTACAATGTACAATTGGAGTTATGCTTTATGCCTTTCACTACACCCATAAAAACTAGAACTATGGTTGCACTTTTCACTTTACAGGTTACAAAATTCAATCAAAGATTTTCTTTTCACCATTTACCATAATTATGTAAATTGAAACTCCAACTATACTTTTTAACTTGCAAAGTGCAATTCAAGTTCTACTTTCCACCCCTCTTCCCCATTTATGAAAAATATAAATTTTATTGCACTTTTAAAATTGAAAATTTTCTAAGTACAACTCAGTTTCCACTTTCCCACTTCCATATCACTAATTTACTTGAAAAAAAGTGGAGGTTAAAAGTTAAAATTTAATTTTGTAAACTTTCAAAATTACACCACGACCTTGAAACCCCACTTCTCCATCATTTTTACAACAACCTCCATAATTATCATTAATTTTAGGTTTATATTAATATAATTAGGTTTTTTTAAGTCATTATTTAACATTACAAATTGGATTTGTATATTTTCATGCCAATAATATTTTGAATGTTATCTAAGCCATGCCTCGCCAACACTATGATAATGCCATGACCACCATTTCCATCCTCTACAAGGATGGTATTCCTCTATTTTATCCACATTTTCCATCAAAAACTACTATATTTATGTCAAGAAAAACATATATTCTTTTTAAATTACAAGGATTTAGCTATGAATTTAGGGTTTTTCATTTTACCTTCTAATCACATTCCTTTAGGTTTTTTCCTTGTCTGCATTCTTGAGTTCTTGTCAAGAAGTCTTTCCAATAATTTACCAATAATTTTAAGAAATATAAGGTTTTAAATAATGGATTAAATATTTATTATTCCCTCAATATTATCTACATAGACCCTACATAAATCCCCCTTACAAAAACAACTCCCAAACCCCAAAAAAATTTAACTTACAAAAACAACTCCAAATCCTTGTCAAAGATCCAACTTGAAATAAAAAGCTTAAAACCCACCATAACTTTCACCAAAATTTGTAAGTAAAAATTTGAAATCTAAAACCCATTGAACTTTTTTCCAAGATTTACAAGTACAAATTACAAGTCCAAATTTTTCTAGACTTTTTAGTTGTAAATACACAGTATATCTCCACCAAACATTTAACCTACAATTGCAAGTACAAAACCTGCCAACTTTGTAGTTGGTTTTCCCACACCAAATTTAAAAAAACATATGTATATAAAGGAAATAAATTTAAAGTTAAAGGGACCTATGATCCCACTTATCTTGGACTCTAATACAAATGAGATCATTGACACAGATCTAGGTCACACAGATCTAGCTAATTTTTGGAAGAGAGTAAATGTTGAATTCAAGAATGATTGGATTAAAAGAATTTGTGATAGTCGAATACCCCAAGAAGTATCATTCCATCTATCAATGTAGAGCCATGATTTTTTTCTCATATTAGCAAAGCATTATGATGTAGGGAAGAGGGAAGTGATGAATGACAAAGGGGAAAATATTCTTAACCTTGACCTTGATTTCATAGATATCATATTCCTAATCATATAATATGAGATTTATCTAGATATAACCCCTGACTCTTCAAAGAAGTTTTATCAATATAATAATAATAATAATATATATCTATGGGTAATAAACAATCAATGGCTAAAAACCTCTATACCCACATCTACAAGACTACCTAAAACCCTAGTAAGAATAGACTTCAAAGATGAAGTAGGTGACATAATCAGACTCTTGCATAGAGTTATATGGAACTCAAATGTTAATAATTATCAAGATTGGATGTACCAATACATCTAGGTGATTCACCAAAATAAACAATATATCCACTTGTCTTAATTTAGTTATAAATCCATCCATAAATAATCAATGAAATTTCAAACTATAGGCAAGTTTTACATGAATTCATACTTGGTGTACATACTATCAAAGGGAATGGAATTTTTAGGATTGAACACAGTTCCTGATCATGTCATTAAATTTTTTAACTACTATAATAACCTCACCCTTGAGGCTATCAAACAACATTTCAAAAGGGTCAATGCTACTTTCATATATTGCATCATAATTATGTTTGATAAGGAGATATAAAGGATAAGATTTTATGATGATGCAACATCTAAAATCACAAATTGGGGATCATATTTCATTTAGTTCCCAACATATGAATACATCAAAGTGGGAGGTTTAGTGGTTGTCCCTACACCCTTCCAAGTTATGTAAGTGAAAAATGGGCCCTGATGGAACTTGTGAGGTAGCTTGAAGAAACCCACAAGTTTTTGTAAAGAAAAAATAAGTTAGGGATCCACTTCTCCATCATCATAGGGAGATATACATTCCCTTCCCTATCAAAATCCAAATGTTGAGATACCAATATGATAAAAATGACCTTAATATCTCTTGATGTAAGACCATTATATGATGTGACTAGCCATATTACTAGTATATTGGGTATCACCACATATTCCCACATTCCTTTTTACAAAGATTACTAAGAAGACATGCAAGATAAAGAGGAAGTGAGATTGAGAGATTATTCTAGGATGACACTAGAACAAATCAAAACTTACAACATGGAATTAGTCTTTGAGGACATAAAATATGATGAGTCTCTAATTGATAGGGTATACTATGATAATAATATCTATTCCCAACCTCTTCTACTATTCAAGTGGTGTATACCTAAATCCTTCTCATTAATTGATAGGACCACCCAAGTAATAAAAAAAATAGTCAATTGGCTAAGGAGAAAAGGGGTTAAGGTTACCAAAGAGACATTTAATATTAGCGAAAAGTTGAGAGAAGTGAAGGAAAAGGGTGTGTAAATAATAGCAAAGGGTTCTAATAGTGTAACCCAAGTAGATTAGGAAAATAGGCCAATTGTATCACACAAGCATAAGTAAAATCAAAAGGCTAAAAGAGGTCCTTCTACAAGACAAGAGTCAACAACATAATAGGTGGATCATCTAATATAAACTTTTATAGAGGATATATATGTTGATCAACTAGCACAAATAGTCTCCCCTCTTATTTATAGTATTTAACCAACCATAGTACTCCCTCCTCCTATGTCCACTACCCAATCAACCCAAATAGCTAGTCCTCTTATATCCACTAGTCCACTAGTGAATGTGATTGCACTTTCACTTGAACCACATGTACAAGTAACTTCCTTGGTATAAATACAATTAACACAAGTAGAAACTTAGACTCCATGTTCACTTACCTATTAAAAAAACACTTCCACCTCATCCTCCATATCCACTACTACTCCATTAATCACTAACACCACCCAACAATATATGGCTATGGACACAGTTATCCTAATTATTATCCCATTAGCCATCCCAACCACTGGGGTAGTGATTGATTCATTTTCATTTCCCATTACATTCCCTAATTTATCAGCTTTGAGTGTTCCTACCATATCTATTGATTCATTCACTACCTTGGATTCCATACTTCCACAAGTTCCCCTATTTCAATTGTGCATGCTTACCCCTCCACTCATGTCACTTCAAGCTCCTACACCCTATTGTTCCCAAAATCCATCACTTGTTTTTTAGGACAACCTACTAATCATTTTGGTCTTGTAGACCAAAATTATCTCTTTTCTTTCTCAAAAATGTTTTGAGCATTTAAGTTTTCCAAATATTCAAGCCTTTTTAGCTAAAAAAATTGTAGGTTCAACAAGTAGGCCTTCTTCAAAGGAAGTTCAAAAAACTCAAGGCTTTTCCTTAGTGTTTTGAGGAAGGTTAAATGCTAAGGTTTAGTCAAAAGACTTAATGATAGGCTTCAAATAAAAATAATTAACCACTTTGAACCGTTTAACCATTGAACCCCACCTTCACAAGGTTCAAGGTTCAACGAGTTCAAGTTTTAATGACTTCAAAGGACTTAAAGAAAAGAAGGATTCAAAGAGATAAGGTTGAACCATTGAACCTTGAACCTGAAAGGTTCAAATTTCAAGGTTCAATGGGTTCAATAAAGTTTGAAAGACTTAAAATAAAAGAAGGCTTTAAAGGATGAAGATTGAACTATTGAATTGCTAAACCTTGAACCAAAAGAGTTCATGGTTCAACAAATTCAAAGGTTCAATAACTTAGACAGACTTGGAAAATCTAGAGAGTTTGAAGTTTCAAAAGAAATCAAAGAATTAAGTTTGAATCATTGAATCATTGAAATTTGAACCAAAAGAGTTTAAAGTTAAAGGTTTAATGAGTTTGATAAAGTTTGATGGACTTAGAGAATAAAAGGCCTTAAAATAAAGAGAATGAAACATTGAACCATTGAACCTTGAACTTGAAAGGTTCAATAGGTTCAAAGAGTTCAAAGAGTTTAAAATTTAAGTAGAAGCTTTGAATGAATGAAGAAAGTGGAAGATTTTAGAAAATAAGTTTAAAGGGATGGCTCAATCGAAGGAGAAAAGGAGAGCGAATGCAACCCTTCATGAAACATTGAACCTTTGAACCATTGAACTTTAAACCAAAAGAATTCAAGGTTCAAGGTTTAAAGAGGTTCAAAGGGACTAGTGACATCCCGAAGGACATCAATTTTAAGGTGATGGAATAACCATTGATTTTCAAAAGATCTAAGAACAAGCTCAGTGACCAGCTCAAAAAGGAGTCAAATAAGCGAATGGAAAAAAATAAGAAGGTAGCCCCAAGAGCTCACATTGCTAAGAAAAGACAAAATGTAGCAAGGAAAGGGAGAAAAACTATAGGAAAACTAGAAATATCCATAGGAAAGTTATTTCTAGTAGGTGGAATAGTCCACTGGGTGGACATTAGGGAACACAAACATTCAAAGGCATGGCCTATTTTTCTACATTGTGATTAAAGGCAAATGGACAGCTGTGTAAATATCTTAAAGAAGACCAAATGACCCATTCTAAGGAAGGAACATTTGAGTTAATTTAGAGCACCAAAGTCAAGGTTGATGCCCTGTTCCAACATGGCTCTATCATAGATAATCAATGCATTCAATTCAGCATGGCCAATATTTATGAAAATAAATACCCAAGGCTTTCTGAGAAGGCTATATATTGTAATCTCCCATTTTGTATAAGAGAGATTTCTTAGTTATCAGAAGTGAAGCTCTGCCCAAATTGAAAGATAATCTTGAGATTTTGAGCTCTGACTATCAATCATATTTTGATAAATAAATGAGAAAGCAAGTGACCTTTCAGACTTTGTGCTGAAGTAAGCTTGTGTCTTTTAGGAAATTGTTCTTGTGTCTATTCCTAATTTTAGTCTTGTCTATTTAATCAAATAAGTAGAACAAGTGGAAGTAAGTTGGAAGATGTCTTGAAGCTTACTATGGAAGACTTTGTGCTATCACAATTGCTTTCAACCTATGTTTTTGTGCAAAGGACACTAGAGAGACTTTGTGCTCTCTTTATCCTTCATGATCCTTTTACTATGTTGTAGTTTTAAATTCTGACTTTGAGATATATTTAATCCTATTGTGTTCCTTCATACCAATAAATAGGAGATACAATTAAAACTTTGTGTTTTAGTTGGTTTCTTGTGGTTTCTATCTGTACCCTAGAAGGACCCTACTATTTGCTAAATATTACTTCTGAAAGAAGAGAATTGCCATTTCAGTAATTACACTAGGATCCTCCTCTATTTTGTGAACATCATCTCTAAAAAAGAGAGATGCATGGTATGATTCCACCCTTGAGTGTATTTTTAGTTTGTATTGTATAATATATTAGTTTAATAGGGAACCTCCCCTTGTTGATGTGGTAAACCCACACACTTTGCTGTATAAATCTCCTTATGTTGTGGTTGATGCACCTATTTTGCCATCAGTTAGTTGGTGATGAAATATTCACCCAACACACCCCTAGTAATCACATCAATACCCACTTCACCCATTTAAATACCCATTTCCTCCACTCCATGAGTAATCCAAGACCCCACCAAGGAGGTGGAGACTAAAGGATTCACTGAAAGAACCATGGCTACTCAACCCACAAATGGGAAAGAGATTAAAAAATCATCAATTAAGGATTTAGTGGAAACATCAATGATGGATGCATCATGTATCATAATAACCATGATTGTATCAACTTCATTAGCTATAGATTCATAGATGATAATGTTAGGATCATAAGATGTTACTCCAAGCTGGCTATCACAATCAATGACAAAGAAGTAGAAATAAATGGTGTCTCCCAACACACTAGACTTTGGTCTATTAGAAGCATCCAAAATATCAAAGGCATGCCCTAAGACCATATCTAGGATATCATATGATTCAACAGGAGATGGATATGTGGAAATAACAATCCCCCCACTAGATAAATGAAAAGAAGATCTAGTGCGGATTATCAAATATCCAAAGTTCACCTAGGTCATCTGATAAGAGAGGGACTAAAGCATGATGTTCAGTCAAGCATTAGCTCTCCTTTTGAGAAGATATATTGTGACAAGGTCATAAATGACAAATTAAAGAATAAAGTTGAGAAGTTGATAACTACCCTAAATAATTTCATATAGCCAGTAGCCCAACCAACTCAGTCTCTTTCTTAGTTCCCTAACAAATAAAAACTTGAAGAAGTGACAAATATTAGTAGTATGTGGAGGGATAAAAAGGACTAGGCTAAAGATCTTATCACAAAAGAAAATAAAGTAATAGATCTAGGAATGGAATATTACAATATTCTAAATGATGATCAAGAATTTTTGAAAGTAGAAATAAGCAAATACAAGGAAGAGATTGAAAGATTGAAGATATTCTTCACAAAATTATAGGTTTTTGACCTAATTAAGACTGGTACCCTCATATCAAAGAAGATATTTAAGAGTTCTAAAGATCATGACAAGATAAATAAGGTATTCCATTTTATAATCATGATACTCATTGATAGTATTAATAAGTTCAAGGTTATATATGATAAATCCACTAATATAATATATGACATTGAAGAATTGCTTATTAAATATCCTGTGAATCAATTGATCATCAAGATCAAATCCTTTATATTCAAGAGGTTCAAGATAAATTCAAAGGAGTAGTCAAGAGAGAGTTAGCATGGGATATAATGTTCAACTTGAGTTCCATCTACCGATTCATTAGGTATCATAATACACTAGATCATATGGAGAAAGGCACTCAAGTATATAGGGATACATATAGAGAACTCACTAAAGTGATAAAAAAATGTGAGATAAAAAATATTTACAGCCTTGTTCCTCATGAATATTGCCTCAAAGAGATCTTTAGTAGCTTTGATAGTTATATTACAAAAATACAAGCAAAGAAGGACAAAGAATAACTAGAGGTCATGGTTGTGGACTAATTATTTCAAATTAATTCTAAAAATACATTCTATAAATTACATTTCTTGTTGTAATAAAAATTGTAAAATTGTAGGTTTTAAATTACAATTATCATTTTGGCATATTTTTTTGAGAAAGAGCCACTTTTAATTTTCAAGTATCTTTTTGACAAGATTTTATGTTTTAGAAGTAAAACTTGTAAATTTCACTTTTCCTTTTAACAAAGTTTGAGTTTCTTAACTTGCAAAAACTCATGTTGTAATTTACATTTCCTTTTTTGTCAAGTTGAATGACTTAAAAAAATTTAAAAGTCTTAATTAAAAAATACAAATTAGGTTTTACAAGATATAATCTAAAATACCTAAAAGCATTTAACTTTGCTAAATGATAGTTCATTTTGGCACCTCATTCCTTGGAAAAGATAACAACAGCTAAATTCAAAGAGGAAGAGAATGTTTGCATGAAGATTCTAATGGATTTATTCCATTCCATCAACACTTTTTGAAGTGTCCATTAGTTGCATGTTTTTTATTCCATCCATCTACTCCACTAAGGATGACATTTGCAATAAGTTCCCAAATTTTCTTGCTCTTCAATTGGGCATAAGGTTTTGATAAATCCATCTTTTTCAAAAGATTATTTTTGTATAAATATGGGTACCCAACATGGACCATTTATCTTTTTTTTGTTGGAGAAATTGTTCTACATTTTGAACAATTGATCCACATGTTATAACCTAGAGAATGATAATAGATTAAAGTTTTGCCTTCCTTGTCTATGTTATCTTTATGTATGAATAGATCTTTATTGTATTTGTGAATATTCTAAGTATTGTTTAAATAATGTAGATTCATCTATCGTATTCTTTTCTACCCTTTTGAAATTTTATTGAGAGAAAATAAAGAATCTTGTTCCTTATATAATAATTGCCCAATATTGCCTTTGATTTCATATTTGTATAAGTTTGTGTTGAAATAAATTTAAATATATTTAATGTTATAATATGTTCATACAAAGAAAGAATTAATTTCCACTATAATAGTTTGGTGCAATCAACATTTTCTAGTTTTAAAATTCATTCTAAAACTCTTTTCCTCACAAGTCAAACCCTAGTTATTAAGATCACTAAGAAGTAGTATTCTGATGTGAACTGGTAATACATTAGTTTCATCAAACTTAGTGAAAGGAAACCATCTTATCTAGAGGTTTACGTCAATTTTATAAGGTTCCATAACTTGGAGGTGATCCCATTATGTCATTAGATTTACCATAGTTTGTAACTCATACTATACAACACACTACCACACAAAGATGAGTGAAAAATATAATTGATAAAAAATTTTGTCATCCCTCATGGGACCCAAAGATCATAACTAGGATATGTGTGTTATTATCAACAAGCATTTTAAAATCCTCATACACATTTTAAAAGAACCTAGTGACTCCACTAGCTTATAGATTCAGGAGATCCAAGTTTATGTATGTCAAATAAATAGACATGATCATTTACTAAAGGTAAGAAAACTGACTTGCACGAATTATCATTTACATATATGAATAAATCAAAATTAATTGTACCTTATACTAGAGCATATCATACAAATCTATTTGCATCTCTTATAAATACACACAATTATTTCATACTTCTTATTATGGCCCTAAGAAATCAAAATTTTGTAGCCTTCAATGGAGGCATCCCACTTCAGTTAGCCCAATATGATGATATACCCACCTCAACTTTGAAAATCCTTTCATATTTTACTGGTGAAATTACACTACTCCCATTAAACATATACAAGATATTTATAACATTTTCTCAATCCATAATATAACATAAAAAAATGTTGTAATTAGACTTCTTACATCCTCATTTAAGGGTAAATCCTTACATTGGTATGTAAGTATACTTCCCAATTCCATCCATGTATGGAATTATTTAGGGTCTACCCTATGCATGAAATTTAAAGATAAGATTGACCACCTGATGATTTTATGAGGTTAAGTCACTATTTAAAAGCTTTGTCAATGAGTTGGTAGCTAGGAAAAGGTAATAATCTCAAAACTATAGGCCTTATCAACAATATAACCAAACATACCAACCCAATAGGTAGTCATACCAGAGCAACTCAAAACCTTAAATTCAATCCATGCAATAAATCCTACAAACATCCAATGTTCTACCTACACCAAGTACTTATAAATCTATTGTACCTATTTAGAACAACCTAGATGAAAAATACAAGTGATTTTATCCTTATGCTTAATGGCATAATTAAAATGTTTGTCCTAATGGAGTCATCAATAAAACCTTGATGATGTAAATCATATAAAACACCCAAGGTTAGAAAGAATAATTTTCTTCCAAGCAAGAAGATACATAAGAGTCTTCTTAGAATGAAGCTACTCTTTTAAGCTGGCAAGAGGAGGATTTGTTTGATGTAAATCAGGAGGAAGCACTAATTAATGGTGGTAGTTCAGTGGTAGTGAATAAACTCTCTAAAAAGAGGGAAATAAGAAGTGATCAAACCTCCAAGTTTGAGTAGGCTATAACTTATAAAGTTTCACAAGAGTCTACAAAAGGCAACATAATTCAACAACCATCCAATGTGTCGATGGGCTAGTCAAAGTCAAAATTAATAACCCAAAATCTTATGAAATAAGAAATAGTTCCCAAAAAGGTGCTATCAAATGTTGTTAACATTCCTTTCATTATTATAGACTAAATGAATAAGACTAATTTAAATGTCACCATGTGTGAAGCACTGTCTATTCCAGCATAGAGGGACTTGCTTCAAGAAGATTTTAAAAACTTCCCAAAAATAGATAAGGTCCTAGCTAAGGGACCCAATACTATGGCTAATTTTTGTCATCCTCAAATAGATACAAAAGCAATTAAAAATGGTAAGCTCCATTTTTTTCCCTTTCACTCATAGTTGGGAAAAAACTTATACATAACTGCATGGTAGACTTAGGGTTAGCATTTATTTATGCCCAATAAAATAGCTAATGCTCTTGGTATTAAATATACACTTATCACAAAAAGTGTGGTTTAATTAGATGGGACTATAGTTCGAATAATTAGGAATATAAAAATTTTAAACCTTATAATCTATGCATGTCCAATCTTGTCAATTCCCAAGATATTTTGGTTATTGACCAATCACCCTATTTTAGTATTTATCTTTCTCAAGACTTCATGACAAAAATGGAAGGGTATCTATATGTTTATTGGTCCCATATATTACTCAAAATAAGATATGGAACTAGAGTGACAATAAGAGCTGAGATAATTCATAAAGACCACACTAAGCCATACACTCCTATCCTTGTGGATATGAATTATACATTACAAGATCAAGAGGAGGAGCTTGACCATGAGGTTGTAACATCTATGGAATAAATCCCAAACACTTATCTATTTGAATGGGGATTAGTTCTCTAGTTTTATTCTCATGATTATGTAAAATAAAATAGGTTGGGTAGCTAGTGCATTCATGAAAATGATGTAATCATCCCAAACCTTGTAAAATCAGTAGAGGATCTCTAAGGAGTGTGGAAACTATTCTTTGATGTCTCAAGAAGTATGAATGGTGAAAGTGAAAGTACTATTTTGATATTTCCTAAAAAAGAGAGTTATTTATATTCTTTCAGACTTTAGTTCAGCTACACTAATAATTTAGCTAAATATTAAACATTGATTCAAGGTCTCTAGCTGGCTAAAGAAAGAGGAATATAGTCACTACAAGTGTTTGGTGATAGTGAACTAATCATTCACCAATTAAGATCTAAAATCATTGTAGGATTGGATTACAAAGTTGGTTAGTCAAAATTAGTTAATAAATCCATGAAAAATGCATTAAAAACTTAACAAAATAAGCTAACATATTCTAATGGGGGTTTAAAATGATAATCAAGGACAAATTAAATAAATCAATACCAATTACCTTCCCAAATGATTCCACCATCCAAGAGCATCTTCAAGCATGTTTTTCTCCTTGATTTAATATTCTTGTCATTATAAATAATAGATGTCAAGCTCCTCCATTGCCTCAAGACCACTATGTATAACCTAGGCTCAAGATAAGAAATATCTAATCTATGAATATGAAATGAATCTTGCAAATAAACCACAATGATCAACAAAAAAAAAGATTGTGGAGATAATTCTGCATTATAAGTTTACAATAATTTTAAGATTAAAATGATGGTTTATGCCCTTATATTTATAGATTTTCCAAATGGGCTAAGATAAACCATGACCATCCATCTCAATATTGAAATGTGTGGCCATGAATTAATCAAATATCTAAAATTAAATTCATAAATATCCTCATAATGATTTGGGAGGAAGGGGCATTAATTAGGCATGGGTGTCCATAACATTGATATTTATTGCATTTATGGCTTGAGGATGTCACACCATAGATCATGTCACTAGGTGATGAAAATATTGAGAATCAATTTCCAATAATGAAATAATCAAGAAGTTCCATAGAAAATACACTTAAGTTCTTGATTTGAATTAATTAGCTTAAACAAGATTAATCAATTTTTAGTGTAATTGTTGGAAAATTAGTGCTCAATTAATCAAAATGGTTAGAAATTCATACTACTGCATCATAATTTGGCACAAGAAGAATTGGAAGGTGATGTTAGATGCATTTAGACTGTATTCTCATTTAGGATGTTGTCGACACAAAATAACAAAGGTACATGATGTGTACTAACAAATTAGAAGAAAAATTTATCTAAATAATAAAAAAATGAAATCCTCATTTTGACTTGAAATGAATTGATTAAAGTTAGGAATCACATAAATTGCATTACCCCATTCATGGATACATTAGCCTAAATTGACACTTGTATATGACAAGCTTGAACCATTTGGCATATTTTTAGTGATTTTAACCTAAATTGTGCATTTGAGTGCAAATCAAGTGAGATTGACACTTTAAACACAAATAGTGTTAGGAATTGGATGTCTACATTTTTCCCTTATTTGAGAAGGCATATAAAGACATTCAAGTGAAGCAACATCTTTTCAAAGAAACTAGCTGTCAAGAATAAAATATAAATAACCTATGATGCCCCCTTAAGAGGTCATACTAGGATGAAAGAGAAGTATGGACTCTCAAAAATTGAGGGAAAGTGGGAGATTAACCCATGGAATAGATCACATCCAGATGAGCTAATACTTACATGTGTGGTTACCATCAATAATCAAAATATAATTAGAGGTATAATGGGCCCCAAAATAGGGGGAATGGGAAGGATTAAATCCAAACATATAAGTGACACACTTTGAATGCTCCCAATTTTAGAGTGCAATCTACATGCTTATGGAATTTATCAATCTTGAGATAAGTTGCATACTAAAAAAATGCCATCATGGGATGTAGTATGGAGAGCTTGGAATTAGAGGAAAAGGATAATGTGGTCTCTAAAGATATGATAATAAGAAGTGCCTCAGTAGGGAAGATTTGATCATGATAAGATATTTTTTCCCTAGTAGGGTTAATTTTGATCAATGATAAAGAATAAATAATGGCTTGCCCCTATAGGGATAATTTAGATTTATTAATTAGTTTAAATGTTGTTCCCTATTATGGGTAAATTGGCAAGAAATTAGCTCAAGGATATAACCTAAAACATAGGTTAAAATGAATAGGCACAAACATAAATGTAATAGTATAATAGCCATGAAATCCATAAGGAACCATGTATATTAGAATGTACATAGTGATGAAAGAGATGAAAATAAGAATAAACATGGTCAAGTTGGCCTCAATAGAAATTAAGCACTACCTACATAGTCCAAATGGACCTCAATCCAATGTAGTTCACCTAAAACATAGAGAGAATGGAATGAAGGATGATAAAAATTGAATAAAACTTTATTAGATTCATGATGTATGCTAAGAGATGCACATCTAAGCATATATTCAGGTGCTAAACCTATTGAGCCTAGTTTATGCATAGTGACCTTAAGATCTATTCATTGAAGTTGTGTTCATGTTAAGACTTGAGTCTAGAACACAAAGTGCTTGCTATAACAAAATAAATTAGGCATCATAAGTATGAAAAACTCATAATGACATTTAATTTTAATTGTGTAGATCTATTTCAAATGTGAATACCTATAACTAAGGGCAATGGTAAAATAATGACCAAAACTAGAGTTACAACTATTTACATTTAAACAAAAAAGCAAAGACAAATAAAAAGATAAACATAAATGTACCTAGCTTAAAATTAAGATATGAACAATCAAGACTTAAGTAGAAATAAAAATGTTTAAAGACAAAATGAGAACAACTTAATAACATAATATCAAGATATAAATAATCAAGATCTATGTGGACCATCAAGATGTTCTTGAAAATAAAAGAGAAGAGCATAATCAAATAGGGAAGCACAAGACTAAGGTGAGACAAGAAGTAATAAAAAGATAACAGAAGATGAAATAAATGAAGATGAAATAAATCACAATAAAACACAACAAAACACCAAAAAAACTTAAATAAAACACGTCACAAACACAAACCAGGTTAGTGTAGTTTTTAAAAAAATTATCCATGATGTGTAGTAGAGCTGTTACTTTCCACTACAACATAACAAATAAAAAAGACATAAATTTTTTTCCTTAATCAAAGAGTAAAATGGAAAAATAAATGGGGGAAGATAAGAAAATGAAGGGGTTGGTCAATTTGACTCCAGATATACAAGAAAAGTGGACGTTGCCTATATAGTTCCATGGATGCATGTTATAACATAAACTTTAGGCCAAATATAGTTCTCCCAGGAAGTGGGATAGAATAAAAAGGTGATGACCAAAACATATGATTAATATTTTATAAGAAATTAAATGACAAGACAAATTATATTTGTCTTGTAAAATACAAAGTGTGTGGGACAAGATGACTTGCACAGCATAAAGTTAATAAGATAAAATGCTTACAAAATGATAAGAGCATGAGGATCATAATGTACAAAAGCATAAAACAATGTTTTTGTTCTTTTATGGGTCATTTATAATGTTTTTTGGATAAAATATGTATAAATATAAAACCGAACTAGTCAAGGAGATGCTCATCCGAGTTTAGAAGCTCCAATAAACAACTAAGCCGACTACAACAAAATACATGAATATAAATAATGAATCAAGAAAGTAGCTAAGGATTCTAGTAATAGATAAATCTAATTATAATGGCACATTCTTACAAATTGGTGAGAACAAGGATCTTTAAAAGACAACAATGTTCACAAAAGAGTTGCAAATGTAATATAAAACAGTGTGCAACACAAAATTAATATAAAGAACCATTTAATAGGTAAAGATCTTAAGATGAAAATGTGTCCTTGCTCACTTATCTATAGAAGAAGCTAAAAAATATTGTCTTGAATGAACTTATTTGTATAAATTTAATTAAAGGTGTTCATAATGCTGATGAGACATAATAAGGATCATAATTGGTCGAGGGACAAAAAGTGTTCAAGTTACAACAAGCCAAAGACATAACAAAGAATATGGTTCTCAAAGAGAATGGTCCAAAGAATAACATTCAATAAATGGATAGTCTAGGGTGGGATAAATAATGAGGTTATCAAAGAGAATGGTCCAAATAATATGGTTCTTAGAGAGAATGGCATAGGGTAGGATAAAATGTGTTTAGAGTACCAACAATCTAACAAATTTCACTATCTAGAGTCACAAAAGTAATAGGACTCATGTGAGAGTGGTCCAAGGTAATATAAAATGGTAGGATAAACAAAATTCAGCACAAGTTGCCCCTAAATAAGGTGTCTTATGAATAATGATTCAAATTTGTTGATGTGTAGAACCTTTTAAGGTGCAATATGTTCATGGGCTCTGGAAGTCCTTCACCATTTAGAGTAGCTAGTCAATATGACCTTAATCCATAGTTTTCCATGATAACATATGGTCCAAACTAATTAGGTTGAAACTTACCTTTTTTCTTATGTTTAGCATTTATTTTCTTTTTGTCCTCTTTCAATAACAAATCACCAATCTCAAAATCTTGAGGGAGAATGTGCTTGTTATAGCTTCTTTGCAATATATTCTGATAGACTTGAAAGTTTTCTAGGGCATCCAAATACTATCCATCAATAATTAATAGCTCTTTTAAGCTTGAGACTTTGTAGTATTCATCATCTTCAATATGCTCTAGCAATACTCACAATGATGGAAGCTCGATCTCAATCAAGATAATAGCTTTTATGCCATAAATAAGGGAATATGGAGTCACTATTGTTGGGGTTTGATGACTGGTTCTATAGGCCTAGAGGGAAAGAAAGATTTTTAAGTGCCAATTATGGCCAACATCATTTACAATTTTCTTTAACATGGATACAATGGTTATTTTTATGCCTTGGCTTGTCCATTACCTTGTAGGATATATGGAGTTGATTTATTATGCTTGATCTTAAATTTTGTACAAAGGTCCTTAACATCTCCATTTACAAAGGATCCACCATTATCAGATATAATATGAGTTGGGATGCCATATTGATAGATGATATGGTAATGGATTAATTTATCTATCTATTTCCTAGTGACATAAGTGAGAGGAGTGGCCTCAATCCACTTAGTAAAGTACTCAATAGCAGTCAAGATATGCTTATGGCCATCTGAGGGTATTGGGTTAATTTTCCCAATATAATTGAGGCCCTAAGTAAATAATGGACATGGTTTTGTGATTGAATATAGTGGTAAAGAAGGTGTGTGTATCAAATTTCCATGTTATTAATAAGAAATGCACCTCCTTACATAATTACAAGAATTAGTCTCTATTTTTGGCCAATAATAGCCCATTTTGAGGAGCTTCTTTGCTAAGACTACACCATTGGTTTGGTCCCCACACATTCCTTCATGATCCTCCCTTAGTTATAGCTTGCATTCTCTTGAAGATAAATAATGAAGAAGCATTCCATCATAACCTTTGTGATAAAGCAAATTTCCAATGAGGGTATAACATGATAAATGGTGAAAGAAGATTTTTTGTCTGTTATTAGATAGGTTGGTTGGGAAAACATGATCATGGAAATAGTTATAAAAATCTTGAAATAATGGTAATTTAGGTGGGGAATTGGGATCAACAATGGGGCATACCCTCTCTAAATTTGACATAATGTGCAGAAGCTAAAGCATATTCTCAATCAAAAACTAATACAATTTATCATTATCATCAATCTATATCATGTAACTAATCATTACCATTGTGTTGGTTGATCTGTTATTGGCCCTTGGAACTTGTTCAAACTAAAGAGATTTAAAATGACCTTTGAGATTATCAACAATTTGCTTGTAAGGAACAACTTATTGTCTCTAGTTTGATATTGATCAGTGGTCTAATTAATGATTAATTGGGAATCACCATATACTTTTAAGCTTTGAATATCCCATTGTATGGTAAGGCAAAGCCCTATAATCAATGCCTCATACTCAACCATATTATTCATACAATGAAACTATATATGAAATACTTTGGGAATCAAATCCCCTTGGGGTGTAATCAATAATATGCTAGCTCTAGATATGTAGGATGTAAAGGATCCATCAAAATATAACTTCCATTATTTATATTCCTATAATTCTTGTTTTATTTCCATAATAAAATCATTTGGAAAGTCAAATTTGAGCAGTTGAGTGTCTTTAATAGGGGATTCTGCAAGTTGATCAATAATAAATTTCCCCTTGATTACTTTCTAATTCTGATACTCACTATCAAATTCACTTAAGAGGATAATCCACTTAGCCATGCATCCTTGAAGAGTTGTTTTGTATAATAATAATTTAAGAGGATCCACCTTGGTAATGACAATAGTTTTATTTTTTAGCATATAATGTCACATCTTTTGAGTATTAAATACCATAGCTAAATAGGCCATCTCAATAGGTTTATAATTATGTTAATAATCCATTGGAGTATGACTTAAATAATATATTACATTTTCTTTACCTTGATCATCATGCTAAGCCAAAAGTGGCCCTAGTGTAGGATCAATTGTTGATATGTAAAGAAGTAGCGGTCTTCTAGGTGTTGGTAGTCTCAAGATTGGTAGATTGGGTAAATATGTCTTAATCTTCACAAATTTTATTTGAAAATATTCATACCATTGAAACATGATCCCTTTCTTCAAGAAATGGGTAAATGGGTGACACTTATCTACCAATTGAGAATTGAACCTATGTATAGATTGGATCTTTCCTTGTAGGCTTCATAATTGTTTAATATTATTTAGTGGAGGCATTTCCATAATGTCCTTGACCTTGATAGGGTTGACTTCAATCCCTTTTTCTAATACAATAAAACCTAGAAATTTACTTGAAGTGATACCAAAAACACACTTATTAATATTTAGGTGGATTTTGTATTCATGAAGCCTCTCAAAGATTCTTCATAAAACATCAAGATGTCCTACTCTTGTTCTTGACTTTGCTAATATGTCATCAATATATTCCTCAACAATATCATGCATCATATCATGGAAGATGATAGTCATGGCACACTGATGTGTGGCTCCAGTGTTTTTTAAGATAAATGGCATGACTTAATAGTAAAATGTTCCCCACAAAGTGGTGAACATAGTATTGTGTTGATCTTATTGGGTTATCTTGATTTGATTGTATCCAAAAAAATTATCCATTAAGGATAGCATCTCTTACCTAATAGTCGAGTTGATGATCATGTCAATGTTAGGTAGAGGAAAATCATCTTTGAGGTGCACTTTTTTGTTATCACTAAAATTAATACATATACATATACCTAAGTTATTTTTACTCACTATAACTATGTTTGAAATCCATTTAAAATAATCTATGAGTCTAATGACACCTACTCTTAGCAACTTTTCTAGTTCTTCTTTAACTAATAGGGTAATGTGCAGATGCATCTTCCTCAATTTATGATTGACTAGTTTGGCATCAAAATGAAGAACAAGGTGATTCACAACCAAATTTGGGCCTAATCCTAGCATGTTGGAGTATGCCCATGCAAAGATGTCAATATAATCCCTTAGGAGATATATAATATGTTCACATTTTACTTCAATAAGGGAAGCTCCAAGATAAACAATTTTGGGATCCTCATAGGTTCCTAGGTTGACTTCCATTATGTTCTCCATAAGTATCATGGATCCATCCTATAGAATGGTAGGTAAGGTATGATCATGATCATCTTCCTCTACTACATCTTCTTACAATTCCTCCCAAAGTTTTGGATAGTGTGATGAATTAAAATCTTCTATCTCAGGTAAAGGTCAAGTGGCAAATACCTCAAAAAGCATAAGAATGAGATTATCAAACATTTGTTGTTATTATAAAGAGATGATTTTACTGGTTATAGAACTTAGGATAGATGGACCTTCTAAATCTTGAGGGAATGAGAAAACCTTCCTACTTGAGAGTGCCTAAAATAGGTTTTAACTTGAAGGATTATCTTTTTCTTTACTTTTTCCCTAATCGATGAGTGATTCAAAAAGTTTTTCACTTGAATATATTGATGCTTCATTTTTATTGTGACCAATAAAATTTACTTGCCATCCAAAATAGGAAGAAGGATACATTGAAAAATCAAAGCCTTCTTTGTGATCACAAATGGGCAATCCATCTCATAGGCCCATGTATTATGAAATTTATTCTTCATTTTAAAAATCATCAAGCTATATGAATAAATTTTGTTGGTGCTAATCAATGAGTTCAAGATGGAAAAGGCATATGGAAAAATGAGGGTTTGCTTCAAGATAGGAATCTCCAATAAAGTTACAGGGTTTTACTTTAGTAGGGGAAGCTGTAATGGTAGATCTTGATTCACGATGGGAAACTCTAATAGTGGGATATGTTCTTTCTTTAGGATGGGAAGCTCTAATAGTTAATTTCAAAATGGAATTAAAATCAATTAGGTACATTTTAGCAAGCTCATCAAAAAGGCTATAATGGGATGTTGTGTCACTGCTAAGAGTCTCATTACTAGTCAATTCAAAAGAATCACTATCAAAAGTTATGAGGTCACCCCAAAGTGGTATAAATTTGAGACTATGATTCAAATTACGTACTCCAGCTGATAAGTGTTCTAATATTCCTTGTACTCATGGGCCAAGTCCTTTTCTTATATAATCAAGATGATCCATGATATGATTAGGGATATGATACCTTGGATTCTGAAATCAATGAGCAAGACCTTCAGAATATAACTAGTCTCCCTCGGTAAAATCCTCTCAATATTTCTTTGGCACAATAGTAGGTATAAAAACCACATGTGATTTTTATTGTTTCTTATTTTGTTATCGAATCATGTTAGATCTATTAGGATTCTTTGAAGGTTTATGCTTACTGAATGTTTTTGAAGTTTTAGGTAACTTTATAATATGGAAGGCATCCTTAAGATTGTATGTGGAAATGCCCATGTATTTAATAACAACATTCTTCACAAGAGTTGTGGGAAAATGATCAGCTGAGGTGGAAGCAAGATCACTAGGGTTTATATAATTGGATGGAGGTGGATGCAAAACTATAGTCTTGTTCTTATTTTCAATGAATTTAAAACCTAGACAATAGTTATAATTATGGAACTCAACCTCAATATGTTTAAAATATTCATAAGGTTATTGATTGGCAAGAATAATAACCTTGATCCTATCATGGGGAAACTTAAGGCACTAATGTAAGGTGAAGGGAATAACCTATACTTCATGGATCTAAATATGACTAATAAGTATGTTATAAGGAAGTTTAATGTCTATAATATGAAGAAATGTATGATGTGAAACTAACCCAACAATGATTGGCAACCAAATAGTACTAGCAGACTCCCTCTCAGCATTATCTTAAGCCTTAATGGTGATCATCTCTAGTGGAATGTCTTTCATAGTATAGCCCAATATTTGTACCAACTTAAGAGATATGATGTTCGGACCTGAACCATTGTCTATAAAAACCCACTTGATCTTATGGTTTTTAATGATTAATTCAATTTAAATTGGGTTATTATGTATTTTTCCAAGTGTATACATGTATTTTTTTATCAAATTTTACTTGACAAAATGAATACAAACATCCCACAAGGTTTTGGAGCTATTCAAGATTTATATCATTAAGAATAGTGGATTATTTTAAAAGATTGTTTGGGATAGTTCTATGGACTTTAGATGTCCACAAGAGATCTGAAATAGAAATTTGGGAAAGGGTTTTACTCAATTGATCCAATAAACTATAGTATTTTCAACATTTGGATGAAAAAACTTAGATTTGGATGGCACAATAGTTGGTTTTGGATATGTTCGCATAATTTTCACATTAGGTTATAAGGAAGAAGGTGGCAAATGGCCCTGGAGAGTATTTCACAAGCATCTAGTTTTGAATTTAAAACCTAGAGGTGGCATGGAGCCAATATAATTAGAAAACAAAGGCAAAGGGCCTTAGAGGGTGACTCATGGGTGTCTAGTTATATTACTATAATTTAGAGTCGACAAGGAGCCATTGTAATTAGAGGAAAGATGTTGCCCAAAAATAGTAACCCATGAAAATGCAGTCACAATAGAATTACATGAACTTGACATGGAATTACTAGGGGGAGAGGGTGTTAACCATATAATAATGGGTCCCTATAGTCATATAAAATATTAAAATTGGTAACTTGAGCATGGCTAATGACACCCAACCCATAGGTCCCTCTTACTTACTCTCATGACCTTCATAAGCATCATTTCATTGATTCCTAATCATTTTTAGCCTTTCAAACTTAATCCTAGATCAACCAAACTACTCTTTCCATGACTAATCCATCCCCCTAGGCCCCATTAGTTGAGGACAATAGCACCACACTTGGAATTTATCACTAGTTCCACTCTTATCTAATTTTGATCCTCCTATTCAAGTGCATTTTTGGCCCCAATTATTATTTTCTTTTGGTTTCCCCATCCTTCTCCTTATCAACCTAATGTGAGTACAATCAACTCATGAATAATATCTCCCTATAAAATCCCATTCAAAGATCATTTAGAAGGGGTTTGTAATTATCACCAAGCAAGCAAGAATAAAAGCAAGACTACTCAAGCAATCTTCCCTATTCTCAAAATACAACTAGATAATCTACTTACAAGCTTATCTAAATTCTTACACCATTCCCTAACCACCTCAAGCACATCTAGTTTAGAATTTTCCATATTATTACACTATATTACACAAAGAAAATCAAGAGAGAGAAATACATATGGCTTGATCCCTCTTTAGAGTATTGGTATGTAGGTAGCATGCCCATACAAGGGGTGTGGATACATGTTCAATGAATTTTACACACACTAACCCCCCTTATTTATCAAAACTAGTCAAAGCATAATGGATTATAGGGTTTAAAAATAAAATAAACTATATAAGAATCTCTATATATTTCCAACTACTGAAACTTCATAGACAAGATCACATAGACATAGTGAACAAAACCTAAAAAGCTTAAATCTCTTAGATAATAGTGGTAGAGGTGGACTACATCACTGGTGCCACTCCTATCCACTTTTGAAATTCTTGTCTAATCATAAAATCAAGGTCAAATCTTAGTTTTTGATAGTGTCCCAATCTTTCATAGTGAATCTCAAACCTTGTCTTAGTCATATTAGTTAGTTTTTAGCTAAGTCTTATTTTCTCCTTATTACTATTTAAAAAGGTAAAAATTACAATATAATTTTCAAAAATTAGTAGCTTAATTATTTAATATTAATTTACTAATTTTACTACTCAGACCCTTTAACTAAATTAGGAATATTACACCAATATTCCAAAATAGGTTAAATCAGTCCCATACTATGAACACAAAATGGTTCATGTGGTTTGATAGTAACAGTGAAAATGTGGGTTGTATAAATGCATCCCATGGTGTTTTTATAGTCATAAAGTATGTTTTTTTAACCCAAATTATTAGTATGGGTATTATGATCATGATTATGCTCATGTTGATTATGATTTTCACCTTAATTTTAGCTTTGATTCTACCTCTATCCTTGGTTTTATCTTCGATTTTGGTTGTTATTTGGTGGTGGTTGATTATGTTGAGGAAAGGGGTCCTTGTAGATTCCCATATCCTAATTTATCTCTTGATTATGGTCCAAATTAATCTCAACCTTTCCACTCTCAATGAGATCTTCAATAATATGTCAAAATTAGATGCAATGATAGGCACCGTGACCAACAACATGATGAAAATTGCACCATTCATTCTTTTTGTACCAATATAGTTTTGGTTGATCTTGAGTAAATGGCCTTGGTAATATCCATATAATTAGATTAGTTGTTAAATTATTTTGGAACACTATTTTAATTTGTTCTTCAAATTTACTAAAAACCCTAAAAATGCCATGGTTTGTCTTTCATGGATGTTGTCTCTACAAATTAGGTGGTGGATTAGGTGGAGATAATTATACATTTAGGGTGAAGCCTGCATCATTTGTATGTGACTTGTTTCATTTAGTCAATTCCCAGCCATGTGCTCATTCTTTTTCTTATTTAAAGCCTTAGGTTTCTCTTGTACAATTGTTAGACTAGAAGATAGGGTCAGATTTGAAGTTTGACCTTATGTGAAAAGTTAGGCCCATAAACTTGATATTTGTTGATTTTGGCCTCAAGATGTAGGATTGGATTAAAAAGTTGGTTAGTCAAACATTAGTCAATAAATCCATGAAAAATACATAAAATAACTGAATAAACTAATCCAAACTATTCCAATAGGGTTTTCAAATGATAATAGACAAATGAAGGAAAGCAATACCAATTGCCTTCCTAAATGATTCCACCATCCAAAAGTGGCTCCAAGCATGATTTTCCCCTTGATCTAATGTTCTTTTCATTGTCAACAATGGATTCCAAGCTCCTCCATTGCCTCAAGACCACTATGTATAACCTAGACATAGATTAGATATTTCTTATCTTGAGCCTAGGTTATATATAGCGGTATACATGGGTAAGCCATTATTTATTCTTTATCAATGATCAATATTATCCCTATTGGGGAAAAACTATCTTATCACAATCCAATCTACCCTATTTGGGCACTTAATATTATCATATCTTTTTAGACCACGTTCTCATTTTCATCTAATTCCAATCTCTCCACACTACTACCCAGAATGGCACTGTTTTAGTGTGTAACTTATCTCAAGATTGATCAATTACATAAGCACGTAGCATACACTCTCAAATTATGTACATTCAAAATGTGTCACTTATAGGTTTCGATTGAATCCTTCCCATTACCCCCATCTTGGGTCCCATTATACTGCTAATTATATTTTGTTCATTGATGGTAACCATGTATGAAATCATTAACTCATCTGGATGTCATCTATTTCATGGGTTAATCTCTCACTTTCCCTCTTTTTTTAAGATTCCATCCTTCTCTTTCATCTTAGTATGACCTCTCCATGGTGTCATCATGGGTCATTTCCATTTTCTTCTTGACAACTCTTTTCTTTGAAAAGATGTTGCTTTTCTTGAATGTATCACTATGCCTTCACAAATAGGGGGAAAATATAGACATCCAATTCCTAACACTATTTGTTTTGAAATTGTCAATCTTACTCAATTTACACTCAAATGCACAATTTAGGATAAAATCACTAAAAACATGCTAAATAATTTGATCTTGTCATATACAAGTGCCAATTTAGGCTAATGTATCCCTAAATGGGGTAATGCATTTTATGTGATTCCTAACTTAAATCAATTCATTTTGAGTCAAAATGATGATTTCATCTTTTTATGCTCTAGATCACTCTTTTCTTCTAATTCATTACTACATAATGTAATTTTGTTGTTTTGTTTCGGTAATATCCTAAATGGTAATATGGTTTGAATGCATCTAACATCACCTTATAATTCTTCTCGAGTCAAATTATAACCCAGTAATATGACTTTATGACCATTTTCATTAATTGATCACCAATTTTCCAAAAAATTACACTAAAAATTGATTAATGTTATTTAAGATAATTCAAATCCAGAGATTAAGTGTATTTTCCATGGAATTTATTTATTATTTCATTATTAGAAACTAATTTCCAATATCTGCATTGCCCAGTGACATGATCTATGGGAGGGCATCCTCAAGACATAAATGCAACAAATATCAAGGTTATGAACACCCATGTCGAATTAATTCCCCTTCCTCCCAAATCATTATGAGGATATTTATAGATTTATTTGAAAATATTATATTAATTCATGGCCACACATCTCAATCTTGAGATGGGCAATCTTGATTGATCTTAGCCCATTTGGAAAATCTATAAATAAAAGGGTATAGACCATCATTTTTAAGCTTAAAAATAATGGTCTATGCCCTTCTATTTATACATTTTCCAAATGGGCTAAGATCACCCATGATTGTCCATCTCAAGATTGAGATGTGTGGCCATGAATTAATATAATATTTTCATATTTTAAAAATGATGGTCTATGCCCTTTTATTTATATATTTTCCAAATGGGGTAAGATTGAGATGTGTGGCCATGAATTAATATAATATTTTTAATTAAATCCATAAATATCCTCATAATGATTTGGGATGAAGGGGCATTAATTAGGCATGGGTGTCCATAACTTTGATATTTGTTACATTTATGGATTGAGGATGCCGCCCCATAGATCATGTCACTAGGTGATGTATGTATTAAGAATCAATTTCCAATAATGAAAAAATCAATAATTTCTATGGAAGATCAACTTAATCAGTTGATTTGAATTAAATAGCTTTAAAAAGATTAATTAATTTTTAGTGAATTTTTGGAAAATTGGTGCTCAATTAATCAAAATGGTTAGAAACTCATATTACTAGGTCATAATTTGACTCGGGAATAATTGAAAGGTGATGTTAGATGTGTTTTGTTGTTTTCAAAATCAGCTTAGCTCATTTTTGGGAACAACTCCCTATGAAACTTGTCTGTATCATCTTTCGTCTCTCTAAGTTTGTTTTCGAGATGGGTTTTTCTTGTTCTCATCTTGGTCCAACTGCACCTTTCAAAATTTTTAATGTCTTTTTATCATGTCTTCCCCAAAATGTGAAGGTTGTTACGGTCTCAATGTGACTAGAAGGCTGAACCTGTCTCTTTCAGAGTTAGTGTTTCATTTCTTTCATTTTCATGCATAGGTGGCAAAATTTGCCACTAGTGCATTTTCTTTTGAGATGCAAAGGCAGAAATTTTTGTTGCCCCTGAATTTTTTCATACAAAGGCAGCAATTTTTGCTGCCCCTACATCTGAACCTGCAAAGGCAGCAAAAATTGCCGCCCTTGAATAGCCTCATTTTTGTGCACGGCATTTATTGCTACGTACAGCAGGTTGTTGGGGTCAATTTTTGCCCCATATAATCAAATTTCAACCTTGTTTTTATTCATTCTTCCTCCTCTCTTCCTATCCTCTACCTCTAAATGATCCAATGAATGAGTTGAAGTGCATTTTTGTAGATTTTTGCTCGCAGTACGCGTATTTTTCTAGGTAAGTCTTGTTTTTAGCATTTATTTCTTTTCCTTCCCTCTTCTTAGCTTTGTTTTCAAGTTTTTGTTGTTGTTGGGGGTTTTTATTTTTATTTTTTCATTTTCTCTCCCTCCCAGTCAGCCTTCCCATTTTCTTTTCCATGCTGGGGTGGTGAATTTCACCGATCCTTCCCTTTGCCCACGGTTTTTTTCTAGAAACCTGCACGGGTGGTGATTTTCACCGCCCGTGCCTCTTGGCTACCCTTGTTGCCTTTTACCTGCATGGGTAGTGAATTTTTCCACCTATGCAAGCTTATCCTGCACGGGTGGCAATTTTTGCCGCCCACGCCCTTTTTTTCTGAAACTTGCATCGGTGGTAATTTCTGCCGCCGATGCAGGCCAGAGGTGCAAGGGCGGCAAATTTTGCCACCCCTACACTTTCCCCTCTAATTTTTAAGGGCATCAAATTTTGCTACCTATGCAGGCTGATCTTTTAGGGGAAGCGAATTCTACCGCCTCTACACTCTATCTTTTTTTCATGCAGGGGTGGCAAATTTTGCTACCCATGCATTTTTTTCCTCCAATTTTTATAACTCTAGAAAATTTTTCTCTTTTCCATCTTTTCCTTTCCTCCCTTTTTTTTCCCCAGTTTCTGACCCGGCCCCTTTCAAGTGCCCTTCCTTGGTCATGATTAGTTAATATGAAAATTCCCCAACTCACCCACTTTTTTCTGATTACGTGATCATGACTACGGTACTTTCAGAGAATTCTTGATCATTAGCACTCGTTTGACCGAGGCCAGTTCTAATGTCTGAAATGTCTCCCAAAAAGTCACAGGTCATGAAGTACAAATACCAGGGTGTCTTCCCAATCACTTCGATCACCTCCAACGTTGATGACATTAGAGACACAGAAATTGGCCATGTAGATATGGCCGAGTTTGTGACCTAAACTAAGGCAATGAACTCGAGTTCTGAAATGAAGAGAATCGTTGAAATCAACATTCATCTAGTTGCCACTTTCCCAGTGGTAGCACATCATATGGAGTTCATCCTCTAGATGGCCATAGAACTTCACGAGGAGCGATTTCATTGAAGAAGTCAGTGACTTGATCACCCTTCTCAGTAGAGTGTGAGGCCTCCCATCTTCCTCACAGTTCCATGAGTGGATATACCCATTCATCAAGATCATCCTCCAGGGTAAGCAGGTCATCTTTTGGGGTGAGTAAATCAGCAATGCCCTTCACAAGCAGCTAACCAAGGTAAAAAATTCTTCAAAGTTCTATATGACTTTGTACCTTGTGTGCATAGCTACCTCAATGCGAACCTTTCTAGGTTTGACAAATGAAGGGGACAGAAAGACCACCCCTGTATACTCATATTACCCCCAGTTAACACTTCAAGGATTGATCTACCATTTTAAAAGGGTAAATGATGCTTTCTCTACCATATTTTTATGCCTCTTCAACCCTTAGCTCGAACAGAAGAGAGTATTTGATGAGGCTTGGATGGTCATCAATGACTATCATTATATGTTCCTTCAATTTCTCACCTTCTATTATCTTTGGGTTGACTTTTTTCAAGGCTATCCCTATATGCTCCCTAGGTTTTCTTCTGATAAGTTAGTTCTGATGGAGCTTTGTTGACAAATGGCTATCTTACATGCTAGGTAGATGGAGCTGAAAAAGCTAGGTTTCAGGTTTCCAGTTGAAATTGGTAGGTACTCTATCTTGACAAAAGCCAAAGTCATAGAAATAGAGATGTAGCTGGTCGCTATGAAATAATTCAAGAGAAGGGACAAATTTGACTATAGGGGTGTCAAAGACATGATCAGATGAAAGACTCAATTTCATGAGCCTATGATCAAAGACATCTGGGTGGACCTGAGAACAGCTGAAGAAATTAAGAGGATGGACTATAGCAGGCTGACCCTAGAATAAATTGAGTATTTGGGGCTCACAGAGATTCCCCTTAATCTGATCGATGATAGGAGCATTATCAATAGCAGATACTTGGCTGAAAAGATTGTTGACTCCCCTTTTCCTCTAATTCAGTGGTCTCAAAAAGAGCTAACTTCTCTAAGAAAAAGATTTGAGCCAATATTAACTAACACCAATGATTGGTTAGCAACCAAAGGGATTGTACTGAAAGAGTTTATTATGGGATCAGAGGCTGAGTTCCAAGCAGAGATGAGGAAGAAGACAGAAAATAGGACCAAGAACAAAGGTGATGTTCCTTCCCCATCTATGCCTCACAAGCCTAGAATCATCTTTGTTTCTAAGAAATCAAAGGTTACTAAAGAGCCAAAATCAACGGCTAAGGGAGTTGCAAAACAAAGCTCCCAAAAGTAGGCAACTCAACAAATGGAGATAGACGACCAGCCTTCAAAACAACAAATGACTGAACCTTTACTTTCCCAAGAAGGGGCACAACTACTTAAAAGTGTCTCTCCTTCTCTACCTTAGTCTCTTGTGGCATCTCCTTCTCCTCTCTCTCCTATCAGTGTTCCTTCTTCTAGAGCCGCCTCTCCTTTCAGAGTTATATTTGGCGATCCTCAGGGTGCTTCTAATTAATGGGGAATCTAGAAAAACACACCTATTCTGATCCCACTTGTTAGGATCTTGCTCCTCAGAAAGAGCAAAATATGATTACCAAATACAAGCAATTAAACATGTGGAATTAACCAGAAGTACAAGTAACTAGAATTCACAAATAGCACAGAATATGAGAGACAATACATAATCTTGTATTAATACTCATCCAGAAAGAAAATATAATAAAGAAGATGCCACTTCTTCTTCCACCTCTCATAGGATTCCCACACCTCAAGGGCTCCCAATAATTATCAATCAAGAGTTCACTCTCCTACCAAAAATAGTCCCAACACACAACTCACACATAGAATTGGTGTTCACCTCCAACCAGTCAGTAATAACCCTGCCAGTACACAAGTAATCTAAAGTACTTCAAGTAGATCTCCCATGAACCTGCAACAACCTATAATTCAATAGACCTTACTTACACATGTAGATCTCCTATGAGCTTGCAAAAACCTACAACTCAAATGATCTTACAATGGAAGGATCTTCCTTGCCTTCCTTTTTAGCTCATAAATGCAATACATGCCAATGGGTCTATAAATAGATCCCAGACTTAACCATAACTTAGACTCTTAATTTAGACATGTAGCTCAAGACTCGAAATATCCTTTACATGCAAACACTCGATTAAACAAACTAACTATTCGTGTAATGAATAGTTCTGGAACACACAGGCGACCGACGTCAGTCGACTCCTGCCGATGTCAGTTGCCCTTCTGTTCACCCCTAATCGATGTCGATCAGCCTAATCGATGACGATGACTATGACACTCAGCAACTCCTCCATGTCTGCAAATAGTTGAAGCTTTTAGCTCCACAACCTAACAATCTTCCACTTGGAGATAAATAGATGTAACTATACCTATACCTGTACATCATCTAGTTTGTTTCTTGGCACTGTATCCCTCTTCAATATCACCCTTGAAGACCAACCACCACAAAACCTGTGGTGCATTTCCTATCATCCAAATCACCTACGACATCTGCATCTACAAACCCATGTAGAAAAGAACTTGACCCTACATAGCATGTGCACCTGCTGTTGGTTCCTCTCAAATACCTAAAAATCCACTGAACTGCCCTCCAGTGCTTCTTTCCCAGATTGGCTCCTAAATTTTTGACAACTCCCACTACTTGGGAAAACTCAAGTTTAGTACACATGTACTCAACCTCATTATGTGAATCAAGACAATGTTCATAGAACTATCTAACCATCAGCGTGCTAACCAGTCTCACACAATCATCCTGAAACAAAGTCAACTTGTGACCTTCCATGTCCCTAGAACACACTCATGCCAAAGAATCTTGCTTCTCCCAAATTCCTCGTGACATACTTATGAACTAGTTTTACCTTTAGTTTAGTAACTCCCTGTAAGTGTAACCCTGCAACAAGCACACAATACAGTAATAGGATAATGTAGCTAATATTATCCAACCTAGAAAAGAGAAACACAATGGTCAAACCTCTATTGTCCTATATCTTATTCAAGACCATATACCTTGGCCTTTCATCTCACATGTCCATTCCTGCTCTTCTTAATCCTGAACATCCATTCATCTCTCAGTGCTTCCTTCCAGCTGGTAACTCCACCCAAAACTCCCATTTGGTTCTTCTCCAAGGAATCACATTCCTCATCCATGCCAAGCTCCCACTGTTTCCTGGATCTACCTGCTCTTCTTCTTTAATAACTTCCTAGTTCTTGACCATCAATGAGCAACAAGTAGTGTAAAGAAGGGAAATGATGAATTTGAGGCTTATTTACCTTTTAAGTCCTCCATATGGGTGCCTGAGACTCCTTGACAGCTTGTTGTCTACCCAAAATCTATCTCACTGACCAATGTTGATCACATCTTAGTCTACACCCGACTGACGTCAGTTCTATGCGACTGCCTCATCACCGACATCGGTTCTCCCTGACCAATGCCAGTGTTTATTTATCCTGAGTCACCAACATCAAGCTACACATAGCTGATGTCGGTCCCTGTCTGGATGCCGATGCAAGTTTTTTAACCAATGTCAGTCTCTGTGTTTTACTTGTGAGCGATAACTTTTACCTGTGAGTTCCTTTTGGATCAAACCCTTGTCCAAATCAACCTTGCTCTACTCAAAATTCTTTAGCCCCTTCTGCTGATCTCTGTTTGTCACCTTCTCTTTGAAAACCAAGGCTTTCCTTCTCTTGTCACGAACATCAAATTCCTCAAGAAACGTCACTTTATTCTTCTACATACAGAAATCTCGATTCATGCTTTTCAAATCTAAAAGCATACCCTTTGACTCAAGAACATGCATCTCCTTCTTATTCATGTGACCAAGCCTATTAAGCCACATCTTTGAATCTATAGCTGAAGTAGATAACCTAGAAAGAGAATCAGTAATACAAGTAGATAGATAAAGCGTACCTACTTTCTTACCTCTTGCTACAACAAGTGCACCCTTGGTAACCTTCTAAGAGTCTACTGTGAGAGTTATTGTGCAACCCTCATCATCCAAATTTCCTACAAAAATCAAATTCCTCTTGAGGACTGGGATATGCATGACCTTCTTCAACACCCATGTGTTGCTCATCTACAATTTTAGCTTCACTTTCCCTTTGCCAACCATCTGACAAGGCTTACCATCCCCTAAATAAATTTCTCCAAAGTCTCCCTGGACATACTCATAAAAAAATTCCCTATTTGGGGATGCATGAAAAGAGGCACGAGAATATAAAACCCAAGATTCTACTTTATCCAAGGAACATACCAGAGCATCCTGTGCAACAACACTTGCAACAATACCTGTAACCCCTACTTCTTCATGTCCTTCATGCTGATCTTCAGCCGACCTGTAATCTCTCTTTAAGTGCCCTTGCTTTCCACATTTTCAGCAGGTTATTTTGCCATACCTAGACTTGGATCTCTTGTCTATCTTGGACCTTGATCTCCCATGCTCGATCTTCTCTCTTTGCCTTCCCCTACTTTCCACACTCAAATCATTTTCTGATGATTCACCTGTGCTTTTCCTGTGAATTTATTCATCCAAGATTAAACTCACAACATCATCCACTTTTAAGATTTTTGAAGTAGAAGCAGTATTACTAACTGCCATTACCAAATTCTCTCAACTTTTAAGTAATGAGCATAAGATTAAGATATCCTTAATTTCATCATCAAAAACAATATTGACTGAATTTAACTGATTTACCAAACCATGGAAATCACTAAGATGACTATGTACAGATCCACCTTCCAACATTTGCAAATTAAATAATTGCTTCATAAGAAATACCTTATTCGAAGCTGAGGGTTTTCATATAAATTTGCCAAAGATTCCATCAACTCTACCATTGTCTTAACCTATGATAAGTTGGAAATCACAGACGATGCAAGACTCAACCTTATAGATCCCAGAGCCTTCCGATCAAGAACCTCTCATTCTTCATCCTTCATATCCTGAGGCTTGCAATCAACCCCACCCAACAGTAAGTATAAATCTTTCTGATACAGATAATCTTCAATATGCATCCTCTATAACTGATAGTTTTTATCATTAAACTTCTCCATTCGTAGCTTACTTTCTTCTGCCATTGCTCTACTCCCACTCAAATAGAAACCCCTGTGAGTAACCTGTAATCAACACACACTAACCAAATCTGATACAACCTGTTAGTATCCCAACCTGGCTCTAATACCAATTGATGGGGAATCTAGAACAACACACCTATTTTGATCCCACTTGTTAGGATCTTACTCCTCAAAAAGAGCACAATATGATTACCAAATACAAGCAATTAAACATGCAAAATTAACCAGAAGTACAAGTAACTAGAATTCACAAATAGCACATAATATGAGAGACAATACACAATCTTGTATTAATACTCATCTAGAAAGAAAATACAATAAAAAATATGCCACTTCTTCTTCCACCTCTTAGAGGTTTTCCACACCTCAAGGGCTCCCAATAATTATCAATCAAGAGTTCACTCTCCTACCAAAAATGGTCCCAACACACAACTCACACATAGAATTGGTGTTCACCTCCAACCAGTCAGTAATAACCCTACCAATACACAAGTACTCTAAAATACTTCAAGTAGATCTCCCATGAACCTGTAATAACTTGCAATTCAATAGACCTTACTTACACATGTATATCTCCTATGAGCTTGCAACAACCTGCAACTCAAATGATCTTAAAATGGAAGGATCTTCCTTGCCTTCCATTTTAGCTCATAAATGCAATACATGCCAATGGGTCTATAAATAGATCCCAGATTTAACCATAACTTAGACTCTTAATTTAGACACGCAGCTCAAGACTCAAAATAGCCTTTACATGCAAACACTCAGTTCAAAAAACTAATTATTCGTGCAATGAATAGTTTTAGAACACACAGGCGATTGACGTCAGCTGACTCTTACCAATGTTGGTTGCCCTTCTATTCACCCCTGATTGATGTCGATCGACCTAACCGATGCCGGTGACTATGACACTCAGCAACTCCTCCATGTCTGCAAATAATTGAAGCTTTTAGCTCCACAACCTAACACAAATGAGCAGCCTTCTAAACAAAAGACTGAACCTTTACCTTCCCAAGAAGGGGCATAACCACTTAAAAGTGTCTCTCCTTCTCTACCTTAGTCTCCTGTGGCATCTCCTTATCCTCTCTCTCCTATCAATGTTCCTTCTTCTAAAGCTGCCTCTCTTTTCAGAGTTATATTTGGCAATCCTCAGGGTGCTTCTGGAGATACTCTTTGCTCCTCTGGATCCATTCCTAGTTTGGCATCTCCTTCCTTCAATCTAGGAGAAAGTTTTACACTTGATCAATCAATGGCTGGTACGGTTTCACCTGTTACTCCTACTACAACCACTATTACTACTAGCAGTGCAGACATTACCATGGTAACACCAGCTACGAGAATTATTGCCACAGTAAGTACTTCTCTCCTACCTTGGATGTCAGCATTCACTCCCAAAAGAAAGAAGCTAGCTATCTCTACAAATGACTTTTATTTTATAAAAATAGTGCCAGTGAAATCTAAGGCTATTAAGAGGCCAAGGATCCTCTCAAAATTGGTTAAGGAAAAGGGGCACAAATTTCTAGAAATAGCTAAGCCTCCACAGGATGCAACCCTTGAGGGTTTTGAAATGAGTCGCAGTTACTCACAAAGGTGCAAAAAGTGATCTACAGTCTGTAATGGACATCATGATCCAAAAATTTGATAGAGAAAAGGAGATGAAAGACTATTATAAGGCAAGGATGGAGCAGTTGATGGCAGTAATAAGGAAATTCACTCTTTCCCCTGAAGCGGCAACTTTAGAGGCCTTCTCTATAGATGACCATGTCATTCAAAAGGTAGAGAAAACCTACTTGAAAGGGAAAGTGCTATAGGATTACGTTGAAAAGATGCATACTCAAGGAGTTTCTTTACTTACTGAGGTTGCAAAAAAGATAGGCAAGATGAAGAAGGTGAGGGTAAATTTAGATGACCTTGGCTCTCTTATCTCTCAGGATATTGACAGTACAGAAAAATATCTTAGCAAATGGAGGGAGATGAAAGATCTAAAGAAAATCACCTTGATATCTATCGGTGTTATTTCCAACAAGGATTCCTATGTTGAGATCAAGGAGTCACTGATATACATGATACAGGTATTCAAGGAGTTGGTTGAAGATCTCAAATCTTCCAAGGATGCTAGTGAGAAGAGTGACACATGCCTGCTAAATAGACTGGAGGAACTACCTTGCAACCTTACTTCCAGGGATAACCAATTTCTTTTAGCTGAAAAAATGATCCAAAGTTTCAAGGGGATGATTCAAAGAGATTTTGAAGAGAAATCTTTCTCAATAACTTCTGTGGATAACATTTTAGACACTCAGTTAACTATGGATAATCTAAAATCCAAGTTAACTAGTCATGCTAAGGTAATCATAGCATTGAAGGACACTTTAATTAGAGCCAGAGTCATCTCCAAGAACACAGTTGTGCCAGACAGTAGAGGAATTCAGGCATCCATCACTATGTATGATGCTCATCTGAAGAAGTCTGGCGGCAGGAGCTGAAGTTTTTTCCCTTTCTCTCTTCTTTCTTTATGCACTTTTGTCTTGAGAAAAGGGCATGCAATTTTATAATATGTAATTACATGTAAAAAATCTATAAAAATATCTCAAAGTTGAAGATGAGTCATCTTTGACTAAGATATTTTGGTATTTTATTATTTTCTAATTTTGAGGGTTTCTCCCTATATATAGTGGAGACCTCTTTTGTAAATATATCTCTGATAATTGAGAGCAAAAACTCTACTAAAATTAAGACACTTCTTGAGACTTTGTGCTCAATTTGTAAATCATATTTTATTGAATGAATGAGAAGTAGGTTTATTTCAGACTTTGTGTTGAAATTATCTGTGTTATTTAGGAAATAGTTCTTATGTCCTATTTCCTGATAATCTCTTATTTGTCTGATTTAATAAGCAAAGTGGGTGTGTTGATATTATCAGAGGGCATTTCTAAAAAGTAGAAGAGAGACTTTGAGCTACTTTTATCTTTGTGATTCTTTTATCTTTTGTAGTTTTAGGTGGAGACTTTGTGCTTCATTTCACTCTACCATTGCGCTTGTTTCGAATCAGGGAAGGAGACAACGAAAGACTTTGTGCTTGTGTGGGTTTTTTCGTGACCTTTGTTACTTACTTCAGGTGATTTTATGATCTATGTTGGATACCATTCCTGAAAGAAGAGGAATGTTGTTGGCCAATGATCAGGATTTCTCTCTTTTATTCCTTGTACATCACCTCTAAAAAAAGAGAAGTGGATGCTGTTATACCACCCCATGTGTTATTTTCTACTTAATTATATATACATATAGTGCATAAATATTCATAGGGAACCTCCTCTTGATGAGAGGAGAGATTTACCTCATACAGATCTAGTAAACCCACACTTTTTATGGTGTAAATCTCCTTGTGCTATGGTTGATATACCCATTTTGTTCTCAGTTAGTTGATGACAAAATATTCACCCAACAATTTTTGGTGACTCTGTTGGGGATTACGAATGTGCATTTTGAAGCCTCAAGCTTCAACTTGAAGCACTTTCGGTCCCTTTTTCATTTGAAATCTAGCAACTCCACACTACACAAGAAGCTAGAGAGCTAAGGGTGTTTTTGACCCCTTGTTTGAGTTGGCACAATAGAGCAATTTTGATCTGTTTCCTCCACCACCTTACCTCCAATGGTCTAGGAGTTTTCCTCCTGACTTTATCAGGTCACCAACACAAGGTAGAGCTTCTTTTCCTATTGTTAATCATGCCTTGCCTATAAATACCCCACCAAGATTTGTTATCCTGCCATTTAATTCTCTTATCATAATGTCTCAAGGTCCGCGGGGCAATTCCTTTGGTCCTCTTAATTTGACTCCACCCTTGCATGAACTACCTCGTAGTTTTAGAAAAAAAATTCCTAAATTTTTTGGTGACGGAAAGGTTCATCCCGATGAGTATATCATTGTTTTCTCTATAGCATGTGGCATAATCGGTGTGGATTTTGAAGATGTAGTAGTGAGACTTTTTGTGAAAACCCTACAAGGTGTTGCCGCAGATTGATTCTACCACCTGCAGGCTGGGTCAGTGACTAACTGGGACACTCTCAAAGCCAAATTCAAAACTAAATTTAAACTTGCTGAAGATACACACGCCTTGTTAGCTCAACTAACACAGATGAAAAAATAATCCCAGGAATCCATGAGAGATTTCATATCCAAATTCAACAAGAAACTAGATTCCAAATGTCGCTCAACCCATGCCAGAGAATCTTAAATGTTTTTTTATCAACTCGCAGCTTCCTGAAGTAAGTTTTCTATTGAGGTGAGCTGGCCCTATGGATCTAGCATTGGCTCAAATTTTGGCTACTAGATTGAAGATGATCTTATCCTGGAAGGTAAGATCAGAAAAGACCCTAGTAAAAAAAGATTCCCCTCATCTACTGAAAGCTCTTCTATGGGCACTACAAATCCTATGGTGCAAAAATTGACAAATGAACTAATAGCTTTAAAGAGATAAATAGCCCAAGGTACGTCTGCTCTTGCTTATTGAGATATGCCCAAGAGAAGGTTCTAGAATTAGCAATATCAAGGTAATGCTACCTGAAACCAAGGGCAACCAAATCACTTGCCTCCCCCTCTAGAGAAATTGGCCATTGAAGCGGCACCTACCAATTCAGTGATCGATTATCTAGAGGCTGAACATGAATATTCGCTCCAACCTTAGTTGGACCAACAAGATGATGTTAATCTCTTCAATGAGCAGGAAGAAGAATTAGCTGGTGACTCCAATATTGATTTCCTAGATTACCAGGATGAAGCTAGAAGTAAAGTGGAAGGGTTAGATGGATCCTATGCTATTTTCACCAGATCTCAAAATCAGTCAGCTCCACAGACTGATAAAGGAAAGGTAGAAGAAGAACCCCAGCCAGTGTTTTTCATCACTAAATGAGGGACTCCATCACCTCCTCAATCAAAAGATCAGGTAGTTCACAAAAAAGTAAATACCTCTAACCACCCCATACCTTCAACTTCTGTTGCTCCGACCAGTGCCACACCTACTAAAGTTCTAGATGATGGACTCTCTTCCTCTATTTTAAATTCTTTTCAACTATTTGATATAATTGATCACGCTAGAAAGACTAAAATCCAAATGATAGAGATTGAATATTTGAGGGCTAACCCAGAATAATTTGATAGGTTGGCAGAATATGTCAAAAACAAAGCCGTCTCTGTAAGACAAGATTTTTTAAAGGATATTCATGATCCCCCAAAGATAAATCTACCCAAAAAAATCTTGTTGTGATTCCCCCTGTTACTCCTAGAAAAATATAACTTTTTTATGTTTCCCTGCTAATAAATGGTTACAAACTGAGTAATTGCATAATAGACTCTGGAGCCTCAGATAATGTCATGCCCATGAAGGTGGCATATTTCCTTAGCCTAACTTTGACCAAAACTTTTGGGAGGTATTTTTTTATGGAAAATAAGCAAGTTCCCCTCCTTGGTTAGATAAAATATGCTCAATTTGCTTTTGTGGATTTTCTATAAAAATGGATAAAAATGACAGTTCTAGTGGTCGATGTTTCAGCCTCTTACGGCATCCTGCTGAGGCAAAATTTTTGCAAAGATGTTGGAGGTGAGCTAAGTATGGACTTGTTGGAAGCAAGGATCCCAATTCAAGGTGTTATGAAGAAGTTGCTTCCTGAAAAAGAGGCAAGGTATGTAGTCACCCAATCATCAGCACTGGAAGCTCAAATTTTATTTGAGTCTTCAGGCATGGGCAATTAATTTCTATCTACAGATGAGATCCATGAGGCATCTGATGAAACTCTTACAGGTGATAACTTGAAATTGTGTTCAATTGACATGGCAGCTAAATTAGCAAAGTAAAATGAACACATGGAAGAACCTTTTCCCCCAAACGAAGAAGTTTTCAAAGAAAAAGCAGTGTCTAACGAGGTATGGACCTTAGAATTTGATGACAGTTGCTCTTCTACCGATTTAGGAGCCAGGGTTGTGTTGGTATCTCCTTAGGGAGATATTGTTTCTTTATCCTACAAATTTTAGTTCAATAAAACCAACAACACGGCTGAGTACGAATCCCTATTGCTTGAATTACAGGCTACTAGAGAAAAGGGAATTAAATTACTCTATGCTAAAGGGGACACTGAGTTGGTAGTCTATCAGGTAAGAAACCTCTATCATACCAAAAATGAAAAATTATGTCACTATCACAATCTTGTCTAGGACCAAATCAAAAATTTTGACGCTTATAGCATCTCTATCGTCCCATGAGAATTAAATGATCGGGCAGATGCATTGGTTGTCTCTACTACTCTCTTGGTTCCCCACCCAGACTTTAAAGGAGATAAGTACACTATTGAACTAGTATTTTAACTAAGTGTACCTGATAACACCAGTCATTGGCAAGTATTCAATAATGATGATCAAATCATTGCCTTCTCCGAGCAAAAGGACAGTTTCAAACAACTGTGTTTTGAAAGTAGTGAACTCTAGGGATGCAAAGCAACTTCTGAATTAAACACGAACACAAGTGAGAATTTCTTGCAGCTTAAGGGGAATAAGATTCCCAAAGGCTTGGTTTCTCTAGAAAAATTATTTGATAACCATGACAGGTTTATTAAACAATAGCGAATAGATTCAAACTCCTCTCAAGATTTTGATCAGGTAAACCTGAGAACCAAGGGAGATCCTACGATGGTAAACATTGGGAAATCCTGCACTCCTGAGGAGAGATTTAAGCTTGCTAGTTTACTTCACCAATATATAGATGTATTAGCTTATTCCTATGATGATCTAAAATCACTTAGGCCAAATGACATCCACCAGGACATACCTCTTAAGGTGAACTCTGTACCTTACAAGCAAAAGTCCAGGCAATATAATCCAAAAATCTCAGGTACTATTTTAGATGAGATACAAAAAATGCTTGATGCCCAAATAATTTTCCCAATCCATCACTCCACATGGATTGATAACATAGTGCCTGTCAGAAATAAGAATGGTGAAATTTGAATCCGCATGGATTTCAAGAACTTGAATTAGTTATCTTTAAAAGATAACTACTCTCTCCCTATCATAGATCAAGTCCTACAAATGGTAATAGGTTCAGAAATGTTATCAATGATGGATGGTTTTTTGGGGTAAAATCAGGTTGAAGTTGGAAAAATATACCAGCATAAGATGGCCTTCACCACACCTTCGGGCACATTCACCTATCGAAGGATGTCTTTCAGTCTAATAAATGCAGGCACCACATTTCAAAGGGAAATGGACCTCACTTTCAAAGATGAGATGGGTAAGTTCATTGTAGTGTACCTGGATGATTTGACAGTATTTTCAAAGCATATTTTTGACCATGTCCACCATTTACAAAGAATAATGGAACGCTATCATCAAAATGGTATTTCTTTAAATCCAAAGAAGTCTGTCTTTGGGGTGACTGAAGGAAAACTTCTCAGACACGTTGTGTCTCGATAAGGTATTAAAATTGACTCAAAAAGAGTCAAGTCCATCCAAGAACTTACTTTTCCTACTATCAAAATTACAATTCACTCATTCTTCGAAAAGGTGAATTTTCTCCAGAGGTTCATTCCTGATTTTGCTGAGAAGACCCACCATATCATCAATATGATGAAAGGCAATGCTACCTTCAGATGGACTGCTAAGGGCAAATTAGCATTTAAAGAAATCAAAGAAGAAATTGCTCATGCACCAGTCCTGGTTTGTCTAGACTATGCCAAAATTTTTAAAATATACAGTTATGCTTCTGAACATACACTCTCAGCCATTTTAATTCAACTGAACCAAGAAGGTGTAGAATCTCCTATTTATTTCATGAGTTATCCACTAAAGGTTCATGAGCTAAAATATTCCAACATGGAGAAGCATGCATACATGATGGTCAAAGCAGTCAAGCATTTTAGGTTTTATAACCTAAACTTGCACACTGAAGTTCTCATACCTAATACAATAGTGAAGTCCATTTTGACTTAGCAAGAGTTTGGTACGAAGAGAGGTAATTGGATCGCTAAGATTCAAGAGTTTGATCTAGACATTAAACCTACCAAATTCATGTGGGGAAAGGGTCTTTGCCAGTTGATCACCAACAACATTCCAGATGAAGCCAAAAGTGAAGAAATAAGGATCGAAGGCATGCCTATGATCCTCTTTGTTGCCACTACTGATGAGTGGTATTCTGACATTGCCTATTTTTTGACATATGGTGAGTGTCCCACCTATCTTTCTTATAAAGATAAATGGAATGTTAAATTAAAATTGGTTGGTTATGTTCTGTGGGATAATGGTCTGTATAAAAGGAACCTAGACGGGGCATTTCTTCATTGTGTTGATAAGGAGCAACAAGATAAACTCTTGGAGTCTTTCCATAATTTGGATTGTGGAGGGAATTTTTATATACCAATGATAATGTACAAGATTCTACGATTAAGGTATTATTGGTCCATGCTATTCTAGAATGCCTACATATGGGTGTGTAGGTGCAAATTGTGTTAGCAATTTGTTGAGAAGCCTAAACTGGCTACTTTGCCTTTCAAGCTGGTAGTAATTGAGGAGCCTTTTCAGCAATGGGGTATTGACTTCATTGGCACAATCAACCCATCTTCAAGTGCCAGACATGATTATGTCCTCACGGTAATGGATTACTTTGCCAAGTAGGTGGAGGCCATCCCAACCAAGCACACTATGTTTGAAGTGGTGTGCAACTTTCTCAAGAAAAATATCATCTCTCAGTTTGGGGTCCCATTCAAGATCGTAACAGATAATGTGACCTATTTTTCATCGCATGAAATTACTCAATTCTATTTTTATTATGGGATTACCCTGTCCCACACTTTAGATTATTTCTCTCAAGGAAATGGCCAAGCAGAATCGAGTAATAAAAACCTAGTCACTATTATCAAAAAGTTGGTAGACAACAATCAAAGAACATGGCATAAAACATTGTATGATGCTTTATGGGCAGATAGAATAACACCCAAAAAGGTTATAGATATGTTGCCTTTCCAACTTTTATATGGCTTGAATGCGGAGATCCCCATCACCCTTAAACTATCAATGCTTAGGTTAACCAAAGCAATCGAAGACTCAACCTTCAAAATTTCACTCGATAAAAGAATCATGTGTCTGACTGAACTAAATGAACAGAAAACCATGGTGGTGGATCAGATTATGGCACATCAGCACTGGGTGAAGGAACTTTTTGATAAAAAAGCTAAAGTTCACAAATTCCAAGTCGAAGATCAAGTCTTGTTGTGGGACAAGAGGTAAGAATCAAAAGGGATGCACAACAAATTTGACTCCTTATGGAGAGGCCCATTCACTATTCGATAGCTCTATGGTGAGGCTAGCTTCTTGCTAGAATACCAAGATGGAATGCCATTCGCACTACCTCACAGCAGGCAGCATCTAAAGTTGTTCAATCCTTGAAGCTTAGATGGGTGCATTTGTATACATGTACATTTTTTACGTTTTGTCTATTTTTCTTTCATTTTTAGCTTCACTCCATAGCCCAATGGCTTAGATGAAGGCACTTAGAGACTAGTTTCTACTCCCGTTGATCGATTTGATTAACGAAAGCTCTCCAATAGGAGCCAGCTGTTGTTTCTAAAATCAGCTTAGCTCATTTTTGGTAACAACCCCCTACGAAACTTGTCCATTTCATCTTTCATCTCTCTAAGTTTGTTTTCAAGATAGGTTTTTCTCATTTTCATCTTGGTCCAACTGCACCTTTTGAAATTCATAATGTCTTTTTATCACGTCTTCTCCAAAATCTGAAGGTTGTTACTGTCTCGATGTGACCAAAAGGCCAAACCTGTCTCTTTCAGAGTTAGTATTTTATTTCTTCTCTTTTCATGCATGGGCAGCAAAATTTGCCACCAGTGCATTTTCCTTTGAGATGCAAGGGCGGCAATTTTTGCCGCCCCTATATTTTTTCTTGTAAGGGTGGCAATTTTTGCCGCCCCTGCATCCAAACCTGTAAAGGCAGCAAAAATCACTACCCCTACATAGCCTCATTTTCCATGCATGACATTTATTGCCACACGCGGTGGGTTTTTGGGGTCAATTTTCACCCCATATAATCCAATTTCAGCCTTGTTTTTCTTCATTCTTCCTCCTCTCCTCCTATCCTCTACCTCTAGATGATCTAGCAAACAAGTTGAAGTGCATTTTTACAGATTTATGCTCATGGTGCATGTATTTCTCTAGGTAAGTCTTGTTTTTATCATTTATTTCTTTTCCTTCCCTCTTCTTAGCTTTATTTTCAAGTTTTTATTGTTATTGGGGGTTTTTATTTTTGTTTTTCATTTTCTCTCCCTCCCCGTCGGCCTTCCTCTTTTCTTTTCCATGCTGGGTCGGCAAATTTTGCTACTCCTCCCCTTTGCCTATGGTTTTCTTCTAGAAACTTGCATGGGTGGTAATTTTTGCCACCCATACCTCTTGGCTACCCTTGTTGCCTTTTACCTATGTGGGTGACAAATTTTGCTACCCATGCAGGCCGATCTTGCACAAGCGGTAATTTTCACTGCATCCACCCTTTTTGCTCGAAACTTGCATCGACGGTAATTTTTTCCACCGATGCAGGCCAGAGGTGTAGGGGTGGCAAATTTCACCACCCATGTATGCTGATCCTATAGGGGTGGCAAATTTCACTGCCTCTACACTCTATCTTTTCTTCATGCAGGGGCGTCGAATTTTGACGCCCATGCATTTTTTTCCTCCAATTTTTATAACTCTAGAAAAATTTTCTCTTTTTCATCTTTTTCATTTCCTCCTTTTTTTTTCCCCAATTTCTAACCTGGCCCCTTTTATGTGCCCTTCCTTGGTCATGATCACTTAATATGTAAATTCCCCAACTCGCCCACTTTTCCCTAATTGTGTGATCATGACTGTAGTACTTTCAGAGAATTCTTGCTCATCAACACCCATTCGATTAAGGCCAATTCCAATATCTAAAACGTCTCCCAAAAAGTCAAAGGCCATAAAGTAAAAATACCAGGTCATCTTCCCAATCACTTTGGTCACCTCCAATGTTGATGACATTAGAGACATAGAAATTAGCCACATGGATATGGCTGAGTTTGTGACCTGAACTAAGGCAACGAACCTGAGTTTCGAAATGAAGAGAATCATTGAAAGCAACATTCATCTAATTTTTGATTTTCTAGTGGTAGCACATCATACAGAGTTCATCCTCCAGATGGCCGTGGAACTTCTTGAGGAGTGATTTCATTGAAGAGGTCAGTGACTTGATCACCCTTCTCAGTAGAGTGCGAGGCCTCCCATCTTCCTCACAGTTCCATGAGTGGATGTACCCATTCATCAAGATCATCCTCCATGGTAAGTAGGTCATCTTTTGGGGTGAACAGATCAGTAATTCCCTTCATGAGTAGCTAACTAAGTTACAAACTTCTTCAAAGTTTTATATGACTTCGTACCTTGTGTACATAGCTGCCTCGATGCGAACCTTTCTAGGTTTGACAACTGAAGGGGATAGAAAGACCACCCCAGTATACTCATATTACCCCTAGTTAATGCTTCAAGGATTGACCTACCATTTCAAAAGGGTAAATGACACTTTCTTTGCCATATTTTTATGCCTCTTCGACCCTCAACTTGAACAAAAGAGAGTATCTGATGAGGCTAGATGGTCATCAATGACTATGGTTGTATGTTCCTTTAATTTCCCACCTTCTATGATCTTCGAGTTGGGATTTTCCAAGGATATCCCTATATGCTCCCCAGGTTTCCTTCTGATAAGTTAGTTCTGATGGAGCTTTGTCGAAAAATGGCTATCATACATGCTAGGCAGATGGAGCTAAAAAAGTCAGGTTTCAAGTTTTCAATTGAAATTGGCAGGTACTCTATTTTGATAGTAGCCAAAGCCAAAGTCATGGAAATAGAGATGTAGTTGGTTGTTATGAAATAATTCAAGAGAAGGGACAAATTTGACTATAGGGGTGTCAAAGACATGATCAGATGAAAGACTCAATTTCATGAGCCTATGATCAAAGACATCTAGGTGGACCTGAGAACAACTGAATAAATTAGGAGGATGGACTATAGCAAGCTAACCCTAGAACAAATCAAGTATTTGGGGCTCACAGAGATTCCCCCCAATCTGGTCGATGATAGGAGCATTATCAAAAGCAGGTACCTGGCTGAGAAGATTGTTGACTCCCCTCTTCCTCCAATTTAGTGGTCTCAGAAAGAGCTAACTTCTCTAAAAAAGAGATTTGAGCCAATATTGGCTAACACCAATGATTGGTTAACAGCCAAAGGGATCATACTGAAAGAGTTTATTACGGGATCAGAGGTTGAGTTCTAAGCAGAGATGAGGAAGAAGGCAAAAAATAAGACCAAGAACAAAGGTGATGTTCCTTCCCCATCTAGGCCTCACAAGCCTAGAATCATCTTTGTTTCTAAAAAATCAAAGGTTACTGAAGAGCCAAAATCAATGGCTAAGGGAGTTGCAAAACAAAGCTCCTAAGAGCAAGCAACTCAACAAATGGAGACAGACGACTGGTCTTCAGAATAGCAAAGGATTGAACCTCTACCTTTCCAAGAAGGGACACAACCACTTAAAAACATCTCTCCTTCTCCACCTCAGTCTCCTATGGCATCTCCTTTTTCTCTCTCTCTTATCAGTGTTCCTTCTTTTGGAGCTGCCTCTCCTTCCAGAGTTATATTTGGTGATCCTCAAGGTGCTTTTGGAGATACTCTTCACTCCTCTGGATCTATTTTTAGTTTGGCATCTCCTTCCTTTAATCTAGGAGAAAGTTTTGTGCTTGATCAATCAATGGATGATACGGTTTAGCCTGTTACTCCTACTATAACCACTATTACTACTAGCAGTGTAGACGTTACCATGGTAACACCATCTACGAGAACTATTGCCATAGTAAGTACTTCTCTCCCACCTTAGATGTCAACATTCACTCCCAAAAGAAAGAAGCTAGCCATCTCTATAGATGACTTTGATTTTGGCAAAATAGTGCTGGTGAAACTTAAGGCTCTTAAGAGGACAAGGATCCTCTCAAAATTGGTTAAAGAAAAGGGGCACAAATTTTTGGAAATAGCTAAGCCTCTGCAGGACGCAACCCTTGAGGGTTTTGAAATGAGCAGCTATTCCATCTCTCATGTTGAACTTGGTAAAGTTACTCACGAAGGTGTGAAAAGTGATCTACAGTCTGCAATGGACATCATGGTCCAGAAATTTGATAGAGAAAAGGAGATGAAAGACTATTATAAGGCCAAGATGGAGCAGTTAATGGCAGTAATAAAGAAATTCACTCTTCCCCTTGAAGCGGCAACTCCAGAGGCCTTCTCTATAGGCAACCCTATCATTCAAAAGGTAGAGAAAACCTACTTGAAAGGGAAAGTGTTGAAGGATTACTGAGGTTGCAAAAAAGACAAGCAAGATGAAGAAGGTGAGGGAAGATTTAGATGACCTTGTCTCTCTTATCTCTCAAGATATTGACAGTACAGAAAAATATCTTCACAAATGGATGGAGATGAAGGATTTGAAGAAAAGCACCTTGATATCTATCTATGTCATTTCCAGGAAGGATTCCTATGTTGAGATCAAGGAGTCACTGATATACAGGATACAGGTACTCAAGGAGTTGGTTGAAGATCTCAAATCTTCCAAAGATGCTAGTGAGAAGAGTGACACAGGCCTATTGAATAGACTGGAGGAACTACCTTGCAACCTTACTTCCAGGGATAACCAATTTCTTTTAGCTGAAGAAATGATCCAAAGTTTTAAAGGGATGATTCAAAGAGATTTTGAAGAGAAATCCTTCCCAATAACTTCTGTGGATAACATTTTAGACACTCAGTTAACTCTGGATAATCTAAAATCTAGGTTAACTAGTCATGCTAAGGCAATCACAGCATTGAAAGATGCTTTAATTAGAACCAGAGTCATCTCCAAGAACACAGTTGTGCTAGACAGTATAAGAACTCAGGCATCCATCACTATGTATGATGCTCATCTGAAGAAGTCTGGTGGCAGGAGTTGAAGTTTTTTCCCTTTCTCTCTTCTTTTCTTATGCACTTTTGTCTTGAGAAAAGTGCATGCAATTTTGTAATATGTAATTACATGTAAAAAATCTATAAAAATATCTCAAAGTCAAAGATGAGTCATCTTTGACTAAGATATTTTTGTATTTTATTATTTTCTAATTTTGAGGGTTTCTCCCTATATATAGTGGAGACCTCTTTTGTAAATATATCTCTGATAATTGAGAGAAAAAACTCTACTGAAATTGAGACACTTCTTGAGACTTTGTGCTCAATTTGTAAATCATATTTTTTTGAATGAATGAGAAACAGGTTTATTTTAGATTTTGTGTTGAAATTATCTGTGTTATTTAGGAAATAGTCCTTATGTCCTATTTCTTGATAATCTCTTATTTGTCTAATTTAATAATCAAAGTGGGTGTGTTGATATTATCAGAGGGCATTTCTAAAAAGGTAGAAGAGAGACTTTGAGCTACTTTTATCTTTGTGATTCGTTTATCTTTTGAAGTTTTAGGCAGAGACTTTGTGCTTCATTTCACTCTACCGTTGCGCTTGTTTTGAATCAGCGAAGGATACAACGAAAGAGTTTGTGCTTGCGTGGGTTTTCTTGTGACCTTTTTTACTTATTTTAGGTGATTTTTTGCTCTACGTTGGATACCATTTTTGAAAGAAGAGGAATGTTGTTGGCCAATGACCAAGATTTCTCTCTCTTTTTCCTTGTACATCACCTCTAAAAAAAGAGAGGTGGATGTTGTTATACCATCCCATGTGTTATTTTCTACTTAATTATATATACATATAGTGCATAAATATTCATAGGGAACCTCCTCTTGATGAGAGGAGAGATTTACCTCATACAAATCTGGTAAACCCACACTTTTTGTGGTGTAAATCTCCCTATGTTGTGGTTGATATACCCATTTTGTCCTTAGTTAGTTGATGACAAAATATTCACCCAACACATTTGAACCATATTCTGATTTAAGATGTTATTGACACAAAATAATAAAAGAACATGATATGTATTAATGAATTAGAAGAAAAGAGTGATCCAGAGGACAAAAAGGTGAACTCATCATTTTAACTTGAAATGAATTGATCAAATTTAGGAATCACATAAAATTCATTGCCCCATTTAGGGATACATTGGCCTAAATTGGCACTTGTATATGACAAGTGCAAACCATTTAGCATGTTTTTAGTGATTTTGACCTAGATTGTGCATTTGAGTGAAAATAGAGTAAGATTGACAATTTCAACACAAATAGTGTTAGGATTTAGATGTCTAAAATCACCACCAAAAATAACTTGCTAAGATCTTAAAAACATAGGGTTGTTGGAAATATTGTCATTGATGTCAAAGGTTTAACATTATTGGTGATAAAGGCCCCATTGCATTTAATATTGTTGGTAATAAATATATCTTAGCTAATATGAGTTAATATTTATTTAATATTAACGAATATATTTTTGGTTGCATATGAGACAAAAGAAGGGCCCATGGAAAAGTCAAAGAGCCACAGGATAAAGACAAAAGAAGGATGGGATGCATTTTCCCATGAAGAGTCATCTTGGGGAATACCAAGACTCACCAAGTGAAGACAAAAGAGTAAATGCGTAGTTTCTCATGAAGGGACACTTTGAGGAATATGAAGAGTCACCAAAGATAAGGACAAAAGTGGGAAGGACGTTTTTGGTCATGAAGGGTCACCACATGAGTTTTCAAATGCTTGGATATGAAGGGTCATCAAATATTGGCACCATTTTCCATGAGGATTGAAAGGTCACAAAGGGGGAAGTCCAAAGGTCATTTGGAAAGCTATAAATAAAGGCTTGAGTAGCCATTTGTAATGTAGAAGTGAGAGGTTGATTTGATATTGTAATATCTAGCTTAGAAGAGCAATTATGAGAGATGAATATGATTTATATTTGTTATATCTAGCTTAGAAGAGCAAAGGTGAGAGAGAGAGGAAGGACATGCTGTATTGATCTATCATTTGTTGAGATAGCAACATTGAGAGATAGGTGTGTGGTATACACAAAGGGGTTGGTGCTCCTGTGGGTTGGTGCTCACAAATTGTTGCTAGGTTGGTGCTCAGTAAAGGGGTTGGTGCTCATGAATAGTAGCTGGGTTGGTGCTTGGCAAAGGGGTTTGAAGCTCATTTGGGTTAGTGCTCATGAATTATAGCTGAGGTTTGTACTCAGCAAAGGGGTATGGTGCTCATGTGGGTTTGTTCTCACAAATATATTTGAGATTGATTCTCCATGGTTTTTTCCGCATTGGGTTTCCACATTATATTTGGTGTCTCTCTCTATCTTGTGTGATGTTTATTGTTTGAGTTTTATTACATATCTTGAATGTTTGATTAAGTGGAATTTGATAAAGGGAAAGTTTTATAAGATATATAATATACTGATTCACCCCCCCTCTCAGTATATTCCATGCTTAACAATTGGTATCAGAGCAGGTTCCTTTTTGAAAAGTTTTACAGCTTGAAGGTAGATCGGGAAAGCACGATAGCTGGGTCATAGGAAGGATTTTCTACAAATAAGGCACCTTTGTTTGATGAGATGAATTATTCTTTTTGGAGCATGAGAATAAAGGTTTATTTGATGGCCCTTGGATTTGACATATGGAAATTAGTGGTGGAGGAATATGAAGAGCCACAGACATCTACAATTACTCTAGTAGAAAAGAAGGCAAGTGAATGTAATGCTAAAGCTTTAAATGTTATTTTATGTGGTTTATATGAATCTAAATTTGTTAAAGTTATGCAATGTAAATTTGCTCATGAAACTTGGGTAAAACTTGAGAATATTTACAAAGGTGATGGAAATGTTTAGCAAGCTAAGCTATAGACTTTTAGAAGGCAGTTTGAAAGTTTGAAGATGGAAGAAGAAGAAGATATAGCAAGTTATCTCTTGCGATTTCATCAGATAATAAATCAGATTCAAGGTCTTGGAGAAACATTAGAAGAGTTAACGGTGGTGCAAAAGGTTTTGAGATCTCTACCAATGAGATATGATGCAAAACTTTTGTCAATCGATGAGATAAAGAATTTAGCCAAGCTAAAGATGGATGAGCTTCATGGTATTCTCACGGCATATGAGATGTGGACAGAACAAGATAAACCCTCAAAGAGAGAAGTGGCTTTCAGGACATCAAAGAAGGAGAAAGCTAAGATTCAAGAATCAAGTGATAGTTATAGTGATGATGAAGATGACAACAAAGCACTTTTCATTTGCAGGCCGAAAAGAGGAACAGGTAAATATCAAGGAAAATTACCTTTTAAATGTTTTAATTGTGGAAAGATTGGACATTTTTTAGCTAGATGCCTAGATAAGGTTAATGATGAAGAATAAGGAAAGTTTACATAAAAGAAGAATTTCAAAAGCAAATCCAAGAAGGGATTCAAGAAGAAGAGCTTGCATTTTAAGGATCCTATCTCAGTTGAAAATAGTGGAGTCAGTGATTTAGAAGAAGAGATTTTATTCATGACCATACATGATAATCAAGAAGAAGAAGAGGAGGAAGCTGAAGTAGATGTGGAAGGAGAACTCAATTGTGCCTTAGAAGAGTTAGAATCTGTTCAAAAGAAGAATCAAATATTAAAGTGCCAAATCGAGCAAAATAAACAAGAGTCAAAGGAAATGATTGAAGATCTACAAGCACACTTTGAAGAAGCCAAGAAGAATGAAGAAGATCTCACAACACAGTTGGAAATAGCAAGGAAAGATTGTGAAAGGTATGTTATTTAAATTGCCTCTTTAAAAGAAGATATTAAGAAAGTAGTCAGTGATAAAGTAGTCAGTGATTCAAAATTTGAAGATAGCACTAATAGGCTAAATAAGATATTGGAAAGTCAAAAAGCATATTTAAATAAGACAGGGATTAGTTTTGAAAAGAAAAAGAGCTATGCTAAAGCTCTTACACAAGAGGAAACAAAAAGGGGAGAAGTAAAGAATACAGAGGACATTCAAAACAGAGAAGGCTGGAAAGAACAAAGCTACAAAAGGCAATCAAGTCAGAGATATACAGATAGGTCTTATTTTTATGGCTATTATTTTTATTGTAATGGATATGGTCACAAGAAATTAGAATTTAGAAAAAGAGTTAACAATTTTAGAAATAAGGAGAAGAAAAGTCAAGTAGAGTCAAGCAGAAGCCATAACTCTTTTGCTCCTCTATCAAGCTTTGATGAAGAGACCATAGTATGCTACAAGTGCAACAACTTCAGACACAGCTCGGTATTGTAGAAGTGTGTTTGAGTCAGTCAAAAAGGATCATAGTTTCAAAGGTCCATTCATCAAGAAAAAGAATCAGAGTGTCAAAGATCCATTCATCAAGGAGAAGGTACAGACATGTACATGGCAGAAGAAACAACATGAAGATTCTATGATGGTGCAGACAGCTCTGCATGTGGGAGGTAAAGATCAGCCATGGTTAATTGATAGCAGATATTCAAGGCATATGATATGAGATAAAAGTAAGTTCATTTTTCTAAAGAAGATCAATGGTGGTACAGTGAGATTCAGAGATAAAACCACTACTAGGATAGCCAAAAAAGGTACTTTGAGTTTGGATTATGGTAGAAATAAGACTAAGAATTATTTGTATGTAAAAGGTCTTAAGTATAATCTATTAAGTGTTAGTCAAATATGTGATCAAGAATACACAATAAGGTTGCATGCCAAAGGTTGTGAGATTAGAAGAAAAGATTCAAATGAGTTGATTGCAAATGCTCAAAGGATAGGGAACAATGCATATGTTTTGTCAGATATCTTCTCAAAGGCAAGATCAAAGGATACATTCAAAGATTGGTGAGAGGAGTTGGGAGTAATTTATATTACTTCCTACCATTGATATTCAACATCAAGTGAGGGAGAGCTAAGTGTTAGCTCCAAGTAGGCCCTTTGTCATTGATGTCAAAGGGGGAGAATAATAGGTACAGGTACATGTGTAGAAAATAGGTACAGGGAACAGGTACATGTTTCTACAGTAAGGGGGAGTTACTATATGTTTTTAGATGACATGATGTGTAGGTGATAATATGTGGTAGTTTCAAGATTGAGGTTGCCATCAATGACAAAGGGGGAGATTGTTGGAAATATTGTCATTGATGTCAAAGGTTTAACATTATTGGTGATAAAGGCCCCATTGCATTTAATATTTTTGGTAATAAATATATCTTGGCTAATATGAGTTAATATTTATTTAATATTAATGAATATATTTTTGGTTACATATGAGACAAAATAAGGGCCCATGGAGAAGTCGACGAGCCATGGGATAAAGACAAAAGAAGGATGGGATGCATTTTCCCATGAAGAGTCATCTTGAGGAATACCAAGACTCACCAAGTGAAGACAAAAGAGTAAAGGTGCAATTTCTCATGAAGTGAAACTTTGAGGAATATGAAGAGTCACCAAAGATAAGGACAAAAGTGGGAAGGACATTTTTGGTCATGAAGGGTCACCACATGACTTTTCAAATGCTTGGATATGAAGGGTCATCCAAAATTGGCACCATTTTCCATGAGGATTGAAAGGTCACAAAGGGGGAAAGCCAAAGGTCATTTGGAAAGCTATAAATAAAGGATTGAGTAGCCATTTGTAATGTATAAGTGAGAGGTTGATTTGATATTGTAATATCTAGCTTAGAAGAGCAAAGGTGAGAGAGAGAGAGGAAAGAGATGTTGTATTGATCTATCATTTGTTGAGATAGCAACATTGAGAGATAGGTGTGTGGTATACACAAAGGGTTTGGTGCTCTTGTGGGTTGGTGCTCATGAATTGTTGTTGGGTTGGTGCTCGGCAAAGGGGTTGGTGCTCCTACGGGTTGGTGCTCATGAATAGTAGCTGGGTTGGTGTTCGGCAAAGGGGTTTGAAGATCATGTGGGTTGGTGATCATGAATTGTAGCTGAGGTTTGTACTTGGAAAAGGGGTATGGTGCTCCTATGGGTTTATTCTCATGAATATATTTGAGATTGATTCTCTGTGGTTTTTCCCACATTGGGTTTCCATGTTATATCTGGTGTCTCTCTCTATCTTGTGTGATGTTTATTGTTTGAGTTTTATTGCATATCTTAAATGTTTGATTAAGTGGAAGTTGATAAAGGGAAAGTTTTATAAGATATATAATATACTGATTCACCCCCCTCTCAGTATATTCCATGCTTAACAAGGGTTTCAAACATGTTAAAGGATTTTACCACTTTAAACATTCATGTGGTACCAAGAGCATAGAATAAGGATGCTATTCATATGGCCTTAGTAGGTTCCCAATATAACCTACTTGATGAGATAAATAAGAACAACAACCAACATGTAAAATTAATAGTGAGACCATCTATTCTTGACAATGCAACCAACTAGCTAGTTTTTAATAGTTATCAGTAAATTGTGAATTTTATACATGATGAGGTTGAATTCTCAAATAAAGATTATTCAAGACTCCAATATCAATATGATGATAAAATCATTCAATTCAAGACAAACAAATTACCTATGGGTCTTGTAACTTTGGAAATTATCTTCAAATCTAATGATCAGTTGAAGGGTGAGAAGAATAATATCATGTCCAATGAAGAAGACTATGAGCTAGTAGTCATTTTAGAGGGAAAAGCATTAAATATTAGAAAGGTATGTAATAGTTATGGAAAGAAATATTTTATTGATTTGTGTCAAGAATTTGATGATAAATTCATCTTGAGTTATAAATATCTAAGGGTGTTTGACCCTAGCTTATCCCAACACAAAATAGAGCTTGACCCAAATACCAAGCCTATTAGACAAAAATAGAGATCATTCAATCCATAAATATAACCCTTGATGAAGATTGAGTTTTCCAAACTGATAGAGGCTAATATAATTTTCCCCATCAAACACTCATCCTGGGTTACTAACTTGGTTCCTATAAGGGAAAAGAATGGTGAAATTAATCTTTGTGTATATTTTAGGGACCTAAACAAAGTGTCCTTAAAGGATCATTATCCCCTTCCACAAATAAATCAAATTATTCAAAATGTATCAGGATCTAAAAGGTTTTCCCTTTTAGATGATTATTCTATATATAACCAAATCCTAGTACATGAATCAAACTAGTTCAAGGCTATTTTCACCATAAAATAGGGCACATGTGACTATAAAAAGATGTATTTTAGTCTAAATAATGTTGGTGATACATTAAAAATATCCATGGATATCTATTTCAAAGGTTTGATAAATGAGATGATCCTAGTCTACTTGGATGACATCACTATTTAGTTAAAACATGTAGGTGCACACCTAGATCACTTCAGGAAAGTTTTTGAAAGGTGTAGAGAATTTGAAATTTCCCTCAATTGAAAAAAGTGTGTTTTCATATTTTATGGAGGGAAACTAATAGGACACATTGTTTCAAAATATGGTCTTGCAATAGACCCAGAAAGAGTAAGTTTTATATCTTCACTATAACTTATGAGCCATAAAAAGGGATTACAAAGTTTCCTATGAAATATCAACTTCATAAGAAGGTTCATCCTAAATTTTTCCTCCATGGCCAAACCCATTACTACCATGCTAAAGAAGGGGGTCAGTTTTAACTAGACATGGGTAGGAAAAGATAGTTTTGAAGCCATCAATCAGGGTATTTCTCAAGCTCCTACCCTTGTCAACCCCAACTATGAGAATGATTTCATTATATATTATTTTAGAGGGTAAGTTAGCATATCATCCATTATAACCTAACATAATAAATAATACTTGGAGAAACTTATATCCTTCTTTAGTCAATCTTTGAAAGATTATGAGGAAATAGTTTTGTGGAGAAACAAGTATATGCCATAATAAAATCTCTAAAAAAGTTAAGGCATATGCTATCCAATGATAAAATTCATTTGATGGTTACTCACCAAAGCATCAATTAGTTCTTATTGATCTAGGAAATAAATGAAAAGAGAGAAATATGGATCACAAAAGTCATGGAATATGACATAAACATCAAAATTACAAAGATCATAAGAGGAAAGGGCTTATGTGCATAGCTTGCCTCTAATATAAATACTATTGAGGTAATATCTGATGCAGTATATGTTCAACATGCATTCAACCTAGCCACTCCATATCTATTAAATATCTAGATAAATTACATGACCATCTTCCTATAGATTGGTGAGTACCCATATGGTTTCCAACAGTCCAAGGGGTATTCAAACTCTAATATATTCCTTATGTTCTTGTCGATGGAGTATTATTTAGGAAATATATGAACATAGGCATGTTAAGGTGCATCAAGGATGATCAAATTCCTAAGGTGCTCAAGGATATTTGTGATGTTTCATTAGGTGGACATTTATCTACAAGAACCACTACCATCAAAATAATGAGGGGAGGTTATTATTGGCCTGAATTGTTCAAATATTCCCATCAATGGGTTAAAAATTGTAATAAATGTGCCTAATTTTTAGGCAAGTAAAGACTAGTATATTTCCCTCTCAAACCATTCCATGATAACTAACCATATTCCCAATGGGGATTGAATTTCATTGGCATGATCAATCCACCATTGAGTGTAGGCCACAAATGGGTCCTTATAACAACTAATTATTTTATTAGATTGACTAAAGTGGTTACATTGAAATATGTCATGGAGGCATAAATCATTTAATTCATGGATATCATTGTCACTATATACATCTAATTCCTATTACCATTGTGCTAAAATTGTCAATATAGGTAACATTCTATGAAAATTCACAATTTGGGCCAAAATCATTAAAACACACAAAATGGTTCAAACTAGTCACATGCATATGCCGATTTAGGCTAATATATCCTTAAATGGGGCAATGAATTTTATGTGATTATTAAATTTTCTTAAATCACTTTGAGTCAAATTGTGACCACACAAAATGATGATCTGGACCACTAAATTCTTCTAATTCAAAAGCACACGTCATGTGCATGTGTTATTTCACATTTACAATGCTCTAATTGGGGTATTGATCCATATGTAACTAAAACCTTATTCTAATTGTACTTCAATAAAATTATGACTCAATAAATTGACATTTTCAACCAGTTTGATTAAATGGACAACCAATTTCCAAAGAATTAAATAAAATTAATTAAACCCATTTAAGCAAATTAAACCAAATTAAGAAATTAAGTGAAAAAACCATAGAATTTATTAAAGATCCATTAGTTATAAATTCATTACTAATATCTACATAATCTGGTGACATCATCAATGGGGTGGCATCCATAAGCCATTAATGAAACAATTATCTAGTTTAAGCCCTCCTATGCCTCATTAATGCCCCATTTTCCAAATATTAATGGCAATATTTATGGATTGGGTCTATAAAATTGAATTGATTCATGGACACACATCTTGTTCTCAATATGGATGGTCATGGTTGATTCTAATCATTTTTAAAAATATATAAATAAGAGAGATGAGATGACCATTTTTAAGCTTCATTCATGCAAACTTATTATGTAGAAATTGTAATAGAAAAGCTTCAACTATTGACACACATTGGTCAAATTCATGAGCCTAGTTCATTTATGAATTGAGAGATGATGGAGGATTAAGCCACTCATCATTGACAAAGACTTGGAGCACCAACTTAAGGGAAAATCATGTTTTTTGGCCACTCTTGAAGGAGGGATGCTCTTGGGAAGGTTTGATGATTGTATTCCTTCTTTCAATAGCTCTTAGAATTGATTTTCAAAACCCCATGAGGGATTAAGATTAGTAATATTTTCTTTATGTTTATTTGGATTTTACTCTACTAATGTATGGAATATCTTATTCTTACTCTACATTTTGCCATGCCTAGTGGGACCATGAATCCCATATAATAAAGGAGACTAATATGCAACTCTTAGATCTTCTAATGAATGCTTAAAAGTCTTTAAAAATCAAGTTTTTTCTTCATTTTTCACATATTTTTGTTTTTTATTGACACGTAGTTTACATAGATACCGGCATCAATTTTGACTAACCAAAATTGATCTCCCATAATCAACATCTATTCTTGTGTGAAGGGCTAAACATGGTAGAAAATGTGATTTATGGGTTTTTCTTGAATTTTTTGGTTCTTATTATGAGTTGTATAAACTTGCATATTCTCTATTTGAGCTTTGTTTTGTAGGATCTATAAAGTTTTTGAGATTTTATGTTTATTTTGATAATAAACTTTTTTGTGAAAAATGATGTTCTATTTTTTTTGTGTTTTTTAGGAACCAATTCCAATTTTCAAAAGACTAGCATTGACCCTCTATAAAATGACTAGCATTGATTTCTATGAATTGACATCAATCCCTATGTGGACTGACATCAATCTTTGAGATATAAAAATAGAGACCTAAGAGTTTTCTTTTGAAATCTTGTTTTCTCATTTATCTTTGGGATTCTAGTGTAGATATAAACCCTCTAAAAACTATAGGTCATAAGCTAGAAAAAGGCACAAATTTGAAAGTGGTTAAGTTTTGAATACATTATTTGGTGCCTAAGAAGAATTTAGGTGTTTATTCTTAGTTGTTTGTGAAATTTTTTATAAGTTTTAAACTAAGGCCAAGGGGCCAAAAAAATTATCAAAATCTCACCTTGGTGCATTAAAATAAACACTCACATTTATATTACACACTCGTAAGAGTGTTTTCTTTTATACTTGTTCTTTCAGATTTGTTTATTTTTACAAAATGATTAATGCATGTATGATCTCCCCTAATCTCCTTTAGGGAACTTGGGTGACCAAAAGTGATCTTTATTTTCCTTGGTTGTTTTTATTCCAAAAAGTGTGAAAAGAACATTATTAAGGTGCTCCCAAATCTATATGAATTGGGTGATCCAATTGAGACCTTAAAGTATTTTCATTTTGACTTTTATTTTTATACAACTTGGCTTATGAGTTGGAGTTCATAACCTTCTTATGGGTTCTATAGGGAAGATTTTACCTAAAAATTCATCTCCTGGCATCATTTCAACCCAAATCCATGGTGAGGCATACAAATTTAGGTTGACTTACTAGTATGTTTGCTTGAAAGATTAAACAAACTCCATTAGTAAGATATTGCCTTGAACTGTAGGGTCAACTCAGACATCACACTACACTGACCAAGTAATAGATGTAGTAATTGTGAAAAGGATAAGACCTTTTCAAAAAAAAAAAAAATTACATAGATCTAAATGATGTAAGAATATCTAATGTTAACCACACATAGGACCATCTATAAATGCATGAATATTTAGTTTTAGAACAACCCCACTTGTCATATACATACTATTGATGTAGGGCAAATAGCCTAAAGTTCCATGTCATTATACAATATCTTTATAAAGGGGGATGTAAAAACCCTACTTATCTATGATCTTTTATTTTTGGATTAAAACTTAAAATCCTCTCAAGATCACATATATAGATGGAATTCGACAATACCATGTAGCCTTATTAGTTTTAAGACTTTAGATGTTATACTTAGTTGTATTTTGTCATTTTATCCTTTAATTACTTGTTATTTTTTAGTCTAAAACTTTTTTTAAAACCAAAACATGTCATAAACCAAACACCTTTATTATACACCATTCTATTTGAACAAGGAGGCGTTACACTAACCAAATCAAAATCACTTCTTACCTTGTTCAAATCATCATTTGAAACATTATGTTTATCATTTAAAAACAAAAAATTTATTCTACCCTTTTGAGTCTAGACCTTTTACCACTTTGAAAAATATCAAAGTCCTTTATTTTTAATCTAAATTCAAAATCTTTCCTTTCTAAGTTCTAGGCCAAGGTGTTATCAATTCACCTTTTGCACTTGGTTTGATTAAACTTGGGAACAATTTCCCATTTGTGTTGAAGGACATTATATAGACTCATTATAATATTATTCCCATTGTGGAATTAGGTTATCTTAAATTTTCTCATGATTTAAGTTCTTGGACCATTCTACATCCTATTATCATGTGGCAGTGTTATGCTACCTATTTGGTTTGAGCTTTATACTTAAGGAGTTCTTGTGTTAACTCATGTTTTGATATTCTTGGTTCACATTGTTATCTTTCTAATCATAAAGACCCTCTTCTAATTTTATAGTCATAACTCATCATATGTGTGTCTATATTTTATGATATTGACATACATTTAACCTAAGTTTTTTATTATAGTTTTCACTTTAGGTTCCAAATTTATCATACCATATTCTAATTTTATGATTTTGACCCACCAAAGTTGAGTAAATTTGTAGACATTTCTTCAAATTGTGTGGTACTATGCCACTTTTTTTATTATGGTCTCATATTACCTTGTCATTTGTTTGAATAAACCAAAACACACCTTTTAACATTTGTAAAACATATTTCACATCATAAGAAAGTGAAAAAATAATCTTCTAAGTATGATGTAAAGGTATACTCATCATGGGGTCTCTTACAGCCATAGTTACGAGGAGGATCATTTTTATTATGGACATGAGCACTCCATCTTGTTTTATGATATCACCCTCTTTGGGCCTCATTTTTAAATACCAAACCAATCCATGCTGATTTTGATATGCCAACCTCATTTTGCTCCTTTAGTTTATGTGAGCCACCAAACTCTGTAATATTCAAATATTACCATTTTAGGTTATCCTCCTTCAACTTACATGAGAATACAAGCTTTATAACACTTGAAGGTTACCATTTTAGGTTATCCTCATTCATCTTGCATGAATAACTAGGATTCATAGCACATGAAAATTATCATTTTAGGTTATCATCTTTTGGCTTGCATGAGCCACCAAAGTCCATAACACTTAAAGGTTACCATTCTGGGTTATCCTCCTTTGACTTGTGTGAGCAACAAATATTCATAGTGCTTTAAGGTTACTATTTTAGGCCCTCCAATTTCAACTTACATAAGAAACCAATATTTTCAATGCCCAATCATTACCATTTTAGGCCCTTTATCAGTATTTATTGAACCTATTATTGAAGAACATCAATTAGATGAACTAGTCTTTATTGATCCCTTCTTTGATAGTCTAATTTTTTGAGATCCCATTATTTAACCACAAACCAATATTAATCTAGTACCAATTATTCCCCACTTTAAAAAATATGTGTTAGTATTCGATCCATAATAGAACCAACCATTACCTCTCCAAGAACCATCTTTTGAGGACTAAAATGTGTTCAAAATTGATATTTTGCAACCAATTGTAAACCAGATCCATGATTCTATTGTTGAACCACCTATTTGTGATGAGTTAACCTATGGTTAATCACCTTCTTATCCTTTACCTATTATCAAGGATTCTCACTCTAACAAACTAGTCTTTGCTAAGTCACTTCTTAATGATTCTAACCACCTTTGGGCAAATCATCACCTTAACCATTGTCCTATTTTTAAAGAGTCCCACCCCTTTTCCAAACTAGTCTCTATGGAGTTATCTCTTAACCTTTTTTCCCTCATTTAGGAGTCTCACATTGATAAGACATTCATTATGGAATCACCCCTTAATTAGTTCCCTCTCTTTGAGGGGATTTACCTAGACAAGCCAGTCTATGTTGAACCCTTTTGTTGATGCATGTAAGTGTATCACAGGGTTCTCATAGTGTTGAAAACACGTCTCATTTCAAGAGTCAAATAATATTTTTCATGATTTATTGGTTATGATCTTCTTGATATCTTTGGTGGAGTAGTGGTAAAGCTATTTGATTGTTTCATAAAATGATTATGTAAGTGGTTGTTGGGAGTAACCACAATCTTAAAATTTCATGAAAGATGAAAGTTATTCTTGATAATTATAATGAATTATGATCAAATCCTAAATTAAAAAAATTTGATGTAGAATGAATATGTACAATGCAAAAGTAAACTATAGTGATTTAATCAAAAAATGAGAAAATAAGTAGGGTAAGGCATACAAAAGGATGATTCTGATCTTTAGTCTAGAAATTTTGACAAAGCTTGAATTTTATCAAAGGTATGCATCTTCAAACCAATAATAACGTGAAATTACCAAAATTATAGATCCTATCATATACCAGGTCAATGTCTAATGATATTTGAAACATGAAAATTAAAAATTAGATTCACGTAAAATATTTGCTTTCACAAGATAATTACATTAGCACATTTTCAAGAAAAGCAAAGATATTGAAATGAGTCTAAAACCTTTCAGTCAACCTAGTGTAATCTCAAATTAAAAACTCTATATTAACATATGAAAATCTAAAAGTCATAATAACAATTCAAATATAAACATAAAACTAGAAACTTGAATAAGTAGCCATGATAACAAACAAACAAACAAATATGAGATAATCTTTACATAACTATCTTGCTTGCATTGCTTGCTCCAAAATTTACACAAAACTTTTTCTCTAAAAACTTCCTCATTTTTTTAAAACAACCGATGGGGTATGTCAATTAATCATTATCAAATGAAAATTAGACAAGTGTCAAGGACATGTGTCCTTTTACAAACATTCTAGAACCAATGACACTTTTAAAATGTAACTAACCTATAATTCATGTGTTACAAATTGCACATTCTTTTATAAAATAGAATATTATTTTGAAATGATTTACATAGTTTTGATACAAAATAATATTCTATGTCAATTTAGTTAACTTTGAGATGCCCCTATAATTACATCCTTTTGATTTTGTGCCAATATTTTCATAGACTTATCATATTTTTCATCAATCAATCTGAGGTTGATGATTGGTACCATGAATATCTCTTTTGTGTACCCTGCTAGATCTTTGAAGCTTTCATCTATTCTGCCCATGGCTTCTTTGATAATCCTAAAATTGTCAATATGTTCACTTGATAACAAGATCATATCAAATATATGCTTATTACCAGCCCCTATGGTGCCTTTAATTTTATCCTTTACCTATTTGATGAACTCAATGGCTCCCTAATAGAATTCTCCATCACTTATTAGTCTTATTTGACTAAGAATGGTTAGATCCTTGATCTAACCTCCTAATATCTAAACCATTCTACCTTTTAATTATTTGAATTCTCTTGAGATATCTTCCATGCCTTTTGACCACTTATTCATATCCCTGATCTTCTCCATCAATATTATCATAGCCACATTCAAATGCGATAGGCTAACTATTTTAAGATCAGTGATTTGGCCATATATCAGTATATTGATCAATGCCTTCACTTTATTATCTAAGGCCTTCCATTGATTGAATTGGTTCATAACTAAGCTATGTTTTTTGCTCACCATGTCTAGTTTGGACCTTCTTATTTTCAAATAACTAAATGTATCATAGATAATTTTCTCAAAATTATTGATAATATCCACTAGAACTGATAGAATGTATTTCTCTTATAGATTCTTCTTCTCTTGTTTTAACCCTTTAATTATAGCTTGTAACCTCTCTTCCTGAGATTGTGTTAGCTCTAGAACATCTTCTTTAAATATAGGGTCATCCCTTAGTCTTTATTTTCTATTATAGGTTAAGTGAACTAAAGGTTCAACATTTTGATACAAAACTTCTTGGCCTCCTTCCATGACCATTGTCTTAGTGATTCTTTGTAAGCCTATATAAATTGGATCATATCTGACCCCAACTAAGGATTGGACCATATTTCTAATTATCACCTCTACATTTATGTCAACTAATTTACTTGAAATAACAAGTCTCTTTTCTTATTCATAGTGAAATGTTAGGATCCAAGGCTTCAAATCCTATTGCATAAGGATGCCTGTAGTCTTTATTAGAGCCCATGGATGATAAGAAGTAGGTAGTTTCTCCATTCTTGGTTCATATATGAACCATTTAGGTATATATGGTCCATATGTTGGGTTATCCTCATTTAATAAGTTGATATCCTTCAAAGGTGGTGTGATGCTCACTTTAGATTTCTTTGCTCTTAAGACAATTACAATCTCAAATTTCCTCTTAGGAGGATTAATGACCATCAAGTCTAATGACTTATATTTTCCCTTTCCCTACTTAGATTAATTAGCATTTTCTTCTTTTGTATCAATATCTAATTCAAATTTAAGGGATATAATTCTCAATATTTCTTGAATAGATTCTTGAGGATCCAAATCTATCATGTGAAGCTCCTAGTGAGGCAAATCCTACTTTCATGTTTTAAAAGATCCATGGACTGAGGAACTTGAAAAAAATTTACTTGGTCTCCTTTATTCAATTCTATGATATATTTGTGTGTATTTTGGTGGAAGCATAAAATAATCAACATCTATTATATGATATTGTCTCAGACCAAGCTACCATCTATCTTCCATTTTTGATCTCTTTGTAATCTAGACTCAAGGTTTACATTATGCTCTTTTAATCTCCTAAGAAATTCATAGTAAGTGGCTACCTTAGTGTATACAAAGTCAAATTCAATAGGTTCATGCTCATAAGACACAACCATAATACCTTTGTTAGTAAAGTGTTCCTTTACTCTACCATAGGGATCCCAATCTCTATGGTCATTTATCTGGAAATTAAAGGAAAGCCTATGTTTTGAAGTACCTTCAATGTGGTTCCATTTATTGAAAATGGTTCTGATAATTATCACAGTAAAACCATGTATAATTCCCTTCCTTTTTTTCATATATATTCCATATATTCCATTGAATAATTGATATGCCACTTCATGCTTTGCTAACTTATCTAATACATGTAATGGAAGTTTAAGGGGGGAACTTTGGGTACATTCAATTTTTATAATAGAGCAATTAGGATGTAGCCATATGTCTCCCATTACCTCAAAGTATTTATTTATTAAAGGAATTATCCTCATCATGAGGATACCATCAATGGCTTAGATCAAATCAGGATAAACAAATTCACATATGAATTGGATATGGTCCCTATATTTGTAAATATGCAATTTGGAGTAGAACTAGGACACAATTTGGGTACCATTACAAGACCATTATCTTTGGTTAGGGATTTTGGTAGTGGAACACAAGGAATTTAATAAATAGGATATCATGAATAATTCAATCCTCTTCTTTGTTTTAATCCTATATAGCTACCTACTCAAGGAAATACTAATGATTTCACCTAAAGGAGGAACCACCACTTCTTCAATAATGAAACATACCATGGGAACCCATATATGTTCTACATGCATTTTATGTGAAAATACATATAACTTATTCAACATGGTCATGACCATTCTAACTCTAATTCTAAATTGGCTCATAGGGATTTTCTTGTTGGGATCCATAATGATGTTATCACCAATTTTTTACCATTTTTCTAGGATATCCATCATGGTATGCTTTTGGATCCATGTATTAATGTACTCTAGGTATATAAATGGCTTAGGTAATTTATAATAAGACTCAAAATCAATAGGGGAGTTGTATGCAATTTTCCTCAAACTAGGTTCATGAATGAGCATACCCTTGTCAATTTTAGCATCTTTAAAAATAGGACTCAGGATATTGATACAATCAAATACCTCTAGTTTATTAGCATAATGGAGTCTTGTCATATGATTTTACATGATGTCATAATAAATTCTCTTCATCAATAATATATTCTCCTCTTCCTTGGTCAAAATTCCCTAGTTCTCAATAGTCCAAAACAAGCTTGAGCAATTATTGTCTCTAGTATTTAATAAAGAAGCCACAAATTTTGTCTTTAAATATTTGTCCCTATGCATCTGATGATAGGTATAATTCAATTTATTTATTTTAATTATCTCCATATGTTTCCATTTCTATAATCTTAATTAAATTATCCTCTTGCAAATGCTAATTTAACTCTCTCAACTCAAAACAATGAATCCAAGAATCATTTAGGACTTTTACGTACATCTTAGGGATTTTTGAAGGTTTAATTAGGATTTAATGGAAACAAGTGAGTTTTATAGACATGATTTGGTGACATAGATCATATTTTTGACCTCATATTTATACCTTCACATGCTTGGGTTCATAAAATCTTCCAATCTTGCATTTATGTCTATATGGCATCCCCTTGCCATGCTGATTATTTATTTTTAAAATGTGATCATTATTAATTTGGACATGTGTCCTCATCTTGTGCCTCCTATAGTTTGACTAAATTTACTCCATCTATTTCCTTAGGAGTCTCTTGGCCTTGACTTTCATTGCATCTATCAATATTTTATCTAGGGTTCTGAGATTATGACACTTGGCATCTCTGCATGCTTTTTGTGTACCTTGCTATTAATATCTATTTGGTTAATGATTTGATGCCACATGGTGTCCCTTCATGCAATCTATCCCTTTGAATCCTTTATTTGCTTTGCACCATCAATCCCTATCTACTCGATTGAATGTGTGCCATTGATTTTTGATCTATATGGTTGAATGCCCACTATCGATACATTAAGTGTACGATCAAATGTGGATCATTAATCTATTATTTATACATTCAATCAAGTGTAGGCCAATGATTTTCATCTAATTCACTATGAGTGTGACACATTTCACCATTGCATTCAATCTTAGGATCATTTGACATATTGACTTCATGCTCACTATTAGATCTTCATTCGCATGATTGAATCTATGTCATCGATCTTTATTTTTGACTCTTTAATCTTAGCCTTTAATGTGGATCATTTATCAAAATTTATATGTTTGAATATGCACCATCGATATTATATCTAGGTAACTTTAACTTATTAAATCGAGTGATCACATGTATGTCTTTAATCTTGGATCCAATCAAGCGAGGCTTCGACATTTGATATCCATGCATTTAATTCATACCTACAAATTTTAAAATCAAAGGATAAGGTTTCAAGATATATAAATACATATCATAAACCTTAGACTAAAGTTTTAATGAATTAATAAAATCAATCAAAACTTAGGCTAAGGTTAAACTAAGATTAAAATAAATAAAGTGACCTTTCAAAAATATGAACCCATTTTATTAATAGCTCAGGATAAATTAATTTAGACTGAGGTTTTGAATGTTACTTAAACTTGGATACAAATGGGACCATATTAGTTAACTAATTAATGGTCAAATTAATCATTGAAGCATAATTCCATGAATATTCATTCATTCTAACAAAGATCCATTGATCCTTCAAGATGGAAATATATGAGCCAAATGTTAGAAACATTAGATAAAATCAAATAAATATTATGTACTAACATGTCAATGTAAGCTATATCAAACATGATATTTAATAATGTACTTTGATCAAGTTGAACTCCTAATTTGTATCACAATTTGAAAAATTGAACAAGGGTCCTCAATTTTTAGAAATGGGGGTATGTTGACATCAACACCCTCTTATATGAATCTATTGTTATGGAGACCATTATGCCATCATAGGCCACTACTTGTCTAAAATCCAACATTCAAAAAAACATCATTATATAAGTACCCACACTAGATGAAGAATCAACATTAAAGTTAGGTTCTATTTTTGAATCAATATCAAATTTAGCATTATAAGTAGAATCAACATCAATATCAACATTGGATTTAGATTCCTTTGAGTTGGGTTCATCTTCTAAATTAGAATATAGTCAAGGTTGTTATAATATTGGCTACACTTGCCTTGAAAATCAATTTGTATATATTTATGATCATTATATGGTTTTTAAGGATGATTATTTTAACATTAACATAGGTTCTCCTAGTATCTTCTATGAGGATTGTGCTTCCTTTCATCATTCCATTGTCACCACCCAACATAGCCATTATATTGACATTCCACCTCCCACAAGTGTTGATTGGGACTAACAAAATCACACTTTGTTGAGATAAATCCATGGTGACATATTAGGTGTATAATATCTAGGGGAATAAGACCACATCAATACAAAAGAAGAATGATCTCCTAGTGAAAAATTTTAGGAGGCACTAGGGGACAATCAAAGCCTAAACTTAACATATTATATTAAAACCTTTTTAGAGGTGCTATAAGATAATCAAAGTCAAAAATAAATTTTTTATAGTGAAACATTCTTAGAGGAGATATGGGATAATCAAGATAATTTCATTGGTGAAAACCTCTTTGAGGCACCAATAATTGAGCACAACATTTCTTCATTATTTGATGAATACATTGTCAAAGACAAAATAAAGACAACTTAGAATTTATAAAATAATCATGTGGTTGCTGCTCTCAAGCTTAAGTAACAAAAAAACTTAGTGGTCCCATCAAGAGTATATTCAAAAGTATTTGGTCCCACCACAACCAAAATTATGTCAAATCCAAAATCAGTAACATTATGTGTGACTAAAATTCCTAATCATCATTTGATTTCCAACCATTATAAATTTCATTATCATTCACCTTTACATTACCAACTTATGCTATTTTTCCTATGCCTAACATTATTTACCATCTCTAGCTACACTTTAATTTACATAGGCTATGAAGACATCTTATCTCGATGTTTGGAGGAAACATAATCAGCAACCAATGAGGATCACAATGATATCATTAGAATCTTTTAGAACCTCTATTCTTGATAGAGAAGTTATTATAAAAGGGTGTGGGCTGTCCATTTTATTGTGATTGATTATTTTGGTTATCTCATATGTTGACTAGGATGTGCATCTTCATGTCAAAAATATCAACATAATCATTTACAATTGTGTCACATTTACCATTCCTTTTGAACTACATTGACTTGAAGTCCTTTAGGACTATGTAGGTAGTGCTCAATTTCTATTAAGGTCAACTCAATCATTGCAACCATGCTCTCACCATTTTGTGATTAAATTTTAAGTTTTAATGCTCTCACCATTTTACAAACAACTAAGCCCATGCTCTCATTGTTTCACAAGCAATCATCACTTGGGGGCAACCCCTTTTACCATTATATCCAATTGTCATCTTATAATTTTATTTATGCTATGCCTTATACCATTTTATTTTACCACATCTTTACTATTGATAAAAGCCTATTTTTATATTCCCTAGCTAACCCATTTTTTATCTTGGTTTTGTTGATTCTTTTGGCACCTTCTACGAGGGGATTCTGATCAAGTTTTAGCAATTTCAAATTTTCATGTTTAAATTATAGTCTATGAAAGAAGTGTGATATTGGATTTGGAAAGTTATATTTCATTTACATTTTATTGGTTTCACTAATTATAATTGCCTATGGTAAAATTAGTATTTCTTTTGTTATTGTTGATTATAACCATTTATGGGAAAATCAATATCCTACCTTGTGTTACTAATTATAACTACTTATGGGAAAATTAGTAGCATAGGTTTTTTCCATTATCTCCTAATTATAACCACCTATGGGAAAATTCAAAAAAATGCCTTTTATCATATATTGTTGCATCACTTATTCATTATTATTATCATTTGCTTTGTCATTTTCCTTTATTTATGAACTTTTTGTGACCTGGTCAATTTTTGATCACCTTTTGTGTGGGTGGAAATACTATAACTTAAGGTTCTAATGGGACTACATAGGTCATGCTCAATTCATATTTAGTTAATCGTAGTCCCCCATTTCCATGTGTTATAGGATTTTTTCAAGTGTTATTAAGTTTAAATGCTCTCATCATTTTACAAGCCTTTTTAAGTTTGAATTCTCTTGTCATTTTGTAAGCACCCATTTGAATGTTCTTACCATTTTTCAAGCCCATTTCCTTATTTCCTCTAAAACATTAATAATGTTTTCTTATCATCACTTTTATTATATCCCAATTCCAAAAAGAATTATATTTGACCAGAATTTCATGTTGGACCTTGCATCCATGGAACTATATAGGCAACGTCTACTTATCTTGTACATTTGGAGTCAACTTAGCCACTCATTCCTTTTCTTATTTTTCCCCCATTTTTTTATTTTTTGTCTCCCTCTCACTTGGGGTAAATGTTTCATCTTTTATTCTTGTACTATTTTTTTAGTCTCATTATTTCTTAGATTAGGGGTCACTCTATCACATAGAGTAATGCCACTATTACACTTACATGAACCACTCAAATTTTTTTTATTTACACTAATATTATGACTAAATCTTGTTTGTATGTGTTTATTTGATTTATATTATTTCTTTTTTATTCTTTGAAAATATCTTCATTTATTTTTTTGGGTGTTTTATTATTTGTTTGTTTGGTTGTTCTTAGTTTGTGTTGTGTCCTTATTTTGTTTATTGGTTTTTTTTGTGTTTTTGCTCTTGTTATGTGGTTATTTTATTTATTTATGGTTTTGTTACTTATTCATTTATGTTATTTTGTTATTTATGCTTGGTGATTTGTTTTATTGGTCTTTTGTTTTATTATTTTGTCTTGTATTGTATTGCTTTATTCTTTTGGATTCAAATGCATTCTATAACCAATTTTTAGTCTAGTTTTCAATTAGAATTGATTTGTTTATAGTTTTATTTAGCTTTTGTTATTTTTCCAACTACAATTTTTCAATACACATGGATCTTGATTATTCATATCTTTCTTTCATGTTGTTTATTAAGTTGTTCTTGATGTGATTTTATACACTCTTGTTTCTACTTAAATCCTGATTATTCATATCTTGACTTTAAGTTAAGTTACATTTATATATTGCTTTTATCCTTTTTTTTGTTTTTTTTAATTTAAATATAAATAGTTTTAACTCTATTATTGATAATTTTTATCATTATCCTTAGTTATAAATATTCACATTTGAGATGGCCAATCATAATCAAAATGCAATGTCATTATAGGCCATTCTTGATTATAATATATAATTTCAGTTTTCTATAGTAAACATAAAGAGCACCAAGTGCAAAATTCAATGATGCTTTGAATATAATTTCTAAATTCACCATACCATATATGATTAGTTTGTTACATGCATCTCATAAATTATATTATAACATCTAATCAAGGCATTATCCTCTATATCCACTACCTAACATGATTTCACACTTGAATAGGGCTTCATATTTATTCTATATTCATTCTATTTTCTCCCACTTTTAAGTGAACTACATTAGCTTGAGGTCCATCTATAATATGTATTCAATACTTAGATACATGATGTATCTCGGGTTAGCTTGGCCACCCTCATTATTCCATTCATCTCTTTCATCACTTTATGCATCCTCGTATGTCTAGTTTTTTGTGGCTTCTTCATTCATTATGCCATTGCATCTATGTTTGTGCATGTGTCATATTTAATATATGAATTAGGTTATATCTTTGAGCTATGTTTACCAATTTTTCTTACTAGGGCATAATATTTAAACCAATCATTAATCCAATCAACCCTACAGGGGAAAAATTTATTATCAGTGATCAAAATCATCCCTACTGGGGTAAAATCAATTTATCAACTAATCAAATATACTCTACTAGGGCACATTCTTATTTCCTTTCTTTGGAATAATTCTCTCATTTTTATTCTAGTTCCAAGCTCTGTGGCTTTTGCCCTCATTCTAGCAATTTAAAATGTGCAACTTATCTCTAGATTGATCATTCCCTAAGCCCACAAATTTTTTCCTCTTTTGGGTATGTCAAAGTGTGTAATTTATATTTTGGGATTGTATTCTTCCCATTTCCCCCACCTTGTGACCCATTTTATTCTATTATATTTTTCATCATTGGGAATCAATGTGTATAAGCATTATCTCTTATGAATATACTCTCATCCTTTGGTTAATTTCACTCTTTATCTCTTTTTAAGAGTTCATCCCTCTTTTTCATTCTCACATTCCATCTCAAGGGGCCATCATGTGTCATTTATTCAATCATTACCTTCAAAAAATATTCTTTACAAATCTTTCATTCTTTTAAAATATGTTGCTTCCCTTGAATGTCTCACCACGCCTTCTCAAACTAGGGAAAAATATAGACATCTTATTCCTATCACCATTGTGATAAAGTTTTCAATCTATGTAACATTTTGTTAAAATCAACAACTTGGGAAAAACTCATTAAAATTCACTAAATGGTTTGAAATTGTCATGTACATGTGCTGATTTTGGCTAATGTATCCTTGAATGGGGTAATGCATTTTATGTGATTATTAGTTTTTCTCAAATCAATTTAATTCAAATTTTAACCATGAAAAATTATTCTCTATACCACTAAACTCTTATAATTGAGAATCACACATCATGTGCATGTGTTATTTTTCATTCACAATGCTCTAAGTGGGGTATTACTCCATACACAACTGACACCTTCTTCTAATCATACTCTAGTCAAATGATAACTCAATAAATTGGCATTTCGACCAATTTGATTAAATGGGAAACTAATTTATAAATAATTGTACAACATTAATTAAACATATTTAAGAAAATTAAACCAAATTAAGAGCTTAAGTGAAAAATCCATGGAAGTTATTGAAGATCTATTAATCATAAATTCATTTCTAAAATTTGCATCATTTGGTGACATCATCAAAGGAATGGCATCCATAATCCATTAATGAAATAGACATCTAGTTTAATCCCTTTTATGCCTCATTAATTCTCCATTATTATAAATATTAATGGGGATATTTATGAATTGAGCCTCCAAAATTGAATTGATTCATAGACACACATCTTGATATTAATATTGATATGGTTGATTTTGATCATTTTCAAAAATTTATAAATAAGAGGGTTGAGGCCACCATTTTTAATCTTAAATCATATAAACTTATTATGCATAAATTTTATTATAAAATCTTCAAATATTGGCACACATTTATTAAATTCACAAGCCTAGTTCATTGGTGATTGAGAGATGATTGAGTAGAAGTTCACTCATCATTTACAAAGACTTGGAGCACCAAATTAGGGGGAAATCATGTTTTTGAGCCTATCTTAGAGGAGGAACACTCTTGGGAAGGTTTTATGGTTGTATTCCTTCTTTCAATAGCTCTTATAATTCATTTTAAAAACCCCATGAGGCAGTAGGTTTAGTACATTATGTTCTTTATGCTTATTTAGGTTTTACTCTACTAATACATGGACTAACTTGATTTGGATTCCTACTCTACAACTATGATATTTGGTTTTCCTTAAACCATTATCTCAAACAATCCAAAATATTTTATGGGTGTTCAAGTGAGTGAATGGGATGTAAGGTACAATGTATACCTAAATACCTCATCCAATTATTACCCACAAGGTAATGGATTGGTCAGATCTACCAACAAAAATATCATAAGGACTATCAAAAAGACAATGGAGGATAACAAAATAACATGGCACACAAAGTTAAAATAAACACTTTGGGATGATAGGATCATTCCCAAGAGAGCCATTGGAAATTCTCCATTCATGTTGGTATATGGATGGGAAGATAGATTAATGCTATCCATTGAGTTACCATCTCTAAAACTCAATCATTAGTTAGAATTGATTCAAAATTATGAAATGATAGTAGGATTGGGAGAATTGATGGAGATAGAGGAATATAGGAACCAATCAATGCAAGTTATGGAATTAAATCAGGCTCAAATAAAGGGAACTTTTGAAAAAAAAAATCATTTGATAGGATCTTCAATGAAGAAGACATGGTTCTAAAATGGGATGCTGAATGTGCCAAACTAGGAAATCATACACATTTTCATGCAATATGGAGTGGTCCATACATTATAGCATAGTGTAAGGGATAAAATTCATTCCAACTATCTAGGCTTGATGGATCAAAACTTCCTATCCTAGTCAATGGGATATACCTCAAATCTTGCTTATATGGTTGGAATTCTTTCTAAAACATTGTATATATTAGGTTTAGCTAGTTTCCCCAAATAAGTGCTTTTGCACAGATCAAATCATTAGGATTTTTTATTTCCTTAGTTTTTTTAATTATTTTTTAACATATTTTGTTATTGTTTAGGCAAATCCCAATTTTTGATTCTCTAATTAAAGTGTGTTAATCTTAAAATGACTCTAGGCCCAATGACCTAGAAGGCTACTAGGAAGAAACTAATATCAAGTAGTCATCCATAGTGGTCACCAAATATATTTATATTTTTGTGTCAAAAATGTCAAAACATATTATACCCTAAGATAGACCCATTAATTTTTTTGTAAAAAGCTTCATGTAACCTAAGAAACCCTTTTTTCAATACCTAGCCAAAACCAGAGATTTGGGTGCAATTTGAAACTTCCAAAGTTGCAAATTTCACCCAAACTTATGCTTCCCACTTTTCACATACCTAGTGGAAACCAAAGGTCTGATTTAAATTTAAAACTTTACAAGTTGAAAAATGCACCCCAACTTCCTCTTCCCACTCACCCAATGCCTCATAGAAACTAGAATCATAGATATATTTTGTAATTTTACAAGTTGCAAATTTCAATCAGAGTTCCACTTTTTGCCTTTCACTACACCCATGAAAACTATAAATATGGATTCACTTTGAAAAATTTTAAGTTTCAAAGTGAATTCTAAGTTCCACTTTCTATTATTTACCATACCTATGGAAATTGGAACTTTGGCTACACTTTGTAACTTACAAAGTGCAACTTGAGTTCCAATTTTTACCCTTCTTACCCATCCAGAGAAATCAAAACCTTGATTGCACTTTTCAAATTACAAAGTTTCAAAGTGAAAATTAATTTCTAATTTCTTTTTTCCATATCACTAAGTTAATTGATAAAAATAGAGGTCAAAATGCAAAATGTAATTTTTTAAACTTACAAAATTGCACCACCACCTTGAAACTCTACTTCTCCCACCATTTTCCCAATAACTACCCTAATTATCATTAATTAAAGGGTGATGTTAATAAGATTAGGTTTTTTTTTTTTGGAAATCACTTTTTAACATTTAAAATTGGATTTGGAGCTCTATGTGCCAAGAATATTTTGAGTGCTCACTAAGCCATGCCTTGCCAACATTATGCCAACACCATGATCACCATTTCCATCCTCTGCAAGAATAATATTTCTCTATTTTACTAAAATTTTCCATCAAAACATGGCTATATTTATATCAATAAAATAATATATTCCATTGAATTCACAAGGATTTAGCTATGAATTTAGGGTTTTTCTATTTTACGTTTTGGTCACATTTCTTCAAGTTTTTTCCTTGTTTACATTCTTGAGTTCTTATCAAGAAGTGTTTCCAGTCATTTATCAATAATTTTAATAAATCTAGGGTTTGAAAGAATTGATTAAATCTTGAATATTACCTTGATATCCTCTAAATAGACCCCACATAAATCCTTATTGCAAAAATAACTCCCAAACCCCATAGAAATCTAACTTGCAAAAACAACTCCAAATCCCCATCAGAGATCCAACTTGTAATGAAAAACCTAAACCCTTTCAAAAATTTAATTAGAGTTTATAATTGAAAATTAAAAGTTTGAAACCCATCAGACTTTTCATTGAGATTTGTATGTGTAAATTGTATGTATAAATTCCATCATACTTTTTAGTTGTAAATATATAGTATATCTCTGCCCGACTTTTTATCGATAATTACAAGTCCAAAACCCACCAAATATATAGTTGGTTTTTCCACACCAATTTTCCCATAACATATGTCTAGAAAGGAAATTAAGTTCATGTCAAAAGAACCTATTGTCCTACTCAGCCTAGATTCTAATACAAATGAGATCACTCACATAGATCTAGGTCACATAGGCCTAGCTAATTTATAGAATAGAGTAAATGTTGAATTAAAAAATGATTAGATTTAAATCATTTACAATAGTGGATTACCATAGGTAGTATCCTTCCCACTATCATTTCAAATCCCTAAGCTTGTGCTCACATTGGTGAAGCATTATGATGCAGAGAAGAGGGAAGTGGTGGAAAATAATGTGGAAAAGATTTTAAACCTTGACCCTAATTTTATAGATATTGTGTTCCTAATTATAGAATATAAGATTTACTAGATATAACCCCTAACTATTCAAATAACTTTTATCAAGATAATAATACTATATGTCTACAAGTTCTAAATAAATAATGGCTAAAAACCTCTAGACCCACATTTACAAGACTACCTAAAACCCTAGCAAGAATAGAGTTCAAAGATGAAGTAGGTGACATAATAATACTCTTGCACATAGTTACAAGGAACCAGATGCCAAGAATTATCAAGATTGGATGTACCAGTATATCTAGGTGATCCACCAAAACAAATAGTATATTCACTAGGCTTAGTTGATTTCTAACCATCCATAAATAATTGATGGAAGTCCAAACTATAGGCAAGTTTTTCATGACCTCATACTTGGTCTACATATTGGCAAAGGAAAGGGCATTCCTAAGATTGAACATAGTTCTTGATCAAGTCAATAAGGTTGTTAACTACTATCCCAATTTCAGCCTTGAGGCTAGAAAATAAAATTTCATAAGGGTCAATGATGCTTTCATATATTGCATCATAATTATGTTTCACAATGAGATAGAAAGGAGAATATTTTTTGATGTTACAAAATCTAAAATCGCAAATTGGGGATCATATTCAATTAAATTTCCAACATATTCATACATTAGAGTGGGAGGTTTTAGTGGTTATCCCTACATCCTTATAAGGTATGTAAGTGTCAAATGGTCCATGATTGAACTTGTGAGGTAGCTTGTAGAAACCCATAAATTTTTGTCAAGAAAACATAAGTTAGGGATCCCTTTCCTCATTAGCATAGGGAGGTATACACACCCTTCCATATCAAAATCCAAATGTACATATACTAATATGACTCAAATGACCTTAATATCTCTTGATGCAAGGCCATTATATGATGTGATTAGCCATATTACTAGTATATTATGTATCACCGCATGTTTATATATTCTTTTTTATGAATATTAGTAAGAAAACATGCAAGATGAAGAGGAAGTAAGATTGAGATATTATTATAGGATGACCCTAGAATAAATCCAAACTTACAACATGGCACCAGTCCTTAAGGACTTAAAAGATGATTAATCTCTAGTTGATAGGGTGTACTATGATAATAAGATTTATTCCCAAATTATTCCACTAGTCTGGTGGTCTATACCTAAATCCTAATCATGAATGGATAGGACCACCCAAATAATAAATAGAACAATAAATTGGCTAAGGAGCAAAGGGTTTGAGGTTACTAAGGAGACACTGAGTATCAGTGACAAGTTGAGAGAAGTGAAGGAGAAGGGTGTGGCAACAATAGTAGAGGGATCTATCAATGAAATGTAAGTAGATCTAGAAGATAATCTAGTTGTATCATACAAGTAGAAGTAGAATTAAAATTCTAAAAGAGGTCCTTCTAGTAGCCAAGAGACAACAACACAATAGGTGGACCAGTCAATATCAAATTCTATAAAGGACAAGCTACTGATCAACTACCATAAATAGTTTCCCCTCTTATGTATAGTTTTTAGCCAACCATAATAATTCCTCCTATTTCCACTACCTAATTAGACCAAATAGTTATTCTTTTTATTTCCACCATTTCACCAGTGTAAGTGATTACACCTTTACCTAACCCACATGTGCAAGTAACTTCCTTGGTAGAAATCCAATCAACACAAGTAGATACTCAGAATCCACCTTCACATCCCTCTTCTATAAACACTTCTACCCCATCCCCCATATCCACTACTACTTCATTAATCACTAACACCACCCATTAGTATATGGATGTGGACTTAGTCATCCTAACTATAATCCCACTAGGCATCCCAGCCATTAGGGTAGTTACTACTTAATTTTTATCTCCCATAACATTACCCATTTCATCAACTCTAAGTGTTCCTACCACATGTATTAATTTATTCATTACCTTAGATTCCACACTTCCATAGGTTCCCATATTTAAACTATCCATGATTACCCCTCCACTCATGTCACTCTGAGCTCCCACACAACTAGTAAGCACATCAATACACACTTAACCCATTCAAATATCCATTTCTTCCACTCCACCAATAACCCAAGCCCCCACTAAGGAGATGGAGATTGAAGGACTCATTACTATAGCCATGGATACTCAACCCATAGATGGGAGAGAGATAAAAAAATCATTATCCAAGGATTCTATGGTAACATCAATGATGGATGTATCACTTGTCATAATAACCATTAGTGAAGGAAATTCATCATACATATATTCATAGATGATTGTGCCAAGAACACTGACTACCACCCCAAGTTGGCTACCAAAATCAATGACAAAGAAAAAGAAATAAATGGTGTCTCAAAGTAGACTAGACTTTGGTATATTAGAGGCATCCAAAATATCAAAGGTAGGTCCTAGGACCATATCTAGGATATCATATGATTCAATAGGAGAGAAATATTTTTAAATAATAGTCCCCACACCAAATAAATAAAAAGATCTAGTGGTGGGGAATTATCAAATATCCAAATTGCACTCAAGTCATTCAACAAGATAGGGATTGAAGCATAATTTTTATTCAAGCATCAACTCTCTTTTTAATAAGATGGATAGTGACAAGGTCACAAAATATGAATTAAAGAATAAAGTTTAGCAATTGACAACTTTATTAAATAAGTTCATAGAGCCAGTAGCCCAATCAATTTAGTCTCTTACTCAGTTCCTAAATAAATAAATAGTTGAAGTAATGACAAAGATTATCAGTAGGGGAAGGGATATGAAGTACTAGGATGGGAGATTATCATGAGAAGAAATAGATTAATATGGATATTAATGGACTATTACAAGACTCTAAAGGATGATCGAGCATATTTGAAAGTTTAAATAAGCAAATATGAGGAAGAGATTGAAATATTGAACCTATTCTTCTAAAAATTTTAGGATATTGATCTAATTGAGACTGATACCTTCATATTAGATAATATATTTAAGATTTCTATAGAGCATGAAGAGATGGATAGGTCAGCACATTTCAAAATCAGGATACTTGCTGAGAGTATTAATAAGGCCAAGGTCACATATGATAAAGCCACTTATACAATATATGACATTGAATATTTTCTTATTAAACTATCATGTGAATAAATTGATCACAAATATCAAATCATTTCAGTTTAAGAGGTTCAAGACAAATTCAAAGGAGTATTCAAGAGAGAGTCAACATGGGATACAACATTCAACTTGAGTTTCATCCACCAATTCATCAGGTATCACAATACACTGGATCAGATGGAGAAATACACTCAATTATATAGGGTTACATCTAGATAAATCTTTAAATTTATAGAAAAATGTAAGATAAATAATATGTATAGCCTTGGTCCTAATGAATATTGCCTCCAAGAGATCTTAAGAAGCTTTAATGCTTACATTGAAAAAATACAAGCAAAAAAGAACAAAGAATATTCACAGGTCATAGTTTTGGACTAATTCTTTACAATTAATTTTAAAAATAAATTATATAAATTACATTTATTTATTTAAAAAACATTTTAAAATTTTAGGTTGAAAATTTCAACTATCATTTTGATAGCTCTTTTTGAGAAAGAGCCACTTGTAATTTTTAAGTATATTTTTGACAAGCTTTTAAGTTTCAAAAGTAAAACTTATAAATTGCACTTTTTCTTTTGAAAATTTTTGAGTTTCTCAAATTTAAAAAACTCATGTTATAATTTACACTTCCATTATTATCAATTTAGATTCCTTACAAAATTTGTAAAAGTCTCAACTAAGAAATATAAATTAGGTTTTGCAAGTTATAACCTAAAATACCTAAAAGAATTCAACTTTGCTAAGTGATATTTAATTTTGGCACCTCATTCCTTGGAAAAGATAACATCAAATGAAATAAAAGAGGAAGATAATGTTTTCATTAATATTCCAATAGATTCCTCCACTCCACTAGCACTTGTTGAAGTATTTAGTAGTTGCATGTTTTTTATTCTAGCCATCTACTCCACCAAAGATGTTATTTGCATAAGGTTCCCATATTTTCTTGATCTTTAACTAGGCATAAGGTCTTGATAACTCCCTTCTCTTTTAAAAGGTTATTTTTTTATAAATATGGGTACCCAACATATCCCATTTATCTTTTTCCTATTGGATAAATTAATCTACATTTTGAATAATTGATGTACAAGCTGTAACTTGGAGAATGATAATATATTGAAGTTTTACCTTCCTTGTCTATGTTATATTTGTGTATGAATAACTATTTATTATATTTTTGAATATTATAAATCCTTTTTTAATCATATATATTCATTTTTGGAATTATTTCTTTCCATTTTGAAAACTTGTTGAGAGAAAATAAAGAATCTTGCTCCTTATATGATAAGTTCCCAATATTACCTTTGGTTTCATATTTTTATAAGTTTTTGATGCAATAAATTTTAGTATATTTATTTTTCTAATATGTTCATACAAATAAATCATTAATTTAAACTATAATAATTTGGTGAAATCACCATTTTCCAATTTTATAATTCATTCTAAAACTCTTTTCCTCACAAGTCAAAACCTAGTTAGGAGTAAGATCATTAAGAAGTAGTATTTTGACATGAACTAGTAATACATTAGTTACACCAAAATTAGTGAAATAAATTTAGCCTTATCCAAAGGTTTACCTCAATTACCCAAGGTCCCATAGCTTGGAGGTTATCCCATTATTTTATTATATTTCCCATAGTTTGAAACTAATACTATACATCACACTACCACACAAAGATGGGTGCAAAATCTAAGTGATAATAGTCCCCTATTTGAATTTTTTAAAATGGAGTGTGTGTGTTAGAGTATAATATAAACTTTAATAGGTATTTTAATTATTTAAATACCTACAAATAACTTATTAATAAGTGTGCTCCTTTCACTATATGAATGCATCTATAATAGACTTATATAGTTGAGCATGTTTTTATTAGGGATAAATAAAAAAAGTCTTGTGAATTTCTTGTGGACTATTTGAGATGCTTATAATATGAATTAGTAATAATATGTTACTTTTTATTAGTTTTCAATAGTGTAAATTTGCCTCTATATTAAAATTTATATTTGGAATAATAAGTAAATTGACTATTTCTTTTTAGCAATTCAAAATGGATAACCATACACTAAGAAGCCTGAAAACATAGAAGACAAGCTAAGGGAGGGATTAATTTCAAAAAAATACCATTGGATGGATTAATAAAAAAATATACCATAGGGACATAAAAACCTCCCACTATTGTCCCTATTGGGCATTTTTGTCCCACATGTAAGCATGTATATCTTTGGATCTAGGTTTGTCCATTTATATGCTCAAGGGAATTTTTAAAAATTAAAACATTTGTGTAAGTGAAAGATGATGGTTTTTAAAATAAATAAGTCATAATATGTGCTTTAGATATGGTGAAGTGGTAAAATAGGTGTTAATTAATTACACAAGTTGATTAAGGATAAAATTGGTAAAATAACATGATCAAGTATTTGTGACTAGATTTGGTTAATACGTTTGTCCCTTTCCTCAATGCCCTTCAGTCTAGAAATGAAATTGATAGATTAAATGAAAGATATACCTTAATGTGTAAGACACACTTTATCTTTGAGATAATATTCCAATTGTGAAAGGCACTATAGTCTTTGGCGAACCTTACAAAACACGTGAAGTAGTTATTTTGTTCTTTTGAAAAATAAAATTTTGAAAAGATTGAAATTCAAAATTGCTTTAATTTTGAAATTTGAAAATGTTTAAATTTGAAAATTGCTTGAATCTTGAAATTTTACATTGTCTTAATTTAAAAATTGAACAAGGAATAAATACACTAGTACGTGTGGAACCAATGTTTTTTTTGTGAATTTTCTTGGAGATGATGCTTCCCATGAAGCATTTAAGAATTGATGCTTCCCATGAAGCATTTTGAGATTGGTTTCTTAGTTGAACCAATGAAAAAAATTAGTGTTATCAAACCATAAATTGAATTTTCACTTGTCGAATATAAATAACACCCATTGAGGGATCCATAGACCTCAATTTAACTCATATATTCTTTGTAACCCCAAAACATGAACTAGATTAAAATATAAAATTAATTCATAGACATAATGCTAGAGGGTAGTGAACTTATAAGTTATGTATTATGCACTTAAACTAAATCAACCATTTTACATGGATTGTAGATTCAATTTTAACTTTGTTAATAAATGCATGATCAAAATAAAATTGAGTAAGTCCATTCTTCTACCATGTCCATAACTTAACAAATAATATTTTTAAATTTTTGAAACATAGCATAGTATGCATGACTTTGTACCATTCTTCCATTATAAATGTATGCATATTCCAATTGTAAATTTTATTTAAAATATGTGAATAAGCTAGTATCATGCACTCAATAACATGTATATTTATACTTTGATCTTGAAATATGAGTGCATATTCATTCCATATTCCCCTATAATATGTGTTAATGACTAAATTTTGACCCATTATTCAATTCTTGAATATTATTTTGTGCCAAATTTGATTTTTACTCTTAAAAAGGCTTATCTCATGTATGATAATCCTACTTAAATTTCCCCTTTTGAGGTTATGGAATTGATCCTAAAAGTCACTCATCTCAAAATAAATGTTAACTTCCAACATACCTAATAAGATGTAACCATTAAAAATGTAGCATATATGAAAAGTATGTTAGCATAGTAAGATTTGCATCATTTTAACTTTGTTTATAAAAATATGAGGCAAGGCCAATAGAAATATGTCAATGAATCTCATATTAATATAATGAAAAATTAGAATAGTAATGCAAGTAGTGCATGATATGTATCATGGAACTCATAAATCATAATAATCTCAAAAATTACACAAACATAATGATATAAATGTCAAATAATAAGGCTAAGGGCCACATACAAGGGAGATAAACTCAAATGTTTTAAATCAAAAATTTCACATAAAAGGTAAATGGATGATGTCACAAAAAAATCACATGTTCAAATTTCACATAAAACATAGGGCCAAAGGTTAAAATCAATGGACATGTTCAAATTTCACCCATCCTGAACAAAATCTCAAAGAGATGTTCAAATAATTTTTGCACACAAGAACTACAGGCCACACATAATAGATAAGAAAGATATAATATAATATGTACAATTAATAGTATCAATAAAACATATAATTAAAAATTTAGTCTAAACCATGCATATGCTATGGGATCATATCTTATCAAATAGCATATTCATTTAAACAATGTAATATAGATATGTTAACAAGGAATTTGCAAACAATATAGATCTCAACAATATAGGATTCATAGAATTATAACACTTATATTTATTATCACTTTGTTATAATATCCCCCAATTTATCAAGGATACTTAGTAAGGGCAAGTCTAAAATATGGAACCCTATAAAAGTTTACATGTCCTACATAACACTCATGAATACCAGTGAAATACATATGTGGTAGAAAAATATGCTATCTATAACTATTCATGAGATAAATAACATATTTAAAATATGTAAATGAGATGTCTAATCATGCTCAAGTCCTAATTTTGATTTTTTTGAATATTTTAATGTTTTCACACTTTGAAATATTTGATTTTTTTGTATTTTTAAAAATTTTAATTAGAAAGAGCAACTAGCGATAATAAAAATGTCAAAAGTAGAAAAAATGAGAAAGATATGAATAATTTGTCACATTTGTGAATGTGAGATATACACTAGGAATTATTGTATAACTAATGTATGAGTAAGATTACCTCACTATATATGAGTTGTAACTTTGATAAATTTGTAGGAGATTGAAAAATGTATGCAGAGAAATGATTATACATCATTGTTTCATTAAATGTACACTTGTCAAATTATGTTGCATGTATAAACAATATAACACAAAATATAGATATTTTTCTTGGAAATCATTGATTTAAAAACTAAAAATTGAGTAAAATATTTTAAAATGGTAGTATTAAGTATTTGTGTGCTGAAATTGTGATTTTTGGGTGAAATCTAATATAGGACAAGATCAACTGACTAGGACAGTAATCATAGTAAATGCTATTTTGTATTGGCCAATTTTATCTTTGATATAAAATGACATATTTTCAATTCAAACTATGAAAATACAAAGACAAAAGGTAAAATATGTAAAAATTCAACATTGTTTTAAATTGTTCAGATCTTGAAATTGTAAATTAAGATCCAATAGGCCAACAAGTCAATAAAATCCAAGGGCTTAGAAAAATTTATCAATCGATCACGTGTGCAAGAAACAAAAAAACATGATGCAATAGTTCATAAGCTATGCACAATCATATTTTTTATTTTTTTCAAATATTTGAAGTGTTTTGGATTTTTTAGAATATTTGAAAATTTAACAAGTTGACCAATTATCTCATCAATGTGAGAGTCATAAAAATATGAGAGAATTGGTAAATATGTGACTTTTGTTGGATAAAATGTGTTATATTTGCATGTATAAGAATAATAAAATGTATCATGTGTGTAGTAATAATAATCAATTATACTATCATATTCATCTACCATATTATTTATGTCATTTTAATCATCTTTTAGATAAAAAATATCACAATCATGATCTTTCTCTTGATCTTGAAATTGTGTGTGTGTGTGTGTGTGTGTGTTTTATTATTCTTGATCTTTATCTTGATCTTGCTTCCTCTTGATCTTGAATTTATATCTATATATGTAAAACCTATATGCAATAAGCTAAAATTAATCTAAAACTTATCCTATGTAATTTATCTAAACTCACATAGGGTAAATCAAATAAATACCATTGGTATTTATTTATATTATGGCATGACCAAATGGATCTATTAAACATACATAGAGGAGCAATTATAAAAAGACATCAATGGAGAGAGTTCCAAAGCCTCTAGGAAATAAATGTAATGGAAAAACCTTAATTAGGTTTTCTAATGTTTATATAATCTAATATTTCCAATACAAATAAAATGGGTATGATTAAACTAAATAATGGGTAAAGAACCATAGTATGAAAATAGATTCCTACGTTACCTAAATTGGGATATAGCAAGTTCAAAATACCCTATAGCCACACTTAGTATAAGTGTATAGGAGATTCAAACAATGAGTTATACATTCAAACTATTAATTATGAGATATCTATCTATCAAATGAAAGAGCTAAGTTTATAAATACTTACCTTGAATAAAACTTGTTGAGCCTCAATATCTCCCTTGGTAACTGGGAATTTAAAATAGATTGTTGTGGTTGTAAAGATCACAATGGTTGAATAAAGCTCTAAGATAAAATATCTCCTCTTATTGCATATAATAATCCAAAATACAAGTTTTTATCTCCAAGGAAAAATCTAAGCAATTAATTCTCATAATGTGGACTTAAGTAGAATTATGAGTAACAATAATGTGAAAAATTAATGTTCCTCTCTATCAAATTGAAATGGGACTTGTATTTATAGTGACAAATTATCCTAATCCTTTTTATAATTTTATCCAATAATATCATTCAATGTAGTTTACTTACCATTTACCCTATAACTAGGTGGACCTAGTTTAACTTAATTGCAAAGCATATGTCGTGACTTTTAGAATACGTTGATTAAGGTCAACCAAGTTTAAATTTTGGTAGGATGTTGAATATAATACATTGATCTAGGTTGATATAATCAAAAAATATAAGTATTAGTTTAGTTAGTGTCTATTATGAGAAAGATTTTTTAATGGATTAGGTATGGGTAAAATGTATTTAATATAGGTATGATAGATAAATAATAATTTACCTCATGAAGAACCATTGGTCTACCCACACATTTCCTAAAACAACCTTTAATGTATACACTCAAAGAGATTGAAACTCAACAAGTTTATACAATATAGAAGCATCTAAAAATTATAAAGTTTAAAAATATTATGTGTATACATATGTCCCACTCAAAGTTCATCATGTTTCACCAAGTGTAACATGGGATGGTGCTTCAAGAAATAAAATAACAACATACTAACTAAGCTAAGGAATTGTAGTAGAAAGTAGAAAATAAATGAAATAATTTTTAAAAAAAAAATACATACCTTCACTTACCTTGTTATTGTATAAGATATTTATGTATGAATCAAATGAATAAAGGTGTCTAGAGAATAAGAGATAGACCTAAAAAATAAGATAAAATTTAATTTTTTTAAAAAAAATACGGACTTAGCACTAAAAAAATCTTTTTTTCATGAATCCAAAACTACTTTTGGTTTGTGAAATGGATTTATAGAAAAAAAGTTATGAGAAAAATACATATTTTTTTATAAAATATTTAAAGGTTTCAAAATTGTACTATAAAATAGATCAATTACTATTCATTTGCACATTATTTATTGTTAGACATTAGAGATTTATGTATCCTAGTTTTAGTAGAGAGATATGATGGCTTGAGCTTGAAGAGCTAGACAAGTTGGAGGATGGATTTAAACTAAAAATTACGTAGTTAATGTATGGGGTGTATTTATTATTAGATTATAACCTTTTGGAATTAAAATTCACAATATTATGAAAAGTAAATGCTAGGTAAAATCCATGTACCATAATTTCCCTTAGAAAGTGTAGTAAGAGAGTAGGAATTGAAATGGAAAACAAGTAGGAGACAAAATGTCATAAAATAGGTCAAGGGTATTTATGATGATTTAATGAAAAAATACAGCAAAAATAATATGGTGTTAACTAAACTGATGTAGTTGAAAGGGAATATTTTAGTAAGTGGTTGATAACATTCATGGTGGTTAATATAGTTCTATTTAGGGTGGTTGAGAATGTATTTTATGGATGATAGCATAAAAATATGTCTAATATCATATATATTCATTGATTTAGTATATATAAAGGGTTAATATAGTATATAAAGGATGATATATTCTCAATTATGGTAGGGCCAATGTAATCTAGTTATATGGCTGATATTGTTGAGTGTAATAAACAACCGATGTATATTTATAAATGGTTGATACAATCAAGAAGATGACAAAGTGTTTGATGTAGTGTTGTGCATGTTGGTGAAGTAATTAATTTGAATGTTTATTTTTTTATTTGTTAAATGATGATTTATGTTAATTCTAGGATATATATCTAATTTGTGTAGGCAATGAAAACTCTCAAGACTAGTGGATGTACTTTAGCTACCATATTTTCTGGATAAATTTTCTAGTGTAGGATTAGTCATAGCTTAACATATGTGGTGTTTTGGTGGGCTCTTAGAGATTTTATTATCCAATTAAGCACTGAGTTAGTCTCCATGTTCATAGGAACATGGGAAATACCAACTAATACATTTCAATGGGTGGTGGATGGGGATACCATTGAGGTTGGTATTATCCTAAATGATGTTCATGTATTGTTATGGTTACCAATTAATGACACACTAGTGGTGTGAAATATGATAATTTAGATGATGATAGGTGATCCTTAACATTATGGGTGATAGGCTTGGAGAGATATGCCTAGCCTAGGTTATTGGTACATCTTTTTGATGTGTATGTTTTAGTCATTTCATATATTTAGAAGGCCATTATTATAATTATGATAACTTAATGGATCTATAATTTTTTTGATGAGAATTTCACACTATATATTATATGTGTGTGTCACTCTATGTTGGATTAGGGTAGATTATATGATTTAGGTTCTATGATTGGTGTATAGTTAGTGAATTATTTTTATAACATACTATATAGGGGCCAACAGACTATGGATCCAATTATAGTTTTCAATAGCTAGATATATGAGAGGTTTCTTATGTATAAGATAACAGGATTACCTCATTTTAAGGATGGATTTCTCCTATGCATGTGTAAGTGGACACAAGACCATTTTGTGAATGTTTTACCACATGTCCCAACATTACAGAGTGTTAATCAAGGAGTGATTATTTAGCACCCATACCAGAGCAAAATGAATACTTGGTGGCCATGGCCAATTACTTTTTAGGCATAGTGTCAACTAAGTATTACATGGCATTATCTTTGGTGGGTGAATCCACATCTAGTGCCACATGTACCTAAATAATTTGTGTTTCCATATATGGTAGTTCTTATAGTGGTTATTATATTTTAGGTTTAGTACATGAGGAAAAAACATGGCGTGGGAGGTGTGGGGACACTAGTAGAGGTTTACATTATATATAATTACTAAGTGAGGGTTTTTAGATGAAGTTTTTAGTGAAAATAAGGAGATAGAGTACTAGTTATTGTACCACAATAATATATATGACAGCCACCGCCACAACCATAAAGATAGAGATGATATCTAATATCACCATTAGTATAGCCAGAGTCATATCCATAGGGGGACCAAATAGTGTGGCTTGTGTGTAAATTTAATAACGGATAATTACATTCTTGTGTGATCTAACTTGGCCAATATAGATTTTTTTTCACCACCATAGATCCATGGTACATATGAGATGTTTGGTGGTTGAGCAGATGGAATAGATACTAGTGATTAAGATGTGATTTATTGTGAGTAATTTTATATTATATAGATAGAGATACATGTTTATATACATGTATATATATATATATATATATACCTACATGTATATATATATACATGTACATATATATATATATATGTATATACATGTATATATATATATATATATATATATATATATACATATATATATATATACATATATATATATACATTTATGTATATATATATACATGTGTGTGTGTGTGTGTGTGTGTGTCTATATATATATATATATATATGTATATATATATATATGTATGTATATGTATATATATATATATATATATATCACAACCAGCACCACAACCATAAAGATAGAGATGATAGCTAGTATCACCATTAGTATAGCCAGAGTCATATCCATAGGGAGACCCAATAGTGTAGCTTGTGTGTAAATTTAATAATGGATAATTACATTCTTGTGTGATCTAACTTGGCCAATATAGATTTTTTTTCACCACCATAGATCCATAGTACATATGAGATGTTTGGTGGTTGAGCAAATGGAATAGATACTAGTGATTAAGATGTGATTTATAATGTGTAATTTTATATTATATAGATAGAGATACATGTTTATATACATGTGTGTGTGTGTATATATATATATATAATGTAGCTTTGATTTTGCATTTTGAATGTACTATAGTTTAGAAGAGTTGATGGGACACTATGTTAGATAAAATTCATCATGATATATTAGATGACATGCTACCATAACATGATACTAAGAAAATTGATGATCTCATGGTGACTTCAAATCCTACATATTCTAGTTGGTTTTGATTGGTCAGTGAGGTAGCTCAAGATCTGTAAAGACTTTTAGATATGACTCATGTTTCAATACCACTAGGAGTTAGTTAGGGGGAACTATGATCATGATAGTTAATGGATGAGGTGAGAGTTACCCACTTGGATATAACTATACATTTTATAGTGTTTTGGGCCAAGATGAAATTTAAGGGATAGGTGGTTGTAATTTGATCATAGATGCATTTGTTACGATGGATTATTTAAATAGGATAGTCAAAGGCCTGCATGGTTAGTGTGGCACATCCTCATGATGGACCTCAGCCTTAGATCTATTTTTTTATGTGATTATATCATTTTGTATCAAATTTTGAGCCATATATGTGTGTGTGTGTGTGTGTGTGTGTGTGTGTGTGTGTGTGTGTGTGTGTGTGTGTGTGTGTGTGTGTGTGTGTGTATTATCATATTATAAATAAATCAACAATAGTGATAGAAATAAAATACACCCATAACAACCATGAGTAATAAAACAAACAAACAAACAAACACACACACACACACACACACACACACACACACACACACACACACACACACACACACATCTCTCTCTGTGTGTGTGTGTGTGTGTGTGTGTGTGTGTGTGTGTGTGTGTGTGTGTGTGTGTGTGTGTGTGTGTGTGTTTTTATTACTCATGGTTGTTATGGGTGTATTTTATTTCTATCACTATTGTTGATTTATTTATGATATGATAAAATATATGATGTATGTGTGATTATTTTATACCAAATTTGAGTATATGCATGGTCAAAAATAATGATAATCTAAATAATTTAAAAATAATTTATAATTAAAAATGAAAATATGAAATAAAATTACTAAAAAAGAGCAACAATAAATAAATGTTAAAATTTGTAAAATTAATGTTCTACCAATATGTAACAAAATATTAAAAATATAGTTGCAAAAACAAAGCTATGTTAATAAGAGAAATATCAAGAGATCACAAACCAATAAATATGTAAAAATTACAAATAAATTTAATACTTGTGTTACTCTATAATGTAAAAGAGTATGGTCATTTATGGACATGTCCAAATGTGACACATTATATTTATGGGAGATAGGGTTATTTTGTGAGGAAGGCATTGTCCTTTCTAAGGTCTTATACTAAAACTCACGAGGAAAAATAATGAGGTGTGAAAATAGGAATTATGATAAAAGATCAACTAATAAATAATATTCATCAAGGGTAATATTGTGGATAATGTGATGAAAATAGGGGATGGAATTTACTACATAGTCATTGTAACAATCCTTATCAAAAATGAGACACACTAAGATAATTTTAAAGTACTAATAACTTATTTGAACAATAAGGACCTAAGGTACTCTAACTAGTAGATGAAAAATCTTGGGCTAACAAGTGAGGTACATAGATCATTTTATGAATGTTATATATTCAATAAAAATTAAAGTGGGCCTACCTTCTCATAATGTGCTCCCTATTCCTCAATACCCCTTATATATTCATTGGTATATTATAAATATTAGGTACTTACATGAGAAATTTGGTGGCACTAATTATTAAAACAAGACCAATTATCCCAATCTACTAGCCTACCATACTCTAATGGACCTAAACTCTATTATGAGGCTAACTATGGAGTTCAAGATTCAAATACTTATCCCAATATACTAGCCTACCATACTCTAATGGATCTAAACTCTATTATGAGGCTAACTATGGAGTTCAAGATTCAAATAGAATAAGATGTGTTCCAAATAAGAAGCACATATTTTGGTGTGATTTTGAATTTTTCATTTGTAATTTCATTTTTATCATTGCCTTATGTTTCTTTTATGATTGGATTTTAACTTTTATGGATTTTATGATATATCCCCCATACATATTTGGAAAACCAAGCATAAGTTACATGAGTGACAAACAAAATAAGGCTAACACTTTTGGTTACAAGAGAGAAGAACTTAAATACAATGTCATATTTAAATATTATTAGACTTACCCATAAGTAAATGTGCAATATCAAGACTAACCTATGTGTTCTTTTTACATGAGGAAATGATAAGGGATAAATGAGGATCATTAAGAGATCCATTTATGTAATAAATTATACAATGGTAAATATGATTTATAGTTGATCACAATGGAAATAGGATAGTTTTGGGTGTGGTATAATATCCATGTCACATAAATAAATATATTATTTATCAAAATGAGCTTAACACAAACATGAATGTAAGGAAAAATCATTCTAAAATAGGGGGAAATAAATGGTTTTCAAATATAAAATATCATAAACAAAGAGTTAACTTTAAAAAATTATTTATCAAATTACTTAATTAAAAATATCATAAATACACAAAGTATATTACAAAAATTATATATAATAATCATGAGAGAAAGAGATAATTAATGTGTCATAAACGATATAGTGAAATTTAAATGAAATGTTAATAATAATGTGATGTAGCATAATAATGTGCTCACAAATGTTGATATATTTCATGACATACATCATCAATAAAATTTGATAAATATTGTTGTAGTTGAAACCTAACATTAATCATAGTCTCATTTATATTCGCAGAGAGTCATGTGAGGACTTATTGATGCACAATCTCTATGGAAAAGATAGGTATGCTAGAATAAATATTATCACATAACACTTATTGTGATGTGTAATTAATGCAAGGAAATATTAACGATATAGGAATAATATATTCATATATTTGGAATGATACAGGTTATAAGGAATGCTAATATTTTTAACATGAATGACCTTGAGGATGTTGATGAGAAAGTGACAGTGTAAGACATGGTAAATCATGAAGCTACTTCTATAATACTCTACACATGTTTGTCTGATGTGTATCACACTAATGCCTAAGGTATTAAACATCCTCATAATTAGGGACATAATTTATAAGTATATTAAGTAGAGGTGATGTTTTATCAATAGGATATTGTATGGTTTTTAGATGAAGTGCATCAACGTACTATCAAATTCATCGACAATGTGTATAGCTATGTGTGTTTTTTCCATGAATATAATAAATGTGTCTATGCATATTTAATTATGGAGGTTGAATATTTGTGATAGGAGTGGAAATTTATGTTTGATATTGTGCTAAGAATATCTAATATGCACAAAAATAATTGACCTAATGACTAGTAAATATATGGTTCATCTACCCTTGTGTAGTTGAGGGTTCAAATTTGAGAAAAGGTAACACTTTAGCATCATTAGTAGGACATATTAGATTAAATGAAAGACTAACCTTAACAATTTTAAGAGAAGGTATCAATTCATGTTGGATCAATGTGGTTGAAATTTTAGGAGGGATCATGATTGAAGGATTATATAATTTAGCAAACTAATATGGTCCCATCATGACATGATCAAGAAGTATACTCCAAAGAGGCTTTAAAGTGACTAAGTGAGAAGTATTTATTAAATTCTCCATCTTAGACTTATAATATATAACTAGATCAACCTTTTTCAATGTAGTAGGCTGACTAAAAATAATGTAGATCTAAGTGTGAAAACTAGATCATTTTGCATCAAAGTAGTCTGTTGGAAAAACATTAAATCAACATTATATTGACCTGGATCGATGTAGTTTATATTAAATTGCACAAAAATTATAATTTATCAACCTGATTTTATATATTTTAAAAAAAATACTAAAAAATAAAGTAGATAAATAAAAATAACTTGGGCCTAGCTAATCTAGTTAGCCGATTGAAAAATGCAAATAATTAAACTAGATCGACCTGTATTGATATTTACTATTAAAAAACATATAGAATTATAATTATACCATACTAATCCAATGTTATTTTTCCTAAAATAAATATAAGTTATATTAAATTGACCTACATCAATGTAGTCTACTAAAAATATAAATAAATAAAATTGTATCAACCTATGTCGATATAGTTTGTTGAAGGAGAAAAAGTAATGGTTAGTTCATGTTGGTTTCATAATAATGTATGAAATGAGCTATTATTAACCTATAAATTATCATATATAATATATATTAATTCAAATAATATAAATAAAATATATTATATCATTACTTATGTATATCAAGGCATGACTAGATAGATCTACTAAACCTAGCTATATGATCACTTATAACAAAACATCAATGGAGAGGGTTGAAAAGCCTTTAAGGAATCAATATAATGGAATAACCATAGATAATTTTTCTATTTTTAATATAATATAATATTTAAAAGCTATCAATCCAAAAAAAAGGGGAATGATTAAACTAAAATGGGTAAGGAACCATAGTAGGAAAATGGGGGCCTAGGTTACCTAAAGTGGGAGATTGAAATCTTGAAATACCCTATAACCACACTAAGTATAATTTTAGAGGAGATTCAAAAAATTATTTATACATTAAAACTATTAATTATGTAATATATATCTATCAAATGAAATATCTAGGGTAACACATACATATCTTGAATAAAAACTATCGAGCCTCAATCTCTCCATTGGCCAATGGTGTTTTGTAAGAGATTGTTGTGGTTTTAAAAATCCAATGTTTGAATCAAGATATAGGCTAAAAGGACTCCTCATATTTCATCCAAGACTCCATAAGACAATTTTTTCCCTTCAAGGCAAAATCTAAATAATGGATTCTTCAAATGTAGACTTGAGCACAATTGTGAGGAATAATAGTGAAAAAAATGAGTGTTCCTCTCTATTATATTTAAATGGGACTTATATTTATAGTGATGGATTATCCTAACCCTATCAAAAATTTTATCCAATAAAAGCAAGCTTCCTTGACATAGTTTAAAATTTACATATTACCCTTGAATTAGGTTAGACTAAACTAAATTAGTCATGAAGTGTGCATTATTACTTTCAAACTAAGTCAATCTGGGCCAACCTAGTTTGAATTTTGGTGAGATGTAAAATATTCTACATCGACCCAAGACAATATAGTCAAAAAAAATGGGTCTTGTTTTATTTAGGGTGTATTATGAGGAATATTACTTAGGGGATTAATTATAGGGAAAATGTGGTGAATATAGGTATGATAGATAAACAATAATCTCTCATGAATCACCATTGGTCTACCCACCCCTTTCCTAGTGCACCCTTTAAGGCATGAACTTATATATATTGAAACTCAATATGTTGATGCAAGAGATAAATTTTTATTAAATGATAAAATTTTAAAATATTATGTGTATAAAAAACTAACTACCCCATAATTTGGTATTGATTTTTCTAATTTTTCCTTTGAAATGTGTGATATAACATGTACCTCTATTGTTATTATATTACTTGTATTTGATTGAATATTAGGTGAATATATGTTTTATTATTTTTTATCTTGATCTAAATATGTTCCATATTTTTAAATTTAAATGACTTTACCTTCATTATCAAATATAATTCAATAATTTTTTATTAATTAGTGCCCATATTTGTTTTAACCATGATCCTCCAAGAGAAAAATAGTATGAAATTTTAGTGACTAATGATTTTTATTTAATTTTTACTTAGTCAAGTTATTTATGGTTAAAAAATTTTATTATTTGAAATAGATATATTAGACCTCACATTCATATATATCCTTTCAAAAATTTAACACTTTGAGACTTTTTGACACTCCAGGAGCATGGGTGAATCACAAGTTTACACTTGACATGTTCTTAGCCTCTTGCGCTTCTACAAGACCTAATTAAAACTTTGGGATGCCCCATTATCATCAATAAATTGAATAAATCTATACATAAGTTTAAATTTGACCCAATCCTAAGGTAACATGTGGAGCTCTTATGAAAACCCCAAGAATAAAATAGCTAAAGAGTAAACTAAATATGTCATCATTTTGTACTAGGATGTAGATAGATTTCAAGGTTATAGTCACATAAAATGTAATAAATATGGTAGATAACACATATGATGGATTTTTTCATCCAATACATAATTTTAAAAAAACCAAATGGAGACTCTAAAACCCCATGATCCTTAATATCATGACATGTGGATAAATCAGATCACATCCAAAGATAAATCTATATGTAAGGAAAAAAGGCAAAATCAAAATTAAAATAGACATAGTAAATCACAAAGCTTCAAAAGGGTCACTTTATTAATTAATATGCATGTTTTAAGTGACTAGAATGATTGTATATTATTTGAATTTAATAATTATAAAATAATTGATTTAACATTCAATTTAATTCTCATAATGACCAGCATTTTTATATAAATAAAGAGCTATTGTATTTCACAAGAAGATTATTAAAAGTTTATTTTATGACTTGGTGATTATGAAGATTATACTATAGTGAATTATTCTAATTAAGGACTCAAAGCATCTTTCATGTTTGCATCTGCTTCCTCTTCCAACCCCACTCAAGAATTTAGAGACACCACTTTTACTCCTAGTGTAGGGGATCATAAGACTAAAATTTTATATTCAAAGAAGTGGAAGTGTATAAAATAAAATATAATTTATTTAGAATCTAATACTTGTATGCTTGATAAATACTTATTATGGATTGACCCTTCAATTTTAGACCTCATTATTTTTGGAAGGCTTGCATTCACCATCTCATTATGCCTAACTAATTATCTTATGGTTTGAGATAATCCTTTTTGATGACCTAGATCTCTTTCACTATATAGAAAGCTTAAAACCTTATGTATATCCTTCATTTCTAGTTACAAATTCCTAGTAGCTCCCTATCTTACTAGACACTTGTGTCCCACATAGGAACACTTTTGTTGATGCAAATGTCCATATTCTTATCAAGTGTCTAGTCCTCAAAATTCATCTAATTTTAAAATATTTCAAAACCTATGGTTTGACCCATTTATCTTATTGAACCCTATTGTGAGACATTTTAAAAAGGTAAGGTATAAATACAAATCTAAACCTTATCATTATTCATCTATAAAATACCAAGAAAACACCTACTAAAACTCAATAAATATATTGCATAACTGAGTTATACTACCCTATTCTTCCTTATTTTCATATCAGTTATAGGAGAAGTCATATCATAGGTATGAATAACTCAAATAACATAACATTAGTATTATTTGTCATTTTACAAGTTAGATCATTGCATTCTTTTATATATAGTATATTTCACCCTTGTGCACACACAATCCAATATCTATGGGAGAACTACTATTATTGACGCCCTCCTTGAAGTGTTGGCTACATACCTAAAGAACTCACTGACAAAGGGGTCCTTAAGCTTAGCTCAACATTATGAGTCTACTAACCCATTTTTGGTAAGGTAGAAAACCTAAGGTGAAGAGTTAGGTTTTGAACCATACACAGTCAATGATAGCATGTGCACATGAACAAAATATATCAAAAAAATGGCAATAGAAAATCTAGAAGGATTTATGTGGTCACTTTAAAAAATAATGAATATTTTATACATGATAATTATGTCAAGATCAGGATAGAAGCATTGACACAAGTGTCTATAGGTTGACCCAAGTGTCTAGGCCTCTAAAAAAAATATTTATAGAATATAATGATTGAATCTCAATCTTTCACCTACCCATTTATACCTTTATACTTCTCAGATCTACCTGTGCATTTACAGATGAGCTAATTATTATCTATTCTTTATGTTTATGAAATCAAACTATCTTTTTGAATGGACTTTCTATATTTGACATAACTTGACACTTTAATTCATAATATTCATTTATCTAAGTTTTACATTCATTTTCCTACTCAATAGTATTTGTATTCATCGTTTTGTATAGGATATTCTACCCCCTTAACCTATCCACATATTCTAAAAATAAGGTTAAACATTTGGTGAACCTAAACACTAAGTCTTCTTATGCAACCATTATTTTATCTAGGGTTATTCAACTTCTTAGCATTTCATACTTTACATCTAATCTATTTTCTTATTTATTTTACCAAAGAAAAATAAAGGTTTCCCCCATGGCACCATTTATAAGATCAAGCATAATATATCAGCAATAAGAGGAATATATTTATAAATCCATAGATATTGATCACAAGCAATTTCAAAAGCTACCAAGTGAATAAAATTAGGCATGTTTGACCTATTTTATTGAGCAACATACCCCTCAAGGTTGTAATAGTTACCATCCCATTCCCATTATTTTCCCATGGCCTATGTTGAGTTCTACGGTCCATACTATTAGTAACAAAAAATGGTATGTCCTCACTTCATGGTCATGGTTAACATGTTCCTAAACTTCCTAAAATTAATTTGGATAGGCACGTGCCAAATTTTCCTTTATTTAATCATGATTTTTTTTGTAATGTTCATAAGGATATCATGACCTCTCTACAAACATCAAATTATGGGAATGTTTCTCCATGTAAAATAATGCAATTATTGAAGGTCCCTAAATTTTTAAATGGTGAACCCATTATTAAAAATACAAACTCTAATATTCCATCATTTTATTGTGAGGTTTTTTACACTATTCACAAGGACATCATGGTTTCCTTGCAAACTATAAATAATTTAACCTTACCCAAAGTTTTAACATTTCAAAATAATATGCAACTACAAAATATTCTAAAGTTTCCAAACAAAACATCTTTACTAGATATATAAAATAAATTACTATTACCAAACATTTAAAAACTTTTACATGTTATACAAAACGTTCCAAATGATGTACCATTACTAAAAGTTTATAAATTTTCCAAAGGATGTAGCATTACCAAAAGTTCTAAAATTTTCAAGTAATGCAAATATCAAATAATTTTTTTATAATAATGAAACATCCATTATTATTATGTTCTAAGTATAAGGTGAATTATTATCAATGATTACATATTTACAAACATTAACAATTATTTCTACTTATATTATGTCTATGATGAGTACTACAAGATATCTCCAAAAGCAAGCCTTGATTCCCAAGATATAAATGTCATCTCATAATGATACTACTAATGATAACCTTCTCTAAATTAAACCTATTAAAAAATATGTATTTGAATATCCTTAGCCATAAGAGTTTATCATGACCATATTACCTTCATTTTTTTACCATGAATATCTTTTCAAATATATAATTTAATAAGTAAATTATTTTGAAAATTGTGCTAAATATGAGTGAATATTGATAAAATAATTTCATATGAGCCTTATACATGAAGCTTTTTATTTTTTTTTATAGTTTACCAAATGGTTCCTTAAATAAATTCTATTGATTATATGACGTTTTCTTTTCAACCTTTAATACATATAATGTTCCAAATTTTACATTAGAACATTTTCAAAAATTTAAACAACATGATGATGAATCTCTTCAAGATTATACTATTCAATTTAAAAATGCATCATATTCTTTAACATATCAACCTTCATATTAAGAACTAAAATTAATATTTAATATAGGTATCACTCCTCCACTAAATTAAATGTAATTAAATAAATGATATACTTCATTTACCGACCTATACATGGATGTGCATAGATATGTATATTAACTACTCAAATATAACAAAGAATTAAATCTATCTCCTACAAAGTATAATTTGTTTTCATGATACATATAATGGAATTGAATTACCAACTAAATATAATAAATAAAAAGGTGACATTCCAAATATTTATATGAAACCTTTGTGAAAATTGATCAATACATGACCAATACCAAATGGACATACTCAATAACCACTTCAAATTAAACCAATAAAAAACACCCTTGCCATAAGGATTTACAATTATAATATTCATGGGTGGATATTATTTTCACCATAATCATATTGATCCTACATAGAAAGAAACATTTTTTAATAAAATATGTTTGGCACAACTTGGTCATACCATCAAAGACTTACATCATAAAGGAATCTGAAAAACTCATTGGGATACATAATTTTACCAATTGCCTATGGTCCACGTGTTATCCAAATAAAAGTATGGATCATTCTGCTTACAAATCAATAAAATTTTAACTTGGGTATATTTTTACTATACCAAGTGGAAGCTATAATAGATAAAAGTTGATAAGGTTTTAATTTTCCTACAAGAGAATATTAGTTCACACACCACATGATGGTAATGGTAATTCTAATAATTAATTAAGGAGATAGGAATAACATAATATGAACCTTTATCACTCAAAATAATCCAATAATGAGAAACTTTATTCATTCAACACATATTAACCAAAACAAATCAAATATTCAAAAAATACCAAAAATTCAAATTAAATCAAAAATACAAAAATATTTAGCATTCACATGTTTACTACATTCTTGGCATCTATGGTGTTTACTCTATGTTATTTGTAGATTAACCTTACTTTGGTTCACTATAGGCTCTATAGGCTTATCCTAAATCTCTTTTAGGTATGAATTTATTGTTATTATTATGAATATAATTTATCCTAGAATTAATAGGTGTCTCTCACCTCTCTTGTCCACTTGTATGATTTAGGAGTTACTTTCACAAGTAACTCATCCCCCCATGTCACATACTTCCCCTCACTCTCTATTGTAATAGTACATGTGGCACACACCAAGGAGGCCTTGTAAGGTCATTATGGCATTATTATAAATCCATCATCCTTATTCTTGCTCTATTTAAATATCTCTCTCTCTCTCTCTCTCTCTCTCTCTCTCTCTCTCTCTCTCTCTCTCTCTCTCTCTCTCTCTCTCTCTCTCTCTCTCTCTCTCTCTCTCTCTCTCTCTCTCTCTCTCTCTCTCTCTCTCTCTCTCTCTCTCTCTCTCAAGTTCATTATTGTGGAATTTTTATATGTTTGATAATTTCCCCGCTTGTCAGCTCTAGGCTCTCTCTTGTGGCTTGTTTCACTTTGTGAGGTAATATTGTTTCATTTAAATTTTTTTAATGTAAAAATAATTCTCTACAAATAATATAATATGGTATTATGTCTCTATGGATTTTTTAACATTGAATATTGAGAAATTTGTATATTTGGAGGTGGAAAAGAAGGAATTTTATTATCTTCTATCATTTTATCTTTTTCTCATTAAATGCTTTTAAACAAAGTTATTTCACCTTTAGTAAAATATTTAGCTTTCAATTGTTATTCTAATTTTTTCAACCACATATATCTCCTTTCGCAGAAGGATTACTTCCTTATCTAGGTTGGCACTTTTGTGGTAGTATTTATCCTTTGGTAATAGCACTTGGTTCTATGTATTTATCACTACTTTAATTAGTTTTTTCCTTTGGTTTTTTTAGTTTATATTGATATTTAAAAAAATGTTTTTTTAATACCCTACATGGTGATTTGGATCACTTCTTGGTTTTTATATTAATATCTTCATGCTAATAGATGTTTGATCTTTTACTTCCTCATTATGTTGTTTACTTGACATGCATAGTTTTATTATGTGGTGTTAGTGTCTTATTTCAAGTCATAACACTTTTATCGATGGTATATCAACTTTGATAAGAGCATAACACCTTCAATATCACCTCTAACTCAATTTTTATTTGATATAGTTGTCTCATCTTCAATGGAATCCTCTATGTGCTTCTATGTTTTTTATTTTTTCCCAAAAGCTTTCTCTATACACTTCAACATGATATTTTTATTTTGACATGTGCTTTACTTATGGATTAATGGATATCCTTATATTTACAATGTAATCACTATAGCTTTTTTTAAATATTTTATTTTAATTCTTTCTTTCACTCTTTTAGTGGCACTATAGTTTTTTTTACCCATGTTGTTCTTCTTGGCAAATTTCTTAGGCATTTTTAAAGTGCCTTGCACCAAATTTATTTTCTTTATTTCCTTTATTTACCTAGCCATTTTGTGTAGATAATATATCAACATGTTTATACAAAACATTTATTCTTTTTCTTAATTTTTTGGAAAGGTTAGTGGTGTGATAAGTGTTGTTATTTCTCTCTTTTATTAAACATGTGTTATTATTTGGCTATATAAATGGATCCTTACACATGTGTAACATATTTTTTATGATGCCTTGTTTGCACTATTGGTGAGTTAGATACACTTAGCACTTGACCATTATCTTATGGTTTGATTTTGATAGGTTGACATTCAATTTATCATTATCTCCTAAGAACTCGGTGTACCTTTTTTAAATCATGCTTTATTTTTCTACTTCTTTTTCAAACTCCTTTAAAGCTTTAAGCCATGTGATGAGATTTCATCTCTTTTAAGTTAATTTGTTTATATTTAAAGTAAGTTTTGTTTCTTGATCTATATTAAGTGCTTTATAATTTAATTAAGGTTTTTATATGCTAAAAAACTAATCACCTCCATTTTATGAAAATAATTTTTCAAACAAATCATTTCATTACATATTAATGTTTTTAGTTTTGTTCAAAAATTGTCTATGTGGTGATTATTGTGTGGACTTACATTTAAAAGCCTATTTATAAATGAAATAATTAAAATATCATGGTTTTTTTTTACCTTGAATTATTATTTCAAATTATTTCATTGTGTCTAAATTTAGCTTTTTATAACTTTTGAGAAATCTAAGTGCATTACCATTTCAGTCATGCAGATTTGGTGATTTTCGTCACTTTTTCACATTTTCGTCAACTTAATTTTTTAAGCTAATTTTCATTTATAATGGATTTAAAATTTAAAAAACTATGAAAACTATTTCTCTTAAAAATGATGAAACTATTTCATTTAATAAAACTATGAAAACTATTTCTATTAAAAATGATGAAATTATCGCTCTTAAACATCAAATCCAATGTCAAAAAGATACTATCAATGCTTACAAAACTCTTTTAATACTCACACCAAGTAAATAAAAGCTTATTTTAACACTTTAGATGATAAATTTATGTCTTTTACACATAATAATGTCTCTATTGTGGAACTTAAATAGGTTTTCAAATAAACTTACACTCCTTTGGACACTCTTTATAACCTCATATTAAAAATAATGCATTCCATGGGGTATTCTAGTGGTGGTATTGATAAATATGAAAATAGAATTCTTGAACCTATTTTTCTTAATTATAATGCAAATTGTGAATTTCTTAGTTTTAATGCTTCACATACCCAAATTTGAAATCATATTTTCCTCCTTATAAAAGGACTTTGCATGATAGCTCTCCTAATTATCATGATACATCTTTTGATTATAATTCTTTTCATGATTGTTCTTTGGTTAAAAATGATATAACTTGTGAGGATTGTGTAAAACACATTCATTATATCTCTAACTATTGGAAATTTTATCCATGAAAATCTTTTGACAAATCCACTCATGACACTTTATATAGTTGAAAAATGACCAAAACACCTACCTCTAAGGTTAAAAATATTTTGATACCTAAATATAATGTATCTTCTAGAGACTTTTATGTGTCTTCATGTGATAATTATTTGATTGCTTCATGACAGATATATTTTTCAAGTGACACATCTTTTGCGTATCCATCTTGTTAAACTTAATTGATTTATGTATTCCTTATTTTTTATTGCAAAGGAAATATGTTTTGTTAGAGATCATTTTAACGAACTTATTTTTGTGTAGGATTTCATACTTTGTGATGCAAGTTATTTTGAGATAAATTTTTTTTTATCATATATACTTTTATTGCATTATGTATGTATATCATAATGGAATATTGGGTACTTAACTTGAAATATTGGTGTTAGCTTGTTTGTTTTATAGGGTTTATTGGATAATTTCTCCTTCTTGTTGGTCTTTGTTCCATTATGGATTGACAACTTTATCCAAAGAGGATTCTTGGATATTATTAATGATCACACCTTCATTATTGGGACTTTTGGAGATAACTTATATTCTAGCTTCTTTCTCAAACTATTGTAATTCTTTTGGAAGGATTTTTTTATTAATGGGAAGTATTATGTAATTTAAACTCCCTTCCTTGTTTATAAAATGTTTTTTCCACTTTTTCAATCCTAAATTAACCTTGAGGGGGGGTGTTGGAGATTAATTTTATTTGGATTCACTATAGGTTCTTTAAGATTATCTTAATTCTCTTTTAGGTTTACATTTTTCATTATTATAAATGTAATTTACCCCATATTTATGAGGTGTATCTCACCTCTCCTATCTATATATAGGATTTAGGATTTACTTGCACAAGTAGCTCCCCCCCCCCCCGCCTCCACATTTCACACACTTTCCTCCACTCTCTTTTGAAATATGAAAGTGGCACACACCAAAGAGGTATTTTAAGGTCATGATGGGACTCTTGTAACTCCCTCATCCTTCCTATTTCTCTATTTAAATATCCCTCTCCTCCTCTATTATATGAATAATCTTGATCTTACAATATTGCGATGATATTTTGGCTTGAGGCCATTCTTCTATCTCTCTTGGATTTTTCTTGATATTTTATTTGGATTCATTATTTTTAAAGATTTTAATAAATTATGTGATTTTTATTTATTTGAAGATTTACCCACTTGTCAACTTTCATCTCTTTGTTATGGCTTTATTCACTTTGTGAGGCAACACATTGCATTTCACATTATTTTCAAAGTTTAACTAATGATCTTGTAAAATAATCTAATAATTTTATTAGATATTATATCATTTTTATACAAATATATGTCTCATGCATACTTGAGTGTAATACAGGCATACCTTAGACTCATGATACTTTCACATATAAATGTTGGACCTTTCCTCTTCTTGTTTGAAATATTGGGGAATGTACTTATATGATCATCATTGATATAGGTTAAATTAATTTATGAATATTTTCACATTATCATGTTGAGTTTATAATCATGATAATGCTTACACATTCATATACTAATACTTACATCTTTCTCTATGTATTTTATATGCTATGTTACATGAAATTTTTTATAACACATACATGTAAGGACTAGTATGATATTCTTATATTATTTTTTTTATAATTTATTTATTCACATTATCACTTCATTAATCATTTTTTTATTTCTTGATATTTCCTTACTTATGGAACATTTGAATATGTTCCTTGTATTTTGGCCCTTACGTCGCTACATTTTACTTTCTATTTTTATATTTTAATATAGAGTTATTTCAATTGTGTGAAATTTAAATATTTCCCTTGTTTGTGGTCTATCATGACCCCTTTTGTGTTTGATTGATTATTTTTGGATATTATAATATTACTTTCTAACGGTTACCATGATACATATCATGCATCTCAGGGCTTGTTGTGATAACATACTATAAGCTTCATTGATACATATACTTAGACATGCTACTACTATATGCTACATGATTCATATATAAATTATATAGTTATCTTATCCTTTTGAGGTAAGGTAATTATGAGATTAAATTTCCCTCACCTCAAAATGGGGGACATATTAATGGGGGAATGTCATAGATACATGACCTCCATACTTATAAAAAATTTCATAATTTATTAAATTTTACTATAGTTGATAAATTCATAATTTATTAAATTTTACTATAGTCTACATTATTCAAATATAGACTTGGGTTAGAATCCCATACATTATAATAATTTTTACATATTTGGGAAATAGTTTCTCATATTTTTATTAGATATTATACATAGTTACAAATTAGAGGCTACATTTTAATAGATACTTAAGATTGAGACACATTATAGATGCATATTTCATGAAAGTGTACAAAATTTACAAACACATATTCAAACTTATTTACCAAGAAGCATTTATACTTTACCAAGAAGCATCATTTTCACTAGGAAGCACCATCTTGAGACTTTATCTATCTACATTAGTTGGTTCCATTTAATAGTGTGGTTGAGATTCAATGCCCTCAATGGCCTAACACTACTTCCATGTTGTTGGTTTATTTTTTTATACCACTTAACTTGGATTTTATTGTACTTTCACTTGAGTTGTGAGATTGAGATGTGATGATCTTAATGGTCATGCCATAATTCACCCTTGAACTATATTTGGGGCATAATTTCATTCCTATATCCATATTAAAATATCAAAGGTTCAATTTTGAACCTATTTCATCTCATTTTTTACATAAGGAAGCATCTTTACCAAGTCTAAATACAAAGGGGAAACATGGTTACGTTGACATAAGGTATACTCCTTCATTACTCTCTTTCTTTTCAAGCATTCCAATTATGTCAAATTTTAGATTGTATCCATTGATTTATACTTTAACATGATCTTTTTCAAAAATTCATAAACCGAAAAAAACACTCAAAGTGGGCTCAAACAAAGGCAAGTTGTGTCATACACACCAAGGTATAGATTTATTTCTTTATACCTAATAATTTCATCATTATGCATTACTAGATTAAGGAGTTAAATGTATATATTAAAATCTAATTTATTTAACATCTCAATCTTGTATACTTTAAAAATGTTAATGAGGGATCTACCCTTAAATAATATAACTCCCTACTATAAAAGGCTAACATTCATCATCTCACTATGCCTAAATTCTTATCTTATGGTCTGAACCAATCATTTATGATGAACCATATCTCTTTAACTATATAAAAACATTAAAAATTAATATATCCTTCACTATTAGTTTCATATTCCCAACAAATATTAGTATAGGCATAAGAAGGTGACATTTATTATAATGTGTCATTGTGAAAAAAGGATAAAATTAATGTGTGTGTGTGTGTGTGTGTGTGTGTGTGTGTGTGTGTGTGTGTGTGTGTGTGTGTGTGTGTGTGTGTGTGTGTGTGTGTGTGTGTGTGTGTGTGTGTGTGTGTGTGTGTGTGTGTGTGTGTGTGTGTGTGTGAAGTAGAGACAAAAGAAAGGAAAGAGACATGAAGGAGGCAAATAGTTAGAAGTGGAATATGAATATATGTCTTGTGGGATAAATGAAGAAATGAGTGAAGTAACAAGGGAGAAGTTTATATGGTCAAAATATGTAGTCCATGTCCTCCCAACCATGGGACTAGTTTGAATAAACTTCTAATAAATGGATATCTCATCAAAAATGGTGTGGCTACTTATAAGTTGAGCCCAAGCCATTCATTTAAAATATAATTTGCATGAAGGTACTAGTTAAAAATAAGGGGCATAAAAGATTAAATGATGGTAATGATATACATAATGGCTCCTTGGAAATTGAGGACCTCAAACAATGCATGAATAAATTGGTTAAACCATATCCTATGGGAGGTTAATGGATTGAGTTCAAACAATAATATAATGTTATCATTTCTTCACTAGAGAGTAAATAGGATCTAGGTGGTGTTATGAGCTAGGCCAATCAATTATTTAATGTGATTGAACTTGTGATGCCACTTTATAAAAATATAAAGGATCTTTGATAGGGAGGTACACAAAAACTACAATTATTTCATTAAACAACAGGACTATGTTTAAATTAGATAAACTACAAGTATCAATGTTTAAGGTGGCAACATCAAACATTGGGTTTATAAATTCCTTGTGAGAGGAAACTAAATAAATTTTGTTGAGGTAGACTTTTAGACTTGTTATCAACCACACACCCTTGTGATTGAAGGTGAGATATTATCTCCACTATCATAAGGAGTCTCTAATAAAACTAAAAAATGGTTGTGTCAACCCATATTCATAACTCATGACTGATCTTATTACATTCCATGTTTTCTCTGAAATGCCTAACATAATAATAAGTAGCTTGCTAAACCCAATTAGACTATCAACATTTAAGTCATGAAATAAAGTAATGGGCATAATTTTAAAGACTGAGTGGAAGTTTCCATGCCATGGAAACATATGTAATGATAATGGAAATACATGTAATTTACTATGGTAAGAGTGGATCATAATTCCACAAGGTAGTGATTCAAAACTTCAATAGATATGAATGGGTGTGTATGCATTATGATCAACTAGTGGTCCTTTATTTAGGAGATAAAGAGGTATAATATATGTTATCATGAGAACATATATACTATCATGTAATACATATTCCCATTGATAAACTATGGTTAACATATGATTCATAATTATTAATTTCTCATTACTACCACTATAGTTGCTTTATGCTTTTCAATTTTATTGATTCAATTATAATTTATCAAATTTTCATGTGAACTATTCATATATATTTTTATAATTAAACATGAATTTAAGGTTGTATAACATAGTTATATTATAAGATACATGACATGAGAGGTTTATTGTCACAATAAAAGTGTTTTAGTAATTGAGGATAATACTAGTTATAAAACAAGGGATATCTAGTGATAGAGGCAAAAATTAGGAATATGTAGCATACCTCAAAATCATCTTAATAGAGAAATAAAATTAAACACTTAAAATTTGTATAGCCTTTCATCTAAGTTTCTCAAGATAATATACCTATGTTTGTCTAGGTGATTATTTGCATAGGTAGGTGACATTTATTCTAATGTGCACCATTATGTAAAAATGATAAAATTAATATATAGGTGTCAGGTAGAGAAAAAATAAAGAGTCATGAAGAAGGAAAATAGTCTCAAGTGGAATCCAAATAGATGTATTTTTGGATAAATGAAGAAAGGATTGAAGCAATATAGGAGAATATTGTATGGTCAAAATATTTATTCCATGGCCTCTCAGCCATGGGACTAGTTTGAAGAAGCATTTTAAAATGGAGATCTCAGTTGAGTTATTTATTGTGTGTTGTATTAAAATGAATCTTTGCATTTATTTTTTTACACTCTTATTTTCACATGAAAATGTTAGTTATAGTATTATTATATATTTATTATTGTCTATAATTATTTATAATAATCAACAATAGATTTTTATCTTATCAAACACTTTTCTCCCATATATGTACACTTTTATTAATGCAAGTGTATATATTCTTATCAAGGGTACAATCCTGAAATTAATCTAATTTGAAAATGTTTATAATACTATGGGTTGGCCCATTTGTCTTATTGAACACTACCATGACATATTTTCAATGGGTGTGGTATCAATACAAATCTAATCCTACTCATTATTCATATATAAAATACCAAGTAAACACATATTCAAGATCAATCAATCAATTTCACAACTATGTTATAATTCCCTATTTTCATATTAGTCATAGAGGAAGTCATATCATAGTTTTTAAGTACTCAAATAATAACCAATGAGAATTATTTGTCGAGTTACAAGCTATATCATTACATATCTTTGCATATAGTATATTTCATCCTTGTGCACACACAAGTAGACACATAGTGGAGAAACTACATAAGTTTGAGGCCCTCCTTGGATTATTATTTATGTATGTAGTAATCATTGATACAGGGGTCATTGAGGTCAGCTCAACACTGTGATCCCACTAACCAATTTTTGAAAAGGTATAAAGACATTAGGTGCAAATATAGGGTTTAAACCATACATAATAATTGATAGCTTATGCATATGTATAAAATATATAAATATAAAGGTGATAGAAAATAAATAAGGCTCTACATGGTCACTTCAAAATATAATGAATATTTTGTACAAGATAGTTATTTGAGATCAGGATATAAGCATCGACATAAATATCCACAGGTTAACACATGTGTTGAGGCCTCCAAAAATAATATTTCTAAAATATGGTAACTGAATCCAGATCTTTCCCTTGCATGTTTTCACCTCTATACTTTTTATATCTGCCTACACATTTGTAGATAAGCTATGTATTATCTCTTCTTCATGTTTATGTAATAAAACTATTTTTTTGAATGCATTTTTTATATTTATCATAACTCAACAATTTAATTCAAAATATTCATTTATTTGAGTTTTTCAATTATTTAGTATGATCTAGTTTATTTTTATGCATCCTTGTTTATAGGCTATTCTACCACCTTAACCCTCCACATTGTAAAAAAATGGGTTAAACATTTGGTGAACTTGACCACTAAGTCTTCATATGTAACCATTGTTTGATCTAGGGTTCTTTATCTTATTAAAGTTTCATATTATAATTTAAATATATTTTATTATTTATTTTACCAAATATAAATTAAATGTTTCCACCATGGCACCATTTATAATATCAAAAATAACCTATGAGCAAGAACAGGCATATATTTATATCTAGGTTAAAACATCTTAAATGAGTATTTCACATGAACACACTATAGAAATAAAATGTTTGAATACAATAAGTAGTATTCATATCTAGGTAATAAATGATATTTTATTGGAATTTAACATATTATAGCATGTCTATTAAATATAATGATAACTATACAACCAAGGGTTGTAAATATCATATCGTATTTTCCTTGTTATTTTAGGCTATCATTGTTGTCCAGCTTCAACTTAGTCTTATAAATTAGCTTTGTGTTCCATTCATTCAAATTTTTCATTTTTTTTATTTCCCAAAAACTTTAATCAAAATCTAGATAATTTTTTTGATGTTATGGTCCTCTTATAGACATTTTTCTCCTACCCAAAATATAGACTATTTTATGGATCTAACAGTTACACTTTTCTATGTTTTTTTATCACCTTTATGCTAATAAATATTTATCATTTTCATAGGATCTTTATGATTGTGTATACATAAAAAGAATATTTTTTCAAATTAGTTATTTTTACCTTTCCAAAAATGTTTCAGTGGGATCATAACATTGAACTGACCCAAAGGACCCCTTTGTCAATGAGGACTGCCTACATAACCAATACTCCAAGGAGGGCCATAGACTTATGTATTTCTCCCTTATGTGTTGTAATATGTGTGTACCAAGGTGAAATATAATATATGTAAAGGCATGAAATTATCTATCTTATAACTTGAAAAAAATTTCTCATGGTTTGTTTTTTAAGTGCTTCAAACTTATGATATGACTACTCCTATGACTACTATGAAAATAGGGAAGAATAAGGAAATATAATTTAGTTATGTGATTGATTTATTTATTAGGAAATTTTAGTATGAGCATTATTCATAAACTAGTATATTTAATGTGTAAATAAAAATCTCATAAAATATCTCATAGTAGAGAGTCTTAAGGAGAAATTGAGAGATTCTTAGAAGGGGTTGAGAGATATGAAGGATGTGGATCAAAGTTGACTCCTTGTATAAAGGAGACCACACTCCTATATATTTTAGTCTTGTATGTTGAATAAATCATCTAAAAAAAATATTTTATGTTGTGATAATATTATAATATATTGTGTGTTTCTAATTTTTGTGTTCAAATTCATTATTATTGCGTTGAGTTTATGAAGATTTAAACTAGACTCATTATCTAGTATCAAAGCTTATCTAATAATGGTTATAACCTAGAAGTATGTGTTTACATGCCATAAGGGATTAAAGTTTAGTCATCCATCTTCATTATTGTTGTCATTATATTTGATAGATCATGTGTGTAGAGTTATCTTAGCAAAGGACTAGATGTCATAAAGTAAGAAAAAATATTGATCTTTTATTCTTTGCATGACATTAGATCTATTATCATGCATTATGACCTTTTCATTTTTGGATTCTATGCAATGGATTTATTTCTCTCTTTGATTTCTATTATATTAGTTTTTTCATTGATAGATGCCTAGCTACATGTTAATAATTTGTAGAGTATTGAATAGTGAATGAAGATCTAATATATCACCAAGCACTTCCATCCAAACTTTCTCATGCATCTATCTAGTAATGAACTCCCAACTAGATCATATATTGACATGTTTTATTCATCTCTATGATAATATTCTTAGTGCCATACTCTATGACCTAATTCACTAGTCTCCACCTTTAACTGTATGATCCATACAATGTTTTTATTGGGATGTAATATATCTATCTATTTGTATTGATCATCATTTACAAAAAATGTGTATCTTTGAGACATCACCAACTAGATGGTACAAGAGTGCTATTTGTGATCCTTCCTCAACATGGATATGAATTTATGTTATCAAATATAAAACTATTTTCTTCTACAGTACAAACTAATTGGAGTGGTGATTTATCTATCACATTTTGTGTTGACATCATTCTTTCATAGTCCAAGATCAAATAACTCCCTAGTGCGATCATACTTCTATAACTTATCTATATTATTTTTATCTCTTCGTGCCTTTTATATTTGCTTAGTCAATAGATGTCCAATACGTATTTAGGTATTTATTTTTAGTCTTATGTATAGTTTTGACATAAACGTGATATTACATATCATTTAGTTTTAAAATGTTTATGTTTGATTGTATATTAATTCAAGTGTGTTTATTTATTTTATTAAATTTTGGTCAAGTTTTATATTTAGTCAACCATAAAGTGTTAATTAGTTATGTTATGTCAATAGTTATTGTATATAATTTATTTAATGGTTTATAATTGTTATACTCATAAGCATATGTCATGTCAATAGGTATTTAGAGTTAGTGTTTTTTAAATATTATCATATAGATAATTCCTTATTATTTTAATTTAATTTAAAAAATTGGTTTTAAATTAAAATTGTCAAAATAATAAAAAATAAAAAAAGTGTCATCATTATAAAAATTCCTTTGTCATTTATTCTTTAGAGTCATTTTTTAATGTCATTTGGTCATCAAAGTCAAACCCTTTATTTTAATGGATGCATTATTGTTGTTAAATGATGTCTTGAGTCAAATGTCAACCTTGTGGAGGGGGGACTCTATTCCCTTCAAAATAATATGCATTTGATCTTTAATAATTCATTAGTTGAGTAAGAAATTCACCTACTAGAGGTTAGAGGAAAAGGAGGATGGATGAAAATTGTACCTCTCATTAGCCACTAATTATGAGGTACCATGTTTTAGTAGTGGCACTTTGATTTCTATTTTTATTTTGTTTTCTATAGTGTGAAATAAGAATAGAAGTGTATTCTTGTTCATGTAATAAGTGAGAATTTCCAAATGTAATCCCCTAAAATTAAGATGGTACAAGAGATCTAGACCATCAATACTAAAGTAGGAGATGTTATTGATAAAAGTAGTTGGCAGGTGTGTTCCAACTACTTTTTGATTGGTTTAATTGATGTTCCCAGATTTGGTTGATAAAGTTCCCTTTATATGGTTGGTTTGTTCCCAAGTGGTTGATATATGTTCCCACATTGGATGAGGTTCCCATTATTTGTTCCCATTTCTTAGTTGATTTGTTCCCACAATCAAAGTGCAAGGAAGTAGCATAAATGAAGGTTAAGAAATGTGTATACTACTTAGATAGAGGATGATGTTTTTCCTCATGTTCATACTAAGGGGGGGAATATTAGGAAATTTTAGTATGAATATTATTCATAATATTAATATATGTAATGTGAAAATACAACTCTCATAAGATATCTCGTATAAGAGAGTCTTAAGGAGAAGTTGATAAATTCTTGGAAAGGGTTTAGAGATATGAGTGATGTGGATCAGTGTTGACTCCTTGTATAAAGGATACCACTCTCCTATATATTATAGTCTTGTATATTGAATAAATCATTTGAAATAAATATTTTATGGTGTGATAATATTATAATATATTGTGTGTTTTTAATTTTTGTGTTCAACTTCATTATTATTGCATTTAATTTATGAAGATATGAACCAGAATCATTATTATTGAACTTTAATAGGTTTTTTATCAATATTTTCTAAATGAATAATAAGTAGGATTATATTTTTATTTATACTAGAACTTTTAAATTTACCACATTATAGGGTTCAATAAAACAAATAGGTTGACCCATAGGATTTGAAATATTTTTAAATTAGATTACTTTTGAGGACTTAACACTTGATAGGAATTTATAAAATTGCATCAACACAAGTGTCCTTATGTGGGACATAAGGGTTTAATATACTAAGAAGCTAATAGAATTTAATACTAATATTAAAGGACATATATCATTTTCTAAGTTTTTTCTATAGTTCAAGATATCTGGGTCATCATAAATGATTGGATTAGACCATACAATAAGTAATTGGTCATAGTTAGATGGTGAATGTGAGCCTTTCATTAGTAGGGAGGTCTAGAATTGAATTATAAAGCCCTTATAGGTATCTATAAAGTATAAAACATTTATATGCTATATAAATTAGATTTTAGTATCTACCTTTGTTCCCCCCTAATTTAGTAATGCATAAAGAAGAAATGACTAGATTAAGGAAATAAATATGCACATGGGTGTGTATGACACACCTTGACTTTGATTAATCCTACTTTGAGTGTTTTTATGGTGTATGACATGTAACCAATATCATGTTATAGTATAAATCGATGCATATAATCTAAAATTTGACATAATTGAGATGCTTGAAAATAAATAGAGTAAGGAAAGAGTACACATATGTGCCAATGCAACCATGTTTCCCTTTTATATTTTGAATTGATAAATATGCTTCCTTATAAAACATTAGAGTTGAGAGAGGTTCAAATTTGAACCTTGGAGATTTTAATATGGATATTGGAAGGTAATTATAATCTCAATATAGTATAAGGGTGTGTTGTCACATAGCCATTGAAATCATTACATCTTAATCGCACAACTCAAGTGACAATACAATAAAATCCAAGTTAAATTCCATAGCCAACTCAACTTGCATAATGTTAATAATGTTAGTCTATTGATGGAATTGATCCTAAACCACATTAAAAAATGTATCCAACTATTGTAAACAAAAAAGGCTTAAAATAGTCTTCTTAGTGAAAATGATGCTTCTTGGTAAATATGATTGATATATTTTAAGTGTTCATTTTCAAATTTTTGTGCCCTTGCATGGCATATACACCTTTAATGTGTCTTAATCTGAAGTATATTTTAAAATGTAATTTTTTCTTTGTAATTGTGTTTATATATGTCACAATTATGAGAAACTTTATCTTATATCTGTGAGAATTAATGTAATGTGTAGGATTATGACCCGAGTGTATATCTAGATCATGTAATTGTAGATAAATTCAATAAATTTTAAAAAATTTATATGTGTGGAGGACATGTCTCTATGACTTTCCCCTATTAATATTCCCCCCCCCCATTTTAAGGTGAGGGAAATTGAATATGGTAGTTACCTTACCTCAAAATGACAAGATAACTATAACTATATAAGTTATGTATTAATCATCTAGCATATATGAGTAACGTGTCAAAATAGATATATCAATGAAGGTCAAAGTATGTGATCACAACAATCCCTAAGATGCAAGATAAGGATCAAGGTAATGTCTAAAAAGTAACACTATAATATCAACAAAAAATCAAGCACACACACAAGAACACTCAATGTCACATAAAAGGGGTCTAAGGAGACCGAAAATAAGGGGCATATTCAAATGACACACACTCTAAAGAGTGACATATTCAAATGTCCAAATATAAAATAACATATAATGGTACGGGGCCCAAAAAATAAGGAGCATATTCAAATTTTCAAAAGGAAATAAAAATTAAAAAAAAGACAATCAATAAAGTGAATAAATTAGGTATAAGCAACTAGTATAATCATATCATAGTAGTCCTTGCCTATTTATGTTAGCAAAAATATCATGTAGCATAGCATATTAAGTAAATTTCAAAATATATAATCATGAGTATATTCATGTGTAATAATTAGTATATAAGCTCAAATGATAATGGAAAGGTGATCATAAAATAGTATAACATGTATCAATCATGATCAAAGAATCAAATGCCCCCAATGTAGTTTTGCATGTGGGAAGAGGAAAGGTCGAACATATGTATGTGCAAGTATTGTGGGTTTGTTGTATACTTGTATAACACTCAAATATTCATGAAACATATATGTGTATATAAAATAAATAATATTCTATCTACTAAAATAAATTAAACAACATAGATGCCAAGGAGCTAGTAAACATGTGAATGCTAAATATTTTTAAAATTTTGAATTATTTGAATGTTTTCGTATTTTATTTTTATTTTTTTATTTTTTTGAATATTCAAAAATTAAAATTTTATAACTTATGATCCCATATAATTTGTTGGTTTCTAGTTGTACACCTCTTTTACTCAGCATTTCACACTTGAGATAAATGGCAAGCAAAGATGAAAAACCTGCTAATGTGTCATTATAGCCAAGGAAGGGTTTGAAATGAAGAATGGACCAAATAGAAAAAATGATTGAGAAGGCACATACAAAGGTTATGGTTATCTCCCTGCTACTTTTGGCTCTTCTTGAATAAGGTGAGGGGACCTATGGGGTAGCTCACTCACATGGAGAGATTCTGTAATTCAATCTCCATGAGGATTATTAACACAAAGGAATAAAAATCTAACTAGAACACAACCAAACATGCTTAATCCACCTGAGAAGGGTTGTCACACAAAATGATAAAATATTATAAGTTAGACATAAGCTACTAAAGATAGTTATAAATGTGATTACAACTTTCATTATAAGTAATATTCAATAATAGAGGGGTTAAATAAGAGATTACAATGTTGATCTTTAATGGAAAAAACACAGACACATGCTAAGAATATATTTTTTATGAATCTATAGGCAAATAACACTTTAGATATGTAAGGGGCATGTTAAATGTAGGGTAGGATAGTGTAAGACAAGATTTATCAATTAATTGAAAAGAAAGTGGAGGATTAATGAATGAGAATAAATAAATTCACCAAAATGATAGATCATCATCACCAAGAACTACATTATAGATCCAAAAAAAATGAAATGAAATCATGCAAAAATGATATCCTTTAATAACCCCTTCTAACTGAATCCATGAGTGCACGACTACCCTTAAAAAGGCTATCAATACCCTATTCCCAAATCTCATATTAGAAAGGATTTTACAACCTATATATAATCTCTAAATGAGTACCATAAAGATGAATACACTAGATAACCAATCTAATAATCATGTAAAATAGATATTTTCACTTTAATAATAGTAATAAAATGGAAACCACAAACATATTTCATTAATCAATGAAATGGAAATTGAATATAATGTGTTCTGAATAACATATAGCCTAACAATATGCAAGACAATTTTGTCACAAGGGAGACATATATAACACTCTCAAAGCTTTCCAATGATTTTATAGAATAAATCAATTGGCACCAAAAATATTACACATAAATAATTCTTTGAGGCTATAGCTCTTGACTCAAAAAATTAATCGACTCTTGTAAAGGGATAGACCCCATTTACTTATACAATTGATTTAAGCCTAGCATATTTATAAAGATGCTCCAATTTTAAAATTATTTCATGATATTGGAATCTATTAATTCTTGTAACAAACATGAATATTTAGATATACTCATGCTCCTATGATGATGGCAATATTGATCCTCCACCTTGGCAGAATATTTCTAGTTATCTACATGGAGGAAGATCGTGCAAGGGATAAAACAAAACCTTTGGCCTCTTACACAATATAAAAAAACATCCCTTTCCTATCCTCATTATTATACAAAAACTAACTAAAAGGGATGTGCCACTAATAGGTCAAGTACAATAGTTTCCTAATGGGAAATGAGAAAAAAGAATGGAGGGAAGAGAAGAAACAAATGGTACCAGTTCAAAAAAATAAAATATTTGGTTATACTCTAGAGTTAATCTAGATGACAGATTCTTTTTCCACCTTATTCATATACCTTATGTATCCTTATAGTATAGGGTTGATATTCCCTTGGTCTAGGCTTACTTGATATTTGAATTTTACTTGGTATTCTTCAAGCCAGGTGGTAATCTTCTAAAGTATGGTTTGCTTTTATCTAATGAACTCTTTAACCTGGTCATAAAACATCTTAAGTGACACTAAATACTTTATTTTTTCAACATTAAAGGACTCTTATGGTGCATCAAAGAGGTTCTTCAAAGTAGTTCTTATTGTCTCTTCCTCCAAATAGATTTCACCATCAAGGCTTACCATCTTCCTAAGTGAAACATATATTTCTCTTTTTGCAAGTGTAAGGGACTTCTCTTCTCCTTTAAAATCAAATATGCCATCTTTGAGCATCACCAATAAATTCTTAATTGCCAATTGAAATTCTCTAGGCCTCTTATGATCATTTGGAGCAATGATAATCTTATCTATCAAATTATCTGTGCCTATTTTGTAAATTTCATCCATTTTTCATTAGACTTCTTCCTAATTTCTAATATCTACTTCATAGATAAACATCTGGGCATCACACTCCCTCTTGTTATCCACTATATTATTCAAGATTTTCATTGTTGAGATGACTATTTATTTGACCTTGGTGCATAAATCCTCTTGCCATTTTTTGTTACCCTTCCTATGGATTGTAAGTCATCAATTTGGTCAAAATCAAATGACTCAAATGAGAAGAGAGGCTGTTCTATATAAATATTTATAGTTGTAATTACTACCTTAGGCTCACTCATTATCTTTTACAAGTACTAGATCAAAGCCTGATTTTGTGCCTTTAACTCCTCCATGGTGGCTTTGTACTTGTCCATTTGATGAGCTATCATGTTTTCCAAAACCTTTGAGCTATGATTTAGCTTGTTCCTTGATGGATCCCCTAGATTGTAGATGTAAATATTTTAACTCACAAGGGGAGCATATTTATTCAAAGTACCTTTTGGGTTAATGGATTTCTCCACATTTCTTTCTTTTGTAGTAGTGATGTAGTCCTAGAGTGTGTCTTGGCCTTATTAGGTATTTATCCTTATATGCCTAAGTGATATTTACCACATCAATCTCCCTAATTTTTCTCATGATGTCCTTCTTTTCTTTGACTTGCTCCTTGACCCAGAGAAAGGGTCTGGTCTAAAATCTCATTTATGTAATGGACATTAATGCAGGCCTTGAGATAGTGTAAGGTGGTGTCATTAAAATACCTAGTGTAGGAAGAGACATAATAATGGGTTGTGGAATCAACACAAAATATTAAATTTATTCATCACTCTCCAACTCCTCACCACCTTATTTGTTAACTCTAGGTCCTCCTTCAAGGTTTGGCTCTATTTGTTTCAACACTTCTAAATTTGGCTTGAATTGGTGAGACTCCTTAAGAGATTTATCAATGGAGCTCCCTTGTGATAATGACTAACTAGAAGGTTTCAAAACTATTTCACATTATTTATTCACCTAGTATTTAGGTAGAGATGAGATTATGGTGGCTTCTTTGTTGCCTTTAGGCAACTATCCACCAATCATGGCCTCTAGACCTTTATTCTAGATTGGGTCATGAATTTTGATATGAGGAAGGAAACCTCGAGGTACTTCAATTAAGGAAACATTACCTGAAGTACCCTCCTTAACACCTTTATTGGATTGGTATAATTTCTTATTTATCTTTGTATGGGTGGGGTTACCCATTTCCAAGTTTTTTCCCCCACCTTATTCTATAATTGGCTTCTCCTCTGGTGCTGAACTTGACACCTTTTGAGGGGAAAGGACAACTATTGATACTTATATATCTACTTGTGGTACTTCTTGTTCAACCACTAATTTAGGATAAATGGTGACTTGAATATTATACTCTATCTCTACCTTAGATTTCTCATTATATTTATTCATTTATTTAACTTCACCTTGATTATCTTGGCCTAATGGTTGGGTGATGACATTCTCAACAAATGTCTCTATGTTTGATGAGATCATTTCCTTTTCCTGAGGGTCCTAATCTTGAGTGGCCACCTCAACCCCAACTTTCATTAGCATCTATAATTTATTCCTCATCACCCTTACCTTTTAATCTTAAATGACCCTATTCTATAAATAAACTAAGCATTGGGAACTTTACTAGGGTATGAGGTTTTTCCCACAGAGTTATATGCCTAATTTTCACTTGTGGAGGAGTGAATGCTCATTGTTTCTTCGTCACCTTAGAAATGGGCCTATCTTAATTTGAGCCTTCTTCTTTACTCATATCTCTCAACCTTTGATCATATTATGATTTATCATCTTTAATTTTCAAGGGAAGTTCCTTATAAGGTAGGTACTTGAATACAAACTCCTTCCTTTTATTAGGAATCCCAACTAAAGGTTGAAGAGATCTCTCAAGTTTTTTCTACTTGGATTTCTCTATCTCTTCTTCACCTCCTCTCTTCCTTGAGTAAGTCATAGGAAGGAAAATTGATGGCTATTATTCTAGTGGAGCCATGGGTGGATTAAATGGAATGGTAGCTAAACTAGCTACTAGGATGTCTAGTACCATTAGGGCTCCTTCTAATGTAATGGATATTAGGGTGGCACTAATAAATGTAACCTCCCTAGTGGAAATATTATCCCAATTCATATCCAAAATTATTAACTTTGAAAAAGATAGTCACACCTTGGACTATGATGCGAATATGGACTCCACATAAATTGTCTTGGTGAAGTCAACATCACCAACCTTATTTTTTCCTAGGCCCTTCACCACTAGTGGTGGAGCAAAGGGAAGACCACTATAAACTATGAGAAAACCCTTCAACTCCTGAACTTGTCTATTTTCCTAAAGGGCAGGAGTGTCATAGGTACTACGATCATCCCCATGTTCTTGTAACCATTTGAATATTCTTCTCATGATCATTATAGCCTTCAATGGTATAGAATCATTTTCATTGGTAGTGAAGTCTACCTATGAGATAGCCTAGATTTAAATATTAGACCGATTATGAAACATAGATAGTGTCCTCTTATCATCCTCCATATCCTTTGGGATGGGATCAATATTATAAGCGATGACTTCTTACACTATTAGCCTTATAAAGTCTAGTTTTTTTATGTCTTCTTCAATAGTGCAATCAAATTAGATGTCCTCATAATATTATTGATGCAAAATCACACCTATTTTTATATTCACCCACTATTTGATATCGTAGTTCAGCTTGGGTGGCATCTTTCCATTCATATATTGGCCCATATCTTCATCTAATCCCTTTGCTTTAGCAATAAAAGGACATGAATAGTGTCTAATTTTAACCAAAAACTTGAAGGGATTGTTCACCTTATTTGTCATTATCATTTTATGCAGGGGTACCATTTTTTGTCTCAACTCCATCATTGCTAATTGATCATCCAAGTATATTGGTAGCTTATATGGAGACCCTAAGTATCCACTTATTATTATATAAGTAAACATTCTAAACTAAATTTATGAGGTGCCATACTTATCAATGGTTTCTCTGGCCCCCTTAGACATCGTATTAAGGATTCTAAGAGGATAGAAGACACTCATCATAGTATTGAATAAATCATTATAAACTTTATATATTTTATTTCTAAATCCATCAAGAGTTATTTTTGGATAAGTTTCATATATCCTCATTCCACTGGGATTCCTTTTGATCCCATGGAACATCTTATTATGCACCAAGATATAAATTAGGTAGGAAGACATGTATAATGTACCTATGAACTCCTCTTATGAGTATATTGTAACCTAAATCTACATCATCTATCTATGTAGGTTGTCACTTAAGATGGTGGCCTATTTTAACTTCTTTTGATGTTCCAACACATAGATTAAAATTATAAAAATTTAGGGCTCAAACTTCTCTGTGGTGGCATCCCATAGATTTTGGATACCATGGCAATCACATACTATGGAAATTACCTAAATTATGTTAGTTTCACACTCTTATACATTTTGAACACCTTTTGCCTTTTCTTAACCAGCCAACAAGAGTTGACAATGTCATATATCATTTTGTCATTCTTGTTTGCATACTCCTGGCATTCCTCTAGGGAAAGTGTGATACTTTCAAGATGGGAAATAATCCCAAGCATGGTTCTAAGGTCCAAAATAAAGAAAGAGTAAACAAATAATTGAATTCCATTGACCATAGTCTTGGTATCTGGTTGATACACTCTAGCACATATAATTACTAGTTTTGGGTATGGAGTAGCCAAGGGAAATGCTATCATAAATTATTGTAAGAGGGTTTGATTATTGTAAGGCATTTAATAAATCTACAAATTCTAACCCTTGAACATTTATATCCTTGATTCTATCTAAAATAGAAATGATGTTGCTTTTCACAGATTTTGTAAAAGATGCCATTACTTCCTATCTCTCTATTGTAATACTTTAAACTTGAAAAAAATCTTCATTATAATCACCTTCAAAATACCTTTAAAACTTCTCAAAGGACATAATAAAAGGAGATAGAATAACACTTACTGATAATCTAGAGAGCTATATAATTTAAGCTTAAAATCTTTGAAATTTTTGTCGTAATCACTCACTAGACAAATAACTTTCATACTGCACATAGCTAGGGCACATAGTTAGCTTGAAGATGAAAATAGAATACTTGAATGTAAAAGGTAAATGTGAATGAAGGCAAATGAATTAATTATAATTATTTGTGTTTCAAATTAGGGTTGACATTAATGTTTTAAAATATAACATCTATTTACCAACTACCCATTTTATTCATTTGAGCTTCTTTTGAAAGAGGAAGAAAAAGGTGCAAATGTTTCCTTTATGTCAAGTAATCCTCCTTAAAACATGTGGATCCATATAAGCAATCTTTTCATTTTGGTGATTTTTAGGCCTTTGGGAACTTTTTACACCTTGCCCACCAAAAGGTAAGTGAGGCAATCTTCAAAAAGGGCTCAAATATTATAGAACCTAGAGGACCGACCATATGTCAAACTTTACTTTATAAATTTAAGTGCTCAGGCCCTCAGGGACTTTTTGCACCTTGACCACCAAAAGATAAGTGAGTAAATCTTTAAAATGGGCCCAGAGCTTATAAAACCTCAAGGACCTACCACATGTCAAACTTAGATGCTAGCTCAAACTCTCAACCAACTTTTCACCTTTACACCATCCTTCTTGATACATGGAAGGGTAAAATATCCTTTTGATCCCCTAAAATACACTCATTAATTGTAAAAGTAAATGAACAAGTCATTACCTTGAAAATTTGATGAATTTAACTTGTGCATTTTTAGAGGATAAAGTCTTATAAGTCCCCTAAAATAACCATGTGTCTTTCATTCAGCTCATTAGGTAGTTCATCACCTTAATCACCAAAATATGTTAAAGGTGCAACACAAAAAATTCATCTAAGGCCCTATAACTTTTCTCCTTTGGCCATGTGGTGACTTTGAGAGGATTTTGTGATTTGACCTTTTTGACCTTTGAGGAGGGATTGTAGGTCATTGATCTTGTCATGTCCCCTTTTTTAGTGGACATCGTCAAACTTGATGATTAGCCTATTATGTGACCCTCGTAGGCTGATAAGATGAATAAAGGGTCATGATGGAGCTTGGCTAGGCTTCGATTAGCAGAATTCCTATAGTTGGCTTTCATTTGGGATCTTTTGGACACATTTTCTTGAGATCCTATTATTTATGGATATTTGACATGTAGTGGAGCACCCTTGTTTTAATATGGTCATGTGCAAAATCACTCCCTGGTTCACCAGCTTTGAATGGTTCAAGGATCTGACATGGATTAAGGGAGATATTAATATTTGATTGATTTAATCAAATATTAATTATTTAGCATATTTTAATTAAGAAACCCTAATTCTTAATTATGAAACCCTAATTAGGGCAAGTGCATCTTTTTGGAGGATATAAGGGTTTCTTATTGGAGGGAGGCAAATTATTATGAATGACTATTGATTTTGATATTGAAGAATTCATCTGTGAAGACTGAGCCAAGGGTTCTAGGATTCTATTTGCATTGAAGAACGTCCACTCTTCATTGTGTGAAATTCAAAGGTTGTGAGAGATCAGCCGATCTATTGCCAAATTGAGAGATAACTTCATATAGAAGTTATCACAGGGGTTTATAGGTTTGAGAGATAACTTCATACAAAAGCTATCATAGAGGTTTACAGGTATTTCTTTATTTAGTTTTTGATTTAGAAAATTATACAAATAGAGATCTTGAGATCAGGTATCCAGAATCTAGGCCACAGCATATTATCTTGCTCCTATACAAAATCCATATAGTTCCATGCAAATTTGTCAAGGGGTGCAATGAAGTGGAGCTGTTAGATCTTGTAAACTTGACTTTTCTTCTTCAAACATAAAGAAAAGACTCAATGTATGCAAAGAGACTTGGATACATTTATATATTTTCATAATTAATCTAAATTTCTCTCCAAAATCCTTACCATAAAACCTATTATTTCAAACCATAAAACGAACATTAAAGAATTATTAGAACACAATTTCACAAGGCTCTTATGAAACTTGGCAAATCAACCAAATACCTTGAACAATGTATGCAAAGAGACTTGGATACATTTATATATTTTCATAATTAATCTCCTTACCATAAAACCTTTTTTTTCAAACCATAAAATGAACATTAAAGAATTATTAGAACACAATTTCACAAGGCTCTTATGAAACTTGGCAAATTAACCAAATACCCTGAACATATATATCAAAACATAATAGAAAATGAACAAGGAACAATTTACTTGGTGTATAATTGGGCTCCAACATTGGATTCTACTTGAGGATGTGTACCCCTAGTGATTACATAGATAACACCATACCAATTGCCTATCCATTAGGCCATGGAGTCAGAGTTTACAAAGAAGTCAAGGAAAACACACCATGGGTGAACAAAGTTATAATAAGGCTTCTGAAGATAACTAGGAAAGAAAAGGAAAAAACACAAGTTGTACAAACACAACCCTAAATAGGGAAATAAAACACAAAGGGACTATACAACATGTACATATTTACATAGGCTAGCATGGACTTAATCCAAAAAGTGCTTGAGGTGTCTACCATTAATTGGTAGTTCTAAGATTTCTCCATTAATATCTTTGAGATAAAATTTATGGTTCCCTATTTGATAATCAATGGTGTAAAGACCCATCTATAAGGAATTAACTTTATCATGTTTTCCCTTATCTTCATGTCTTTTATCCCAAATCAAGACTAGATAACCAATTTGAAAATCCCATGGAGTGACTTTTTAATCAAAAATAATTTTGAGCCTTTCCTTGAACTTTAAATTATTTTCATGAGCTTGTCTATGATATTTATCAAGATCTACAATCTAGTTGATTCTTTACTTATAGTGGTTTAGTTCTTCATCCTTAGTTATCTATTGCATAAAATGGTAAGTAGATAACTGTAGATTAAGGGGTAAAATAAATTAAACTCCATAAACAATATCAAAAGGGATTCTTCTAGTAGACCTTTTAGGATTCAACCTCTTAGCCTAGATAACAAACATCAAATGCTTACTCCATTTCCTTTTATTGGCATCCAGAGTTCTAATAATCTTCAATAAATTCTTGTTACTGGACTTGGCCTGCTCATTTCCTTATAGATTATAATTTGAGGAATATGCTATATCAATCCCATAATATTCACACAATGAAACTAATTTTTTACTCTAAATAACATGACATTATCACAAGCAATTTTGAATGGCACTTTAAACTAAAAATCACATTTTTTAAAAGGAAATCAATGACTACCTGGTGGGTTGATTTTTTGGTAGGGATTGCTTGAACCCATTTTTTGAAGTAATTAGTGGCCACTAATATCCTTTTGTGACTAGTAATTGAATCATATGATATTTCACCCATGAAGTCCATTCCCCACCACCTGAAAGATCCCTCAATAGAAACTAGATGTAGGGGAGTGATCTGGATGCTTTCATTCTCCCAAAAAATTATTGGCATTCTTCACATCTCCTTACCATAGTAGAAACATATTTGAATAGAGTAGGCCACCAATAATCGGCCCTCATAATCTTGTGTGTAATGACTTTTGGAAAAAAAGTGACCACCACACACACCACTATGGAACTCTGTAACTAATTCAAAATTTTCATGTTCCACTAAACACCTCAAGAGGACACCATCTAGGTTCTTCCAAGCCAAATCATCCCATAATAGAAGATACGTCTATGATATTAACTTCAATTTCCTCCTCTAATTTTTGTCTAAGTGGAGAGGACAATTCAAAGTCTTCAAATAATATACTATATCTTTGTACCATGGAGATTGGCTATACTTAGATACAGGGCTATCAATAACCCTTTTTATATTATTCACCTCTACAGCCTGGAAGTTAGTTTCAATCATTAGCTTAGTGAGACCCATGCCTCTTGCCAACTTATTAGTTTGTATTTATAGGTCATATTTTTGAAGTTTAATGACCCATCAACATCTCTTGTTGGTGGCTTCATTCTAATTTAATATGTCCTTTACCATATTGTGAGGAACATAGGCCAAGATCTATAAACTCATAATGTAGGATCTGAACTATTTGATAGCCTTTAAGAGAGAAAAGGGTTTTTTTCCATTATGGTATAGTTTAGCTTAGATCACTGTAATGCTTTTCTAAAAAATGCAATTAGTTACTCATGACCATCATTATTTTTTATCAGCATTGCAATAATAGTATATTTAGATGCAAATGAAAAGATCTATAAATTTTTTCTATAGTTAGGACTAACAAGCACTAGGGTAGTTTTCAAAGCTACCTTGATGTCCTAGAATGATTTAGTAGCCTTTTCCTCCCACCTTATAGTTTGATTTTTTTTAACGTTAAAGTAATGGGTAGACTAATATCTAAAAAATTAGAAACAAACCTTCTAAAAAATTTAATCCGGCTAAAGAAAGATTGAATACCTTTCTTTGTATATGGTATGGGTGCCTTGTCAATAACTCTACCCTTTCAGGGTCTATCATCACACCTTGTTTTGACATAATATGTCCAAGTATTTTTACCTTTTGTACTCTAAAGTGGCATTTCCTAAGATTAAAAGATATTCCAAACTCCCTACATCTGATGAGCATCTTCTCTAAGTTCCCTAAGTGGTCATCCCTTTTCTTGGAGTATACTATAACATCATCTTGATATACCATAATGAAATAGTTAATTAACCCATTGAAGGCTACATCAATTGATCTTTAGAATGTGGCACCTAAATTTATTAAGTAAAAAAGCATTAAAACATACACATAAGTGCCCCATGGGGTAGTGAAAGTAGTCTTAGACCTTTCATACTCCTTCACTACTATTTAGTTGTAGCCAGAAAATTCATCCAGAGTTGACAATAGATTGTAATAAGTAACATCTTAAAGTGTGTTGTCCATGTTAAGAAATGGATAGTTATCCTTCAATGAAGCCTTGTTTAAATTCCAAAAATTAGCATAGAGGTAGATGTCTCCATTTTTATTTATTATAGGGACTAGATTGGCCACCCATGATGAATGCATGATGGGTTGAGTGATCCCACCATCCCTTAATTTATTTAGTTCCTCTTGCATCTTAGTGGCCAAGATGGGATTAATAAGCCATTATTTTTGGTGGAAATTTTTCATACCAGGCTCAAGGGGGATAACATATTGGAATAAGTCCTCCCTATAGGCCTTTAGCTCTAAATATGACCATGTTAAATAGTCCTGGTACTTAATTAAAAGATTGATAAATGCTTCCTTCTCTTTCTTGCTTAGGTGAGTAATAATCTAGACTTTTTTGGATTGTGCTCAGTCCTAATGTTAGTTTTAGTTACATCTTTTGATATATAAATATCTATAGATTTAATTCTATTAGCTCCATCAAAGGATGCTTCAAGAATAATCAATCCTATAGGGATAGTAGTAGTCTTCAATTGGATAACTTTTTTTTCCATATAAGGTTTTTTTTCCATCACATACCTTTACCATGGAGTCCATATTTGTAATGGTTCCTTTGAACTCATCTATACAACAAAAAAATGTTTTTATTTGATCATCATCATCAGAGACTTGACAATGACCAATGTCATCTAAGACAAAAGACCTTACTATAGCCTCTACCTCATATTCATAGGAGGGATTTCTATTTTTAACTCTAAACTATGCATCCCTCTTTGCAATTATATCTACCACCTAATTAAAATCTCAAGCATGATATTTGATGTTAAAAGAATCCAATAAGTCCAATTAGTCCTATAAAATATTTTGATACTACTTTAGTCTCTTCTATTTCATGGTGTAAATAGTTTAAACCTGCTTTACCCCTAATTCTGAATCACCCTTGACTAGTAACTTTCTGAGTCCATATTCATGGGTGATCTAGAAGCCAATCAGGAGTGTTTCATACTTTGTAATATTATATATGAACTCAAAGGATAGTTGGAAGGAGTATTTTTAAGCTTATCCACTAGGGAATAGAAGATAACCCCTGATCTATTTCTAATGTTCAAACATGCTCCATCAAAATTCATAGTTTAGATGGAGTCTTGATCCATGATACCAAATTTATGAGGTAATTCCTCATACTCAACACTCCCCACAAAATTTCCAATGTTTGTATCCATATATAAAACTTCATTCAATTGAGATTTTGGATCTTCTAGGACATGAAGCATTTGTGGCTCTTGATTTAGGGGAACCATCTTCCCATTCAAAGGTATAGTGGCATAGGATAGGTCCATTAAACACTACCCCTAATACTAGTAGCCCATTTTATAGATAGTAACATACCCCATTTTGATAGACAATCTACAATAATAATGTCCATAGTCAAGAATTTACTAGGGTATTATGAAAGATGCACCACTAGTGCTTTAACCACACCAATAATAGGTACTTATCTAGAATCCATGGTGAGGCATCATCCATATGCTACAGTTGTTGTTATATAGAGTTCATTCATCATAAATAATAGCATAATGTTACAAGATGCACTAGAATAAAACATGAAATTATAGATAATTAAACCATTAATCAATGGGGTGGTATCGAATGGGTCAACATCCATCTAAATTTCTACCAATGTTGTTCCTAAACACACCTCCAAGTGATGTTTAGGGGATTCTAAGGTGTTATCACTTTCCATAGGGGAAGTGGGAGAAGGCTTAGCTTTAACAATCTCATTGGCAGTAATTTTCTTATTGAATCTCAAATATCCAAAGGCTCTTCTCTTATGCTCTAAAATTTTGAGCAATTCCATAAAAGTCACTATGACCTCTAGTTGACTCAATACATGGACCATGTAGACTAGTAACACTTTCATTTGGGATACACCCCTCAAGAGTTAGGAGGAAATAACTAAGAGAACCATCATTTTTAACTTCACTCTTCAGGGGAGGCTTCCTGGGTTCATTCTTCTTGGGAATACTAGATAACAAGGGAGTTTTATTCTTGGTCTAGGTACCTTTTAGCTTAGCATTGTAAGGTGTAGAACTAGGTTTGGTGGAATTTGGGACCTCCTTACTCCCTTGGTCTCTTTCTCTTTTATTTTTACTTTAGGGTCAATATATTATTTGTCCTTTAAAGGAGAGCTTTGATCTTTACTTCTCAAATTAGTCTCCTTATCTTGGGCAATTGATGCATGGATCATCAATTATCAATCCTCAACTAAAGGAGGTGAATATTTATATTTCTCTTTCATCATTGATATTAGAAACTCAAAATCATGAATATGTAATTCATATTCATGCATCATATTTATCTCACAGGTGAAGTCTAGGGTGGGGACCCTTACCTTTTAAAATTCTCTCCAAAAGGATTGAGCAGTAGTAGTTCCCATCAACATTATAGATGGAGAGGCAACCATCACATCTGGTTCACTAATTTTGAAATGTAAACATTGATAGGCTAGAGTGTATTCACAATCAAGAATAGTTGAAGCACTCAAAACTTCCTCTTAAAAGGTGTAAATTTTCATCTCTTGGAATTCAAAAATGTAAATTTCATCTTCATTATATGCAAATTCAAAACCTTATACACCTTGACCATCACTATTAGTTGTATTACATGGAGGATGAGGAAGGAAGCACTTGTCACACTAGTCAATGTCATAATTGATTATATTTACCATTACAGCTAAAGGATTTGGTATTTCCCTTCCACTTCCTGGGTTATGGTTTCTCTCATGATTTTCATCCATCACAATCCCTTTTCCTTTATCATTATTCCTACCTTGTAAATTTGGTCAACCTTGACCTTGGTCCCTAGGATGGTTTCTTTCCTCTCTATTTTGATCCCTCCTATCATCATGGTTAGAGGAACCCTAAGACAACCCCTTTTCTACTTTGGCCAACTTGTAAGGAATTTATTTCACAATAGTAGTTAGATTTTTCAAAGTTTCCTCCAAATATACATTTTTATGGGAAGCTTGAGTCTTTTTAGGATTCACTAGTTTGACATCAGCCCTCTTGTTCAAAGGTTGGCCCACATCTTTGATATTAATCTCTATTTGGATATCTAAATTAAGGGCCATCCTCAAATTTATGGGAGCTTTGTCTTTGAGATAATAGGTTTCCTTCTTATCAAATGCATCATATTATTTGATCAAATAAGTAGCACCACTAGGTCTTATGTCCTCTAGCAGCCTTATCAATACCTTACTGAATCTAGAATTAAAATCCTTAACACACTCATTAGGATTTTTCTTGATGTTTCCAAATTCAATAAGCAAGAATATATGATCAATATTATCACCAATTTGCATCTTAAATTCATCAATTATGGATTTCCATATTTTTATGGATCCATCAGGGAGGGATTTAAACCACTCCTAGGCCTCTTCTTCTAGTGTGTTCATAAAGAGATTTATGCACACATCTTCTAGATCAATTTCATAGTCTTCAATAATATTTAATAAAAAATTTAAATTTTATTCCCTAGACATGGAATTACTCCCTTAAAATTTAGGTAATATATTCCTTACTTTAATGTTAACTTCATTATGGAAACTAGGCATACCATTAAATTTATAGGTCTAATCTTTGGGATCACAAATGGTATACGTCTATTACCCAAACCTTGATCATCTTCTACATCATTTTCATTACCTACATTAAACCTCATCCTCCTTAGATCATGGTCTCCCATCTCTAAATTTGAAGATGAAGATTAACTAGGGGATAGTTGTGAATGAATACTTTGAGGAGGAATTAAATGAGGAGAAATAGAACTATGACTTAATGGGCTTGCAGAAGGAGAAATAATTCTTCATGGAGAAGTAGCTTGATTTGTAGGGAGCTCATATTTATCTGAAGTAATTTGATATCCTTCAACTAGAGGGATATTTTAGAGAAGGGGCTAAATAAAATGGAGGATAAATTATTTAGGTCTTACTTGATCACCTGAGTTTTAAACTATAATAGGCTTATACACTTGTCTCGTTATAGATGGACCTTTTAAGTCAAGGACAAGCTCTTTAGATGGATCTTTCTAAAATGAATACCTAGTACCCTCCAAATTTATATATCTAAATAAAAATCTTAAAGAAAAAGAAGAGTACATATAATAGGCACTGACCTTTAAACTTTTAATATAACAAAGTTTCCACTATAAGAAAAAACCTCTAAACCAAAACAAACAAAACTAATAACAACAACTAATACAATGAAAAATTTCAAATACTAAAGATAATTCTAAGAACATTGTAAAACTTCTTACAGCATAGGTGTGAACATCCCTAGTAGAGTCATGGTACTAGAAAACTATTGGTGATTTTCATGCACCAAAACTAGTCAGATCAATGTAGTAATAGAAGAGAACCTAATAAGGTGAAATACTCACAGCCCTCTATAAGAGTCCCTGATAACATGGGTGACATGAATTGCCCCCAGAAATAGTGCTAGAAAGATGTTGTTTCTTAGTTGTACACCTCTTTTTCTCAGCCTAGCACACTTGAGAGAAATGTCAAGAAAAGATGGAAAACCTACTAATATGTCATTGTAGTGAGGGAAGGATTTGACATCAGGAATGTACCAAATGGAGAAAATGACTAAGAAGGAACCTACAAAGCATATGGTTAGCTCCTCACTACTTTTGGCTCTACTTGGACCAAGGTGAGAGGACCTACAGGGTAACTCACTCACATGGACAGCTTCTACAATTCAATCTCCATGAGGATTATTGGCACAAAGGAAAACAAATATGAACGGAACACAACCAAGATTTCTCACTTCACTCAAGAAGGATTATCACACAAAATGATCAAATATTCTAATTCATACATAAGCTACTAAATATATATATATATATATATATATATATATATATATATATATATATATATATATATATATGATTATAACTTTCATTCTAAATAATATTCAATAATAGAGGGGCTGAATAAGAGATTGTAATTATGATCTTTAATGCACAAAACATAGACACATGCTAAGACTACAATGTTTATGCACCTTTAATAAAATAACACTTTAGATATGTAAGGGGAATGTTATATGTAGGGTAAGATAGGCTAGGATAAGATTTATCAATTAATAGAAAAGAAAGTGGAGATTTAATGAATGATCATAAAAAATTCACCAAACTGCTATATCATCATCACCAATAAATGTATTGCAGATCATAAACAAATGAAATTAAATCATTAATAAATTATATCCTTCAATAACCCCTTAAAATTGAATCCATGAGCCTAGGACTACCCTTAAAAAGGCTATCAACACCCTAATCCTAAATCTTAGAGCAGAAAGGATTTTATAACCTAGATATAATCTCTAAATGACTACCATAAAGATGAATATAGTAGATAATACTAAGCATTTAAAATAGAGCATTGTACTTAAAAAATAGAAAGAGAATGAATACAATAAAAAAAAATTCATTAATCAATTGAATGGAAAATGAATACAATGTTCTCTGAATAACATACAACCTAACACTATGCAAGACAATTTTGTGACAAGGGAGACATATCTAATGCTCTCAAAGCTTGCCAATGATTTTATAATTGAAATCAATTTGGCACTAGAAAGATTACATAGAAAGAATTATTTGAGGCTATGTCTCTTGACTAAAAATTTTAACTGGCCCTTGTAAAGGGACAAACCCCCTTTACTTATACAATTGAGCTAAGCCTAGCATATTCCTAAAGATGTTATAGCTAGAAAATTCTTTCATGGGCCTGGAGTCTATTAAACCTTGTAACAAACATGATTCCTTGAATATGCTCATGCTCTTGTGATTATGGAAATATTTATCCTCCACCTCAGTAGAATATTTCTAGTTATCTATGTGGAGAAAGATCTTGCAAGGGACAAAACAAAACCTTTGTCCTCTTACACAATAGACAAAACATCCCCTTGTTATCCTCATGATTATACAAAAACTAACCAAAAGGGATGTGCTGATAATTATCCAATTATAATGGTTTCCCAGTGGGAAATAATAAAAATGAATGAGGGAAGAGAAGAAAGAAGTGGTGCCAACTTAGAAAAACCAAAATATCCAGTTATGATCTAGTGTTGATCTAGATGATAGAATATCTTTCCATCTTGTTCTTATACCTTGTGTATCTTCTCAACATAGGGTTGAGATTCCCTCAGTTTGGGCTTGCTTATTATTTAAATTTTACTTGGTATTCTTTAAGTTAGGAAAAAATCTTCTAAAGTATAGCTTTCTTTCATCTGATGAGCTCTTTAAAGTGGTCATAAGACTTCTCAAGTGACACTAACTACTTTATTTTGTCATTATCAAAGGACTCTGACAATGCATCAATAATGTTCTTTAGATTATTGCATATTATCTTTGTTGACCAAATTTGACTTTTACATCAAATTAGGGAACCTATAGGTAAAAACATGACTTTAAAGGTCTATATAGGGTTTAATGCTCTATCAAAATATATTTTATAGGATAATTGATGTCATTCAATGTTATACTAGCCTTGGTCCTTAGTCTTTTACTTATTTTAGTCATTTTGAGGTCAAAAAGGTACATTTAATGACTTATATGCATTTTTGGGGAGGTGTGAAGGTTATAAATGGTGATTTCATGCCCCATGTGTCATCTTATGTCTTAACTAACCATTTATAAATAAAAAGTGGTAGATCCCTCAGTCATAGGGAAACTTTCTTGAAGAAAAGGAAGAGTTTAGCACTTGTACAACCTCCATGGGAAGTGTTCCACATGTGAAAGGTTTTTAATGTGACTCTTCACCTTCATCATGTTCATTTACATGTTTATAATATTTTGTAAGTGTCATTTCTGAGGTAAAATTATTCTACTTCTTTTCCACCATTCTTGGAAAGCAAAAGTAACTTGAAAGTTTGTACTTGGTATAGTTAACATGGGAGGTTTTAAGAAAAATGTTCTTTGACACATATTATACAATAATTTATATTCCTTTTTATGTTTTTTTTAGAGGAATGGTGGTCTGAACTTTATGAACCATTCCTAATAAGTTGACATTTCAAATCTACCGACTAATCTATGTACCATTTAAGTTTTACCTTATTTTCAGAAGTTTCATATAATCCACTTACTGATGTTGATTATATAGGATGTTTAATTCCTTCCCTAATGTTCTCCATTCTTATTTTCAATTTTCAAGTTGTTTTGAATAGCCAATCACCTCAAGTTTACAAACTATTCCCATTCTTTGTTCTTGGAAGTTTTTCACCATGTTCTATATTTTCATGTTTGAAAATGGCTCCAAAGGGTTGTGAAAGGTCCTTCACCATGTATTAAATGTATTATTGTGTCCCTCCTCCTTTAATTTATATTATAAGGAAAAATATTCATGAGTTACAGTCATATGCAACATTGACACACGAGGTAGCCATTAATGAGCAGGTACAAGTATTTGTAGGAAAGATTTCACACTTAAAAGAAGTTATTGAAGCTTGTTTCAAGTGTATAATAATGGATATCATGTACTTTAAGTTTTACAAATGAATTTGAGTAGTTTTTAAGATATTCACTAACATATTTTTGCCCAATTCCATGACATACTTATAAAACATGCATAATGCACACTATAGGGCCCTTGCTGACATCATACTGAGGTGTTTGAAGAGTTTAATATGTGTTCCAGCCTCTTAGTGTTTTTATAGGTCCATTAATATGTTTGATTAAATAATACAAGTGCATAGTCATGAATAGTTTCATATTACTCATATGCAACTCACTGTTTGTGCACCAAGACATCCACCTACAAGTGGTTGAATAGGGGACAAAAAGGTTTGTATGGAAATATGGAAGCAGGTTAACACTTTTTAGGACCTTTGTATTATAATTATCCATGAAAAACTCATATAAAGTGTCAAAATTTCAAGAGTAGGTTTGAAACCATTTTGAGAAGAGGATTATGTTCTGGGAAGGTGTCCCTAAAATATCAAAATAGAGATCAAGGGGATTCTTGTGAACATCCTAAAACATGATTTCAAGGTGTTCTAAGGCATGTATCCTAGTCAATATTATATCCCCTAGCATAGAAATTATACATGACAAGAATGGAAGTCAGACAGTGAGGGAAGATAGGTTGTTTGAAGCTTCAAATATTCCTAAGAAAACTCTTAAACACTCCATTGAAATCTACAGGTTTGAGGTTGCAAATGAAGTTTGACACCCTAAGGAGTAACAATAGAAAAAAAACCCATGAATAAGATGGATAAAATGATGGGATGATGAAAATTGGAATTAAATCCATCAATAAAATGTTAAGATAAGGTGTTGTATACCCCTATGACTACCTACAGGTACCCTTCTAGAATGGGAATTAACACCTATAGGGGTCAGACAGGTAAGGTGAGTAAACAGTGAATTAGGCATATATTTTGATGATTTTTTACCCATATAAGGTGATTTCAAGGTGATATTTATTTTTTATATAATCAAGTTGGGTTCAAGGAGGTATTTTCACATCATAATCACCTCAACAAAGGCTATAAACAATTAGAGTAGGTCCTATAGGTAGAATATCTCAACACACAATAGTGACCTTCATTTTGATGTCTAAATTGTGTCTTTAGGACTCTAATTTTGATTTAAAGTTCAATCATACACTTTTTGATGAAAATTAATTTAAGTAAGGTTATAAAATAACATAACCAAGGTCTCATGATGCATAAACACCTACAGGCAGGGTTTATTGTGTAGAATATCTTAACCTACATAGTGACCTAAAGATTAAAGAAAAGATGATGTTTTAAGGTTATCTCAAAAGTATTATAGTTCCATCATAAATTTTGAGACCCATAATTATTCATTGAGAGCCTCTATACATCTAACCCAAGGTCTAAGTGCACTCATAAACACCTATAACAGTCTATAGGGCAAGGGTGTCTCAGTCTAAAGAGAACATAGTTTGGGCTTCCATGAAATATATAAGTGAACCCAAGAAAAGTAAAAGAATTTTATGACCTATTATTGGGTTTAAATATTCCTATAATAACCATGATCATCTCAGTTGAAGCCTAATAGAGCCTATAGGTAGGGTAACATAGTCAACTAGTCTTAACTGGTCTTAAGGCTTTTCAACCCCAAAGAGTGAGAAAATCAAGGCCATAGTTAAGGTTAACCTTGGGAGAGATTAAATAGGGGTGTTTTAATTTCCTTAAATTTCAAAATAATACAAAATAACCTTCACATATCCTCATTAGAATCAAAACTCAACTCACACCTTAGAACCTTGCACAGTCCACTCCACACTAGACTGTCTTGAGTCTTTATTGAAGTTAGAAGATATAGACTTAAGACTAGGGGATAAAATTTTATATGGGACATATCAATGTCTTGGAGAGGCATCTAAATTATTCATATTTTTCTAGGAAAATAGTTGAGTTCCCTCTATTTTGTCTCAGATAAAGGGCACTCCCCTTAAACACAAGCCCTAGTAGTTTTGAGGAAAGTGATGAAAGAGTGGGTTGGGACCTATATAGACACTTTAAGAGGGTGTGGAGAGCTGTAAAACACCTAATAAAACATTAATAACCTTGAAATAAAATATGGAATTGGATAGGGTATCCCAAACTACTAAATTTGTAATCAAACCTAAAGGATAGGATTAGGCCTAGTAGCCAAGTGTGAGCTCATTTTCAATTTTAGCCCTACGTGAGATTTATAATTAATTTTGATGTGTCTATGAGATCATATTATAGTTTTTTGATCTATTTAGAGACAATGAAAACCATAAGAGGTCATTTCAAGTTCAAAGGTGTAGTCAAGCTTACTAGTCATGGTGAAGCCTAGTTTTTGAATGAGAGGCCATTTGCATTTCTAACATAATATATGCACTCAAACCTATTGAAACATGTTATGGGGTCAAATAATATGTGTTCAATATATTAGGGTAAAAATAAAACATCAAGGAATCCATTTTTGGACCAAAATCATCTCAGATCTACAAGGAACAAAGAAAGGAGCTTGATAGGGTAAGATTGAATGCTCATACATCTTCTAATACTATGCATGGGAGTTTGAGGTGTTTATGGATGTTAGAAAAGTTATTAAAATATGAATTTGTGGAATTTTTTGGTGGGGTGGATGTCATATTTTTCTGAATGAACCTTAAGAGTGAAAACAAGATAAAACCCTTGACAATAACCATTTTTTGGAAATGAATATGGAGATACATTATAATGGCATATTTTGGCTATGAAACCTATTATAAGTTGTAGATAACTCACTCAATATACCCCCATGCTTTTTGGTTATACGAACTTGTATAGATGGGGTGAAGAACAGTCTAGTTTTTACCATTTTTTGTGTTGTGTAGGTTTTAGGATGTGTTAAAAGATGAAACCAACTTTAGGAGAAATATTAAGACTTTTGATAACCCCCCATATTAATTTCATGACATATAACAACTCTTAAGTGCCTCAATAGGAGATCTCATCTCAGCCAATCAAAATTGGCATATTGGACAAGCTAATTAGAAGTGTGAAAAATCAGAGGGAAAGTGATTTTAAGGTGTCTTTGATGTTTATAAGGCAATGGAGGGTATTGAAAAGTTTCATCCACTCCCTCCTATGGATTTTCATGGGTAATTGATTCCTTTTTTAGAAGCTAAGTGTGCAGGGTACATGAAAGAAGAATTTTGTGGACAACAGATGATAATAGTTCATTTCTAAGTGATTCCATAAGACCAAACCTACAACCAATACATGGAGATGCATGATTGAAACTATTATCCTTCATTATAATCATTGGAACTAGTCCTAATCAGTTATGAGGCATTCAAATAGGGCCAATAATGAAGGCAAATTTTCTAAGCCAAAATGGGGAGTTTTATGCCACTTTTCATGAAGTTTATTCATTGAATTGACACTTGTGCTTCCTAACATTGAATTTTTCATCCCATATCCTTTTATCATGCACAATTAATGAATTATATTATCTTTACAAGTGTCCTTATGACCCTCTAACTTCTCTCTTTTCTCTCTCTCAAGTTCTATAAGAACTAGCCATTTTGGCCATTATACTTTATGTTCCCCCTGGGTATGGTAAATCCATATTCATTTTTATACCTTTTGATCAATAATAATACTAATTTTTACCTCTTTCATGATCATTCATAGTGTGTTCAATTAGATGATGAATCTTGCTTAGTGAAAACTATGGACTCTTTAGCATGTTGTTTCATTCTTTCACCTATTTGTAACCTCTTATTGCAAGGAATGTGAAGTGTTCTAGGAAATGTCAAGGATTTAATGAGTTATTATATTCATTATTTCCCTCATATGCCTCTTTTCTAGTCCTCCTAGCCTAAGGAATTCATCCATAACCACACAATGTAACATTGGTGTGAGAAGATGAAGATTGGAGAAGTGTATGTTCAGTTTGTCCCTTGATTTCAAGTGTAACATGCATATGGTTGGGAGTCATCAGTATATTGGTGTATCACCTCCATTAGGATTTTTTTTTTTAGTTATCTCTCTCCCTTTTCACCCCCATGTTTATTTGTAGTTGTGATCCAAAGTGGTACATCAAGGGAGTTATCCCTATCTAGAGATTCACCTCATCCTTAGGTTGCCCACAAGCCCAGAAGTGTTTCCATTCTACCACTTAGATGAGGAGAGATTTTACATGTCATCAAAAGGTGAAAATCAAAGTGAAAATAGTTTTTGGCATGCCCAATGGGACTCTTTATCCATGAGGTTGAGATATTTTTGGTGTTATCTCATAATAATCAACCTTTAGAGGCATCTATCAAAGCATCAATGGTGACTCTAAAGATATATCAGATGCTCAAGTATCCCAGGTTATCCCTTGAATATTGTTGGGAAAATTTTCCTTTATGTTCTTGCTCCTAATGAAGTTTCATGGCTAGTTTTGGTGTTGAGATTTGTCTTATGCAAGTTGGTGAGACATTTCAAGCTTGTGACATTCCCCATCAATATGAACAAGTTTTTAATCATCCCTATTATGAAGTCTACCAGCCCCAATATGATCATAGTTAGTCCATTCATAAAGTGTATTAGTCCTATAACTATCCTTCTCCATATATTGCTCCTAGTTAACCTAGTTACCTCTCAAATCAATCAATTTCCACCATCAAGAAAACAATCTTGGGATATGAGAGGTACATGTTGGAGCTTGATACTCTAAGTTTATTTGGTCAAGGGTTTCTTAATCATTTCATTCATCAGGTGAGAGATGCATTGGCTATGGTTAAAATAAGTTTGGCACGTATTGAGAGATCCAATTGGCAAAGGCTCACAAGTGAGATACTAGATGTGAATGGCTTAGTCTCTTCCCTAGAGGATAGGTTAAAATTGCATGAAATGCAACCTCACCAAACCCATCATCCTTCATATCCACTTCAAAAAGTTTCCTATCAATCATATTTAGTCCCTACTCATGAGCCCAATCAAGGATATCAAAGTCATCCTTTTCCCAATCAACTGGAAGAGGGATTTGAAAAGAGAAACCTTATGTTTAAAGCTAATCTTGATAGGCAAATTGAGTTGGATAGTATGCATATGAATTAGTCCATTTTTGTATTAAGAGAAGTGGATTTAAATCCCTCATTTCCCTCTCACATTACATCCCCCTCACCTCAAAATAAAACTTCTAATCCTAACATCCTAAGTTGGAATAAGATAGTGGAGTCATATGGAAAGAAAGAGGGAGAAAGTCTTGACAAAGAATGTGAAGTTGAGAAGACTCTTGATCCTATACAAACTCATCCTATATTTACTCAAGAAAATACTTCTAATCCTAACATCCTAAGATGGATTAAGATAGTGTAATCATTGGGAAAGAAAGAAGATATAAGTTTGGTTGATAAGGATTGTTAAGTTGTGAATGAAGTTGATCTTTTGCAAGTTACTCCCACCCTTCCTCAAGAAACTTCTTATGTTCCATGCAATCCCTATTGTTCTCCTCCTCCTCATGATGATGCATATGAAATTGAAGAGATAATTTTCCAAGAGAATATATCTAAGTAAACTGAAGAGTTATAGTTAAGAATGAAGTTTCTAAGTCAAGGTGTGATGGAAAGTTTAGACCCAAAAGAAGATCCTATGGCTAAACACACCCCATATACACCTCCCCAAAAAAGTGTTCAAGTTGAATCAGATTTGAATGAAGTTATTTTCAAGTGGAAGGAAGATAACCAATCCATCATAGTTTAATTTCTACCTCCCCTTCCTCAAGATCTCCCAAAAGAATCCCCAACTTTCCATTCTCAAACTGATTTTGAGCCCTGTTTTCCACCTCTACCAACTAGTTTTTATTGTCCTCATACCATCACCATTTTACTTGATGGACATATGGTATGGGAAAAAATATAAGATATTTTAGTTTAGGAAAATTTATAACTCTTTCTTGAATAAAGTGCAACTCCTGGCAACCTCATTGGGCTAGGTCACTGGATTTCATGATGCCTAGTCTTGGCATCACCAAAAAGGAGAAGGAGATGGAATATCTTGAAAACCTTGAGAAGAAAGATATAATTATGATATCTAAGGAAAATTTTGAGAACCCTCAAGATATCCTAAATGTTGAAGAAGAGGTAAGTCCTTGTTTTAAAACTTCTTGTTTGGTTAATGATAAAGAATGTCTTTCTTGTGTTAAAGATGAAATCTTGGATGAAGTCATTTTGGACTCTAAGGAAGAGATTGAAGGGTCTTATCTTGTTTTTACCCTTCATGATGCTAATAAAAAAGAATATGAGAACTTATGGCATAAATTTGAGGACATTTGTAATGATTTTGAGTCTCTCAAGGGGTCTAGTATGTCATTAGAGCTGATTACAAGTGTGGATAAAGATCACATTGTCCAAACTATCATAGATGAGAAAGAGAAAAGTATACATAATATTTTGGAGGTCAAGACAAGTTTCCATTTACCTCAATATTTTAAGGAAAAAGATATCTTTCCTTTTGAAACCATGCCTACAAAGAAGATGAAAGTTGATCATGAGATGAGGAGTAGGCAACAATATGAGGTATGTGTCCAAAGTCAAGAGGAATAATTTTACATTGGAGACCTATTTAAAAATGGTATACTTGAGAACATGGAAATCAAGGTGCCAAAAAAGAGGTCTGATCCATCAAATGTTCAATTTGGAGAGCATCATGCTTGGCACCATGACTCATCTCACCAAGATAAAGATATAAAAAAATTCATTTTGATCCTACAAAGGGAGTAATCCCTAGTTTTCAATTATATATTGTTGTTTTCTTCCTATTTTTTCCCTAAGTGCCTTGAGCATAGGTGTGTGTCTTGTTGGCTTGTTTATTTTATGTTTTGTGTGTCCTTTGCTTTGTGTGGTTGAGGTAGTCATTAGTTATCTTTTCTTGGTCAATATTATGGTCAATTGTTAAAGGTTTACTTATTTATTTTATACTTTATATTACTCCCTAAGCTGAATGGACTGATAAGGCTATTTTTCTAGTTAGCATAGTAGTCATGCTACCCCTATGAGTCATTAATTTATTGACCAAATTTGAATTTTAAGTCAAATTGGGGCACTTGTAAGTAAAAACTTGACTTTAAAGGTCTATATGGGGTTTAAAGTTTTGCCAAAATATGTTTTATATGTTAATTAATGTCATTCAATGTTATACTAATCTTGGTCATTAGTCTTTTAGTCATTTTAGTCATCTTGGGTCATTTTGAGGTCAAAAAAGGTAAATTTAATTACTTGTATGGATTTATTGGGAAGTGTGAAGGTTTTAGAGGGTGATTTCATGCCACATGTATCATATTATGTCTTAACCGATGATCCATAAACTACACTAAAAAACTCAAAGTGAAGTTTTAAACTATGGATACTAAATTTCTCAAACCTATCAAATCCTTGAAATACTCAAAAGAACTTGAAAATTGTTTGGCATTTATGTATTCTCAGTTATCGAATTGGATTGGAACTGTCGAATGAATTTTAACTTCCATTCACCAATAAAACTAGTTTGATTTTTAAAAATGTCATAAAATGTCAAATTTTAAAACTTGCATGTATTCTTGATTAATTAAAAATTATAAAAATAAATTAAAATCATGCAAATAAAAGACAAATTATCACACGACATTGATAACAGATTTTAGCATCTCTTTCTTACGTCTTTGGGTCTACCCAATAGTGAGGACTGTTTCTATTAAATTTATGCAACAAATGGCTTAAAAATTCTTTGAAACACTACACAAATTCCCTCAAGTTTGATATTTGTCCAAGAAATCCACCTTCACTGATATACTCAAGATCGACAATACAGAATCCTTCCTCAGTCTTCAATCCCCTTCTGAAGGTGCATAAGTCCCTACACTCAAATTATTGGTCTATCCATTACAATATTTCTCTTTTCAAGTATAAAACATAAATGAAAAGGATCTCTCTATCTATATAGGTTATAAATTGGATTATAATCCACTTGATAAAGCTATCTCTAAGCTTAAACTAGATCTTGGCCTATTAAAATAAAAATACACAGCAGGTAGAAACTTACATTCAAATATAAGTTTGTGCCTTTTATACCACTTAGAAACCCATGGTACAAGTGCTCAAGGCTTATCACTTTTTATATGGGAGGTCCATGGCTCAAGTATTTATCCTCCCTTTTTGGGTACTTGGGCTATCTTTTTAGTCCCACATTGGCAATTTCAAAATGGCTTGATGACTTTAACAAGGTTGGTGGCCTCCTTCAATAATGTCGATGCCCCTTTTGGTGAGTTCAAGGCATCAAACATAGTATAGTTCATTGTTAGGTTACCAACTTATCCTCTATGCTAATATCCATGTCCTCTTTTCATTTTTTATGAGCTACTCAGATGTGGCATGAATTTATGTCAGTGTGACCCATTCTCAAGTTTTATGACTTGGCATGTGACTTGGTGGATGTCTCCAATCTCAAGGTCTATGGCTCAGCATTTGAGGTGGCATTTATCATGGTCTCAAAACTTAGTAGATAATATTGAGCTTGACTCAGCAAGTGGTTAGATATTGCATGGCAAGTGTGGGTTCTCCCATGTGACTTAATGGGGTTTGCTTGGTAATAATAAATTGTAAAGAATTACCAAGGAAATATTACAAAGCTTTAAAACATAAAATTTATTTATCCCACTTGCATCTAGTGGGTACAAAATATAGGTTTAAAATTAAATTTAAATGTAATAGAATGTGATATGGAGGCCAAGGCACCCCTCCTTAATCAAGTGTGTCGACCTTCCCTGATGGCCCCCAACAAGCCAATAATGAGGCCCATGGTTCTCCATATGACCGCTGTCAAAGACTGGAGACTAAAACCAAACCAAACACCAAACCAAATTTTTGCATGAATGTATAAAAATGTACTACCACATGTTAATGGGTGATTGGTCCACTTGTCGCATTTACATTACACCATGAATTGTGACACCTCCTTATTTTGCCTATCACAAAATAACTTTAGCAATCTATATCTTGGGAATTTGAACTCCATTTTGTGATCCGAAAGAAGAACAAAAAAGATCTTGACAAGATCTTCCATGTGAAAGAGGTTTCATCATGATTTTGAACCTTTTTCCAAACTAAACTCTAGATCACACCTCCCTACAAAAGAGGCTTTTAGTCTCCAAAAGTCTACTATCTCTTGAAAACTGATAACTGGTCTACTGCATCACATCAAATAGAACCCAATCATAGAAAGAGATAAACATTAGAAAATAAATGATTCATAACTCAATTAAAAATTTCTAAAACATGGCATGAGTAAAGGAATCTGCAACTACTAATAAATTGATCACAACATACCAAAACTATTTGCCCATGTCATATCCTATAAAGTGGTGAACTGTCAATAAACTAAAACAATTCCCAATGTAACTACAAAATAAGTTTATTAATGCCAACAAAATATAATAAATGTTGTATAAATGTCGAAATATAATGCCTTGGTATGGGACTTACAATTATAAACAAATGTAAACAACATAAAGTATATATTGCCTAACATCCAAACATGCCCATAGGGTCTTTAATGCATCTATACACCCATGTGCCAAAAATAGACACATTCTCAAAATAGAAATAAAATATGAGACAAATGTTGTAAGGAAATTAACTCAACCCACAACATGCATTCTACTATTTACTCCAACTGATTAAATGAGTTCAAGTCCTATAAATAACTCACTCAGTATATATAGGAGATTCCAAAACATAGAGCTATTCAAAATAAGGTGATAATTGAAATACTTCAAATGATAAACCTATCTCTAAGTGTTCTCACAAGCTCTACTAATGCATTATCAAAGCTTGTTCTTTCCCTTAACTGAATTCTTAACAATGCTTTGAAAAATAAATGCATTATAAATCCACTTAATCAAATTTTCTGCCTAGTTAACTTGATTTCCTAAGTGGATTCATTAACATCATTATAGATTGATTTAACTTCATTGACCTTATTAATAGGTTGATAAATCATCTTCATTTTACCATGTATATAATGAGAAGATGATTGAAGTTTAAAACAATGATCAATCCGATGTCCACTCATATGGCAATGAGTACATAAAACCTTCTTAGGTGAGGTCTCCCTTTTACCCCTTCTCGCTTTGCCATGATGAGAATGGTCTTTAAAGCATGTCTCTTCCAACAAAATGTAACATTGTGGTTATGCATCCCACAAAAAGTTCATGGAAATGATTACATCTTCTTCTGAATGTTGAATCCAAATTTCTTAACCATAAAAAGTGGATCAAAAGATTTAGTGCTAACTCTAGTGTAGAAACTAGGAGGTGAAATCTCAATACCTCATTTACATGTTCTCTTACACTGTACATGCTCCACTAGTGGCTTTGGGCCTTTGCTATCAAAAGCTTGTCTTCCTTTAGCCATGGAGGGTTTTTGTCCAATATCCACCTGCTCACTAGTGTAACCCAAACCTGCATGAAGAGATCTATGCTCTACCTTTATTGGGTTAGCACTTCCTTGGCCATCTCAACCAAGACCTCTTCTATTAAAGTCCATTTTCTTCATCAATTTGGATCCTATATCTCTAGTGTGTTGTTCAAAACTACCAAAAGCATATTAGTTGAATCCAAATCTGAATGGAAAGAAGAAGATGAATTACTTGGTGAATAACTTACAGTGCACTCAGTCATAGTCTTTGCATCTGAAGTAGAAGGTATGGCCTTCTTTGGTTTACCACACTAAAATTTGATCAAGATCTCATCCTTAGATTCAAGCTTTGATTTCAAACTTGCAACTTTCTCTTCAAGAGTTAAGAGCTTCCATATCAATAATGCATTCTCATCTTGAATCTGGGTGTTGATGGCTTCAAGATCTTCTATCTTAGCTTTATGTGACAACTTACCCATGGTTTCCTACAAACACACTGATTTCCACAACTTCACACTACAATCTAATCAAGTGATATTGATAACCAATAAACTTAAAGAAACTATCAAATCACATAATCAAAAGCTAACCTTGCTTTCTAACTACTCTGATACCAATTTGATCTATAAACTAAACTAAAAAAACTCAAAGTGAAGTTTTAAACTATGGATACTGAGTTTCTCAAAATTATCAAATCCTTTAAATACTCAAAAGAACTTAAAAATTGTTTGGCATTTATGTGTTCTCAATTATCAAATTAGATTGGAACTGTCGAATGTCTTTTAACTTCCATTCACTAATAAAACTAGTTTGATTTTTAAAAATGTCATACAATGTCAAATTGTAAAACTTGCATGTATTCTTGATTAATTAAAAATCATAAAACTAAATTAAAATAATGCAAATAAAAGACAAATTACCATATGACATTGATAACAGAGTTTGACATCTCTTGCCTGCGTCTCTAGGTCTGCCTAATAGTGAGGGTTATTTCTAATAAATTTGCACAACATATGGCTTATAAATTCTTTGAAATGTTGTACATAACTTCCCTCACATTTGATCTCTATCCAATAATTCCACCTTCACTGATATACTCAAGCTTAGCAAAATAGAATCCTTCCTTAGTTTTCAATCCCCTTATGAAGGTGCATAAGTTCCTACACTCAAAATATTGGTATATCCATTACAATGTTTCTCTTTTCAAGTACAAAACATAACTAAAAAGGTTCTCTCTATGAATATAGGTTTGAAATTGGATTGTAATCTACTTGCTAAAGCTATCTCCAATCTTAAACTAGTTCTTAGCCTATTAAAATAAAAATACACAGTCTGTAGAAACCTACATTCAAATATAAGTTCATGCCTTTTATACCACTTAGAAACCCATGGCACAAGTGGTCAAGGCTTATCACTTTTTATATGGGAGGTTCATGGTTCAAGTCTTTATCCTCCCTTTTTGGGTGCTTGGGCTATCTTTTTAGTCCCACATTGGCAATTTCAAAATGGCTTGATGAATTTAACAAGGTTGGCAACCTCCTTCAATAATGTCAATGCCCCTTTTGGTGGGCTCAAGGTGCCAAACATAGTATAGTTCATTGGTAGGTTACCAACTTAGCCTCTACACTAATCTCCATATCCTATTCTCATGTTACATGAGCTACTCAGATGTGGCATGCATTTTTTTTAGTGTGACCCATTCTCAAGTTTTATGACTTGGCATGTGACTTGATGGATGTCTCCAATCTCAAGGTCTATGGCCCAGCATTTGAGGTGGTATTTCTCATGGTCTCCAAACTTAGCAGATAATCTCGAGCCTGACTTAGCAAGTGGTTAGATATGGCATGGCAAGTGTGGGTTCTCCCATGTGACTTAATAGGGTTTGCTTGGTAATAATAAATTGTAAATAATTACCAAGGAAATATTACAAAGCTTTAAAACATATAATTGGTTTGTCCCACATTCATCCAGTGGGTACAAAATATAGTTTTAAAAGAAAATTTAAATGTAATGGAATGTACGATGAAGGCCAAAGTACCCCTCCTTAATCAAGTGTGTTGACCCTTGTTGAGGGCCCCCAATGAGCCAATAGCGGGGCCCATGGTTCTCCATATAACTGTTGTCAAAGACCGAAGGCTAAAACCAAACACCAAACCAAATTTTTGCATGGACATAAAAAAATTTACTACCACGTGTTAATGGGTGATTGGTTTACTTGTTGCATTCACATTGCTCCATGCATTACGATACCTCCTTTTTTTTCTATCATAAAATAACTTTTACAACCTATATCTTAGGCATTTAGACTCCATTTTATGATCGGAAAGAAGTACTAGAAATCTCTCGATGAGATTTTCCAAATGCAAGAGGTTTTGTCATTATTTGGAAGCTTTTTATGAACTGAAGTCTAGATCAACCAACCATTTTTAACTGAAAACTGGTAGATCCCTTAGTCAAAGGGTAGTTTTCATGAAGAAATGGAAGAGTTTGACACTTGTATAGCCTCCTTAGGAAGTATGTCACATGGGAAAGGGTTTTAATGTGACTCTTCACTTTCATCATGTTAATTTACATGTTTTTAATGCTTTGAAAGTGTCATTTTTGAGCTAGAATCATTCTACTCCTTTTCAACCCTTCTTGGCAAGCATAAGTGACCTACAAGTTTATACTTAGTATGGTCATCACAAGAGGTTTTAGGAAAAATTATATTGGGTGAATATTATACACTTTTTCATATTCCTTTTAATTTTTTTTCATAGAGTAATGATGGTCTGAGATCTATGAACCATTCCTAAGAAGTTGAAATTTCAAATATGCCTGCTAATCTATATACCCTAAAATTTTTTCCTTAGTTTGAGTAGCTCCTTACAATCCAATTGTTGGTTTTGGTTCTAAAGGATTTTTAATTCCTTCCCCAATGTTTTTAATTCTTATTTTCAAGTTATTTTGAATAGTTAATCACCTCAAGTTTGTAGACTAGTCCCATTCTATGTTGTTGGCAGTTTTCCACCATGTTCTATATTTTCATGCTTGAAAATGGCTCTAATGGGTTGTGATAGGTCCTTCACCATGTATTAAATGTATTATTGTCCCCTTCCTCCTTAAATTTCATCTTATAAGGTAAAATCTCCATGAGTTACAGTCATATGCAACATTCACACACAAGGTAGCCATTAATGAGTAGGTACAGGTATTTACAGGAAAGAGTTCACATTAAAAATAAGTTATTAAATCTTTTTTTAGATGTCCAATAATTTATATCATGTAATTTAAGGTTTAAAAATTAATTTTAGTAATTTTGAAGCTATTCACTAACATATTTTTATCCAATTCCATGACCTTCCTATAAAACATGCCTAATGCACACCTACAAGGCCCTTTCTAATGTCATATTGAGGTGTGTGAAGAGGTTAATATGTGTTCCAACATATTAGTGTTTCTATAGTCACATTAGCATATTTGAGTAAATAATCCAAGTTCATACTCATGAATAGTTTTATAGTGCTTGCATGCAACTCATTGTTTGTGCACCAAGATATCCACCTATATATGGCTGAACAGGTGACCAAAAGGATTATATGGAGATATGGAAGTAGCTTGAGACTTATTTAGTACCTTGATATGATGAAGGATCCATGAAAAACTCATTTAAGGTGTCAAAATGGAAAGAGGAGGTGTGAAACCATTTTGAGAAGAGGATGACTATGTCCTGGGAAGTTGTCACTAAAATGTCAAAATAGAGGTCAGTGGGATTCTTATGAACATATTAAAACATGATTTCAAGGTTTTATAAGGTATATATACTAGTCAATATTATATCCCCTAGAGTATAGATTCTACATGCCAAGAATGGAGGTCAGATAGTAAGGGAAGATAGGTTGTTTCAAACCTCAAATATGTTGAAGAAAACATTGAAACACTCCATTGAAATCTGTAGGTCTGAGGTTGAAAATGAAGTTTGACACCCTGAGGAGTAACATTAGACAAAAACCAGTTACTAAGATGGCTAAACTAATGAGATGAGGTCAAATTGATTTAAATCCATCTAGAAAGGGTTAAGATAAGGTCTTGTAGACCCCTATGACTACTTACTAGTACCCTTCTAGCATGGGAATTGACACCTATAGGGGTCATACAAGTAAGATGAGAAAATAGTGAATTAGGCATGTGTTTTTATGGTGTTTAGAACATCTAAGGTGAGTTCAAGGTTATATTTATTTTTATGAACTCAAGGTGGTTTCAAGGAGGTATGTTTACGTCATAATCACCTCAGCCAAGGCTATAAGTACCTACAATAGATTTTACAGGGAGAATATCTCAACACATAGAAGTGACCTTGATTTTGATGACCAAATGGTGTATTTATTACTCTTAGTTTGAGTTTAGGTTAAATCATGGACTTTTGATCAAAATGGGTTCAAGGAAGGTTCCCAATTAACATAACCAAGGTCTCATAATACATAAACACCTATAGGCAGGGTTTAGGGTTAGAACATATCAACCTAGACATTAACCTAAATATTGATACAATGATGGTGTTTTAAGGCTATACAAGAAGGATGATAGTTCCATAATTCCTTTTTAGACCTATAAGGATTCATTAAGATCCTTTATACATCTAACACAAGGTCTAAGTTCACTCAAAAACACCTACAATAGTCTATAGGGTAGGGGTGTCTTAGTCTAAAGAGAACATAGTTTAGGCTTATATGGAGCATATAAGTGAACAAAAAAAAATTAAAATAACTATGTGACCTTATATGTGGTTTAATGATGCATATAAGCACCATGATCATCTCAGTTGAATCTCAATAAAGCCTATAGGTAGGGTAACACAATCAACTAGTCTTGATTGGTCCTAAGGCTTTTCAACCCCAAAGAGTGAGAAAATCAAGGCCATAGTTGAGGTTAACCTTGGGAGATATTAAATAAGGGTGTTTTCATTTCCTTCAATTTTTAAACACTATAAAATAACCTACGTGTATCTTCCTTACAAGTAAAACTCAGCTTATACCTTAGAACCCTGCACAATCCACTCCATACTAGACTATCTTGAGTCTTTGTTGGAGTTAGGAGGTCTAGACTTAAGACCAAGGGATAAAATTTTGAATGGTATATCTAAATTTAAAATAGGGGAGTGCCCTCTATTTTGTCTCAAACAGATGGAACTCCCCTTGAACACAAGCCCTAGTAGTTTTGAGGAAAGTGATGAAACAATGGGTTGGGACCTATATAGACACTTAAAGAGGGTGTAGAGAGATGTAAAACACCTAATAAAACATAAATAACCTTAAAATAAAATATTTAAATGGACAAGGTATCCCAAATTACCAAATTTTTAGTCAAACCTAAAGGGTAGGATTAGGCTAATAGCCAAGTGTGAGATCATTTTCACTTTTATCCCTAAGTGAGATTTCAAATTGATTGTGACATGTCTATGTGATCATATTATAGTTTTCTGAGTTATTCAGAGACAATTCAAACCATAAAAAGTCATTTTAATCTCTAAGGTACAGTCCTAAATGAGAGGCCATTTGCATTTCTAACATAAGATATTCACTCAAAACTATTGAAACATGTTATGGGGTCAAGTAATATGTTTTAAAGCTATTAATATTCAAATAAAACATTAAGTAAGCCATTTTTGGCCCAAAACCAACTCAGACCTACAAGGAACATGGAATGGAGCTTGATAGGGCACGATTGAATGTGCATACCTCTTTTGATGCTATGCATGGGAGTATAAGGAGTTTAGGGATGTTATAAAAGGTCTTAAACAATGAATTTTTGGAATCTTTTGGTAGGTTGGACATCAGATCTCTATGAAATAACCTTAAGATTGAAAACAAGCTAAAACCCTTGCAAACCCTTGCCAGTGACTAGTTTATGGAAATGAAGCTAGACATGCATTATAATTACATATTTTGGATATTAAATGTATTTAAATTTTCATTAAACTCACTCAATATACCCCCATGATTTTTTATTGAATGGACTTGTATGGATGGGGTGAGAAATAGTCTATTTTTGACCATTTTTTATGTTGTGTAGGTTCTAAGAGGAGTCTAAAGATGAAAAAAACTTTGAGAGAAATATTAAGACTTGTGATAACTCCCCATGTTAATTTCATGCCTCATAATAACTCCTAACTTCCTTAATATAAGCTCTCATCTCAGCTAATCAAAATTAGCATATTGGACAAGCTAGTGAAAAGTGTGAAAAATCTAAGGAAAAGTGATTTTAAGGTGTCATTGATGATTATAATGACATATAAGGTCTTTAAAGGTGTCATCCACTCCCTCCCACATATTTTCATGGGTAAATAATACCTTTTTTGGAAGCTAAGTGTGCAAGGTGCATGAAGGAAGATTTTTTTGGACAACAGATGATGATAGCTCCTTTCCAAGTGATTTTAGAGGACTAAGCATGAAACCAATACATGAAGAGGCATGCCTAAACCCATTACCATTCATTATAATAATTATAACTAGTATTATTTATTTATTAGGTGTTCAAATAATTTCAATCATGAAGGCAATTTTTTTAATCTAGAATGGCGAGTTTTATACCACATTTCATGAAGTTTATGCCTTAAATTGACACTTGTGCTTCTTGACCTTGTATGGTGCATCCCATATCCTATTATCATATAAAATTAATTGATTCTCTTATATTTACAAGTGTCCTTCTGACCCTTTGACTTCTCTCTTCTTCTCTCTCTCAAGTTCTATAAGAACTAGCCATTTTGGCCATTTTACTTTATGTTCCACCTGAGTATTGAGAACCCTTGTTCATTTGTATAAATTTTGATCAATAATACTATTTATTTTTACCCATTTCATGATTTTTCATAGTTTTTTCAATTGGATAATATTTCTTAGTGAAAACTATGGATTCCTTAGCACGTTTTTTCATTATTTCACCTATTTGTATCCTCTTCTTGCAGGGCATGTGAAGTGCCCTAGGAAATGTCAAAGATTGAGTGAGTTAGTATATTCATTAGTTCCCTCATATTCCTCTTTTATATTACTCATATCCTAATGAATTCATCCATAACCTCATAATGTAACATTGATGTGAGAAGATGAAGATTGGAGAAGTGTATGTTCAGTTTGTCCCTTTATTTCAAGTGTAACTCGCATATGCTTTGGAGTCATCAGTCAATTTGGTGTATCACCTCCCTTAGGATATTTTGTTTCTAGTTATCTCTCTCCCTTTTTACCACTAAATTTTATTTTTAGTTATAATATAAAGTGGTACATCAAGGGATCTATCCCTATCTAAAGATTCACCTCATCCATAGGCTGCCCACTAGCCTAAAAGTGTTTCCATTGTGCCACTTGGATGATGAGAGTTTTTCCATATCCTCAAAGGGTTTAAATCCAAGTTATAATATTATATTCATCTAAATCACTTGCACCATCAAGGATTACCATATTCCTAAGTGAAACATCTATTTCTTATGTTTTAGTCTTGAGGGATTGCTCTTATCCTTTAAAATTGAAGATGCCATCTTTGAGCATCGCCAATTGATGCTTAATTTCTAATTGACATTATTGGGTCCTCTTGTAATAATTTGGAGTAATGATATTCTTCTATATCAAAGTATATGTGCTCATTTTTCAAACCTCATTGATTCTCCATTGGACTTCTTCCCAATTTTTAATGTTCACTTCATAGATAAACATTTGGGCATCACACTCCCTCTTATTATCCACTATATTATTGAAGCATTTTAATTCTGAGTGGACTATTTATTCATTTTTGGTGTGCAAATCCTCTTACTATTTTTCTATATCCCTTCCTATAGATTTCAAGTCATTAAATCAGTTGGAATCAATTAAAGTCTAATGAGAAGAGAGGATGCTCTAGAGTAATACTAGCAATTGGAGTTACTTCCTTAGGCTCACTTAGTATATTTTGCAAGGACTAGATCATAGTCTAATTTTGTGTTTTTAACTCCTCTATGGGGGTTTTGTCCTTTTCCATTTGATGAGCCACCATGTTTTCCAAAACTTTTAAGTTGTGCTTTAGTTCATTCCTTGATGGCTCCCCTAAATTATAGCTATAAATAATTTAACTCTCAAGGGGAGTTTCTTTATTTAAATAACCTTTTTGGGGAATGGATATCTCCACATTTCTTTCTTGGGAGGTTTGGCCTTATATTCTTGAGTGATCTTTACCACATCAATCTCCCTAATTTTACTCATGATGCCTTTCTCTTCTTTGACCTACTCCTTGACCTAGAGAAGGGGTCTCATCTAAAATCAAATTTATGTAGTAGACATTGATGTAGGCCTGAATATATTGTAAGATGGTGTCATTATAGGACCTAGTGTAGGAAGTGCCATAGGAATCAGATGTGCACTCAACACAAACTATTCAATTTCTTCATCACTCTCTAATTCCTCACCACCTTATTTGTTCACTTCAGGTCCTCTTTTAAGGTGTGACTCTATTTATTCCAATACTTCAAAATATGTCTTGAATTGGTGAGACTCCTTAAGAAATTTCTCAATGGAGCTCCCTTGTGCTACTGATTGATTGGAAGGTTTCACAACTGCTTCACCTTTTTATTAACCTAATCTTTAGGTAGAGATGAGACTATGGTGGCATCCTTGTTGCCTTTAGGTAACTCTCCACCAATCATGACCTCTGGACCTTTATTTTGGAGGTTTGTGAATTTTGATACAAGGAAAGAAACTTCAAGGTACTTCAATTAAGGCAACATTACCCAAAGTTCCCTCCTCAGCACATTTATTAGATTGGTCAAATTCTTTATTTATATCTATATGGACGGGGGTACCCATTTTCAAGTTTGATCTCCCACCTTATTCTATACTTGCATTCTCCTCTACTATTGAACTTGACACCTTTGGAGGGGAAGGGATAACAAGTGATACTTCTAGATCTACTTGTGGGCCCTCTTATTCAACCACTACTTCAAGATCAATGGTGACTTAAGTATTCTATTCTAGTTCCACCTCAACTTTTTCATCATATTTATTCATTTCTTTAACTTTACCTTGATTATCTCAGCCCAGTGGTTGGGTGATGACATTCTCAAAAAATGTCTTTGTGTCTGATGAGATCGTGTCCTTTTCCTCAGGGGCCTAAACTTGAGTGGCCACCTCAACCCTAAATTTAACAACCTATTCAAAATAAAGAGGATCACTAAAGTCCAGTATTTCTTCCTCATCACCCTTACCTTTCACTCTTAAAGGACCTTTTTCTACAAATAAACTAACCATTGGGACCTTTACTAGGGTCTGGGGTCTTTCCCTTAGAGTTCTCTGCCTATTTTCACTTTTGGAGGAGTGAATACTCATTATTTCTTCATCACCTCAAAAATGGACCTATCTTCATTTGAGTCTTATTCTTCACTCATATATCTCAACCTTTGGTCATATGAGTATTGATTCTCATTCCTTTTTAATGGAAGTTACTTAGAAGGTAGGTCCTTGAATATAACCTCCTTATTTTTATTAAGAATCACAACTAGAGGTTTTTGAGCCCTCTTGACTCTTTTATACTTGGGTTTTTCTACCTATTCTTCACATCCTCTCTTCCTTGAGTAAGTCATAGGAAGGACAACTACTAGCTATTGTGATAGTGGAGCCATGGGTGGAACAAGTGGAATGGTAGTATAAATGACTATTGGGATGGCTACGAGGATGGTTGGTACCATTGGGGATCCCTCTAATGTAATGGATATTAGGGTGGCACTAGCCAATGTAACCTCCCCAATGGTGATCTCATCCCAATTCACAATGAAACTTGTTAAATTTAAAAAAGATAGTCCCATTTTGAACTTTGATGTGGATATGGACTCCACATCAATTGTCTTAGTAAAGTCAACATCACCATCCTTACTTTTTCCTTTGCCCTTCACCACTAGTGGAGGAGCCAAGGGAACACCAACGTAAAATGGGAGGAAACTTTTCAACTTCTAAACTCTTTTGAGTAACTAGAGGGCAAGGGTGTCATATGCACTAAGATTAACCCCATATTCTTATGACCATTTGAAGTTTCTTCTCATGATCACTATGGTCCTCTATGGTGTAGAATCATTTTCCTCTATAGTGAAGTCCACCTATGATATGGCCTAGGTTTCAATATTGGACTAATTGTAAACATTATATAGTGTCCTCTTATCATCCTCCATATCCTTTGGGATGGAAGAAATATCATAAGTGATGACTTCTTACACTATTACCCTTATAAATTCTAATTTTTTGATGTCTTGTTTGATAGTACAATTAGACTAAATGTCCTCATAATATTATTGATGTAAAATCACACATATTGTTTGTATTCACCTACCATTTGATATCATAATTAGGCCTAAGTGGCATCTTGCCAATCACATATTATCCTATATGTTACTCCAATACCTTGGCTTTATCAATAAGACATAAATAGTGTCTAATTTCAACCAAAAACTTGAGGGGATTGTTCATCTTCTTTGCCACTATCATTTTATGTAGGGGCACCATTTGCCATCTCAACTCCATCACTACTAGTCAATTATCCAAGTATCTTGGTAGAGTTTATGGAGACCCAGAGTAGTTAGTTATTCTAATATAAGTAAACATTTTAAACTGAATATATGAGGAACCATACTTATCAATGGTTTCTTTGGCCCCTTTAGACATCCTATTCAGGCTTTTTAGAGGATAGAAGACATCATAGTATTGAAGAAACAATTATAAACTTTATAAATTTTTTGTCTAAATCCATCCAAAGTTATTTTTAGGTAAGTTTCTTATATTCTCATTCCCCTAGGATTCTTTGTGAGCCCATGGAACATCCTATTATGCATTAGGTTGTACATTAGGTAGCAGGACATGTAGAATGTACCTGTGAACTCTTCCTCTAAGTAGATTACAAATTAAAGCTACATCATCTACCTATATAGGTTGTCACTTAAGATGGTGGCCCAATCCAACTTATTTTTTTCTCTAACACATAGATTAAAATTATAAACACCCAGGGCTCAAAATTCTCTATGATGGGCAGCCCATAAATTTGGGCTACCATGGTAATCACATATTAGTGTAATTCCCTGAATTTTGATAGTTTTAGACTCTTAGACATTTTAGACACCTTTTGCCTTTTCTTAACCAGACAATAGGAATTGATGATGTCCCATATCATTTTGTCATTATTGTCTACATATTCCTATCATTCCTCCAGGGAAAGTGTGATACTTTTAGGCTAGAGAGGAATCCCAATAATGGTTTTGAGAGATAAATGAGTGAAAGAGTAGACAATTTATTGAATTCTATCAACCACAATCATGGTATCTAGTTGATACACTCTAGCACATGAAATTACTAGTTCTTGGTATGGGGTAGCCAAGGGAAATACTACTGCAAGGGTGATATAGCTCATGTCAAGATTTGAGATTACTAGTAGAGGGTTTGGTTAATATAAGGCATTCAATAAAGCCATAAATTCTAACCCCTAAACATATGTATACTTGATTCTATCTAAAATAGAAATGATGTTTCTTTTCATAAATGTTGTAGAAGATGCCATTATTTCTTAGCTCTCTATTGCAATACTTTAAACTTGAATAAATTCTTCACTCTAATCACCCTCAAAATACCTTCAAACCTCCTTAAAGGAAATAGTACAAGGAGATAGAAGAACACTTACCAATAATTTGAGGGATATACATAATTAAAGCTAAAAATCTTTGAAGATTTTGCCATAATCACTTACTAGACAGATAAATTTCATGATGCACATAGATAGTTTGTAGATGCAAATAAAAGATCTGAATGCAAAAGGTAAATTTGAATAAAGGCAAAAGTCTTAATTATAATTATTTTCATTTCAAACTAGGGTTGCCAATAATGCTTTGAAACATAATTATTATTTACCAACTACCCTTTTTAGTCATTTGAGCTTCTTTTGAAAGAGGAATGAGAAGGTGCAAATGTTTCCTTTATACCAGGTAATCCTCCTTGTAATACATGGATTCATATAAGAAATATTTTCATTTTATTTCTTTTTGGGCCTTCAAGGAATTTTTAAACCTTGCCCAACAAAAGGTAAGTGAGGAAATCTTCAAAAAAGGCTTAGAGCTTATAAAACCCTGAAGGCCTACCATGTGTCAAACTTTACTTTTAAAATTTGGGTGCTTGGGCCCTTAGGTAATTTTTGTACCTTGCCCACCAAAATGTTAGTGAGGAAATCATTAAAAAGGGCCTAGAGCTTATAAAACCCCTAAGACCTACCACATGTCAAAATTAGATGCTAGCTCGGATTCTCAACCAAATTTTCACCTTTGCAGCATCCTTCTTGATATAAGGAAGGGTGAAAGATCCTTTTGATCCCCAAAAATGAAATCATTACTTATAAAAATAAATGAACAAGTCATAACCTTATAAATTTAATGAATTTAACCTAGGCATTTTAATAGGATAAAGTCTTAGAAGTCTCCTAAGATAACCATGTGTCTTTCATTTATCTCATCAAGTAGCTCCTCACCTTAGTGAAGAAAACACATTGAAGGTGCAACACATAAATTTCATTTAGGGCCCCAAAACTTTTTTGCTTTAGCCATGTGGTATCTTTGTATGGATATTAGGCTTTGACCTTGCTAACCTTTAGGGAGGGCATGCAAGTTATTGATCTTTGTTTGAGTCCTCAAGATGATGACACTTGTCATCCTCATAGGACTTATTTGGCCTTTTGAAATTTCAACATCATCCTCACTCCATCAAATCATTTTGGGTGAGTGCTAACAAATCATTGATCATAATATTTATGATGGCATGGGATTGGTTTGTTGGGTGAAGGCTTTAGGAACTTCAAGATTATCTCACACCACTTGATTAAGGGGTGCGATGAAATGAGATCCATTACATCTTGTAAACTTGACTTTTATTCTTTAAGCACAAGGCAAAGACTCAATGTATTCAAAGAGACTTGGATGCATTTCTATATTTTTCTAGTGAATCTCCTTACCATGGAACCTATTATTTCAAACCATAGAATGAATGTTAAATCATTAGTAGAATGCAAGTTCATAGGTCTCTTATGAAACTTGGCAAATCAAAAAAATACCTTGAATATAGATATCAAAACATAATAGATTTACATCCTCCAAAATCTTTTGACATTGAATAGGGCATAAATTACTTGGTGTAGATTTGGGTTCCAAAATAAGGGATGTTCATAAGTATCTCCAAACTCAAAATATGCTACATTAAATTAGTGATAATTCCAAGTATCATGTATAAATGTCATATCTAGGACTATAGAATCTATTGTACTCTACATATGTCTCATAGGACTTTCTTATCATTAAGAGGTAATATAATGAGTATGGGTTCACGGAACCCAACTTTGAGTGTTATGTGGTTTCTTTGGAGTAGTATTAATTAAAACATATTTATTTTATCTCAATAAAGTATTATTAGTTGTTCATTTAGTTTAATGCAATTATGAATAAGGAAATCACCATATAAAATAGAATCCATTTGGGAATAAAAATTATCAATTATAATGATCATGTGAAAACTGTGCTTTTGTTTTATATTATAAAAAATATATCTAGTGCATCTCTAAAAATATCAAGTGTATTTATTTAATTTTTAGCCTTTTTACTTGGTATAGGTACCACTTATGGTCATGTAGAAAACATAGGTGTTAAAATATGATTAGATTATATAACATGTGGTTATGTGCTTTCTCAATCAAGCCTATAATGAGAGCGTGATAAACCAATGGTTCATTGGTAGGACCAATGTTGGAAAGATTGGTCATTATATAGGGTGTAATAAGAGAAAAAATTATTTTAGTGGTTGCTTTCCACAAGGGCCAATGGACCATATGTTCCTTAATAGGATCAGCATGGGATGTCTCAACCCTCTTAGAGTGACCTCTAGAAGAAGCAGGATAATGAGACCTCATTGTATCTTTCTTAAATGTAATAACTTTTATGTCTATAATTTGTGTAAGATTTTACTTTAGAAAAAAATAATTATTTTATCGATGCCCATTAATATCAAGGTAAGTTCAAAAGGGTCGTCCTTTCACCTTTTCAAATGTATATGGTGACTGGTGGTAATTTGGAGGAAGAATTATCAACCATTTATCTAATAGTTTATGAAATATATCATGTGATATATCTCTTCTCTAATCAAATTTAAGTGATTGCCTCTAAGTGGAGGTATATGTTTTAATTAGAGGAGGAATATTTTGTGTGGGTTCCTTTCCTCTATGTAAATATTTATTATTTTCTCCTAGGTATGAACAGTTGATTTGGAATAAGGTATTTGAGATGGCTCATTAACTTTCTTGGTTTGTTGCTTTATTTTGTAATAATTATTTTTAACTTTTTTTGCCTTTAGGTGAATTTTTAGGTAATTCAGTATTGGTATTTGTTAGTGCACATGCATATCTATGCACATCCATATATAATCTATCAAATGAAGTAAGAAGATTGTGTAATTTTATTTCTCTATGTGGATAAATAAGTCACATACTAAATATTAATTGTACTTATAAATTTGATGGGGTATATTCCAAATAATATAATGTATTTTTAAATCTAATAACATAGTCTCAAATAGATTCATCATCATATTGAGTTAATGCTCAAAAATTATCCAATGGAAACTTTGGTAACTTAGGTTTATGTAAATTAGATAAAAATATATCTTTAAATTTCTTAAATGTTAAGGATCCATTTTGGAGACTATATAACTAATCAAGAGCTTCTCAATATATACTTATATGTAATATTTTTAGTAATAAGTGCCCATCTTTAACCCAAAGATCAAAAGAGTGCACACATTTGTGCAAATGATTGGCAGGATCTTCTTAACCATAAAATTAAGGTAATATAGGCATAACAAAATTAGAAGGATAATGATTATCAATAACATCTCATGTAATGGATAAATCCTCTAAGATTTCATCATTATGAGTATCCACATGGGAAAACACTTGAAATGTAAAAATAGTCATTTGTTTTTGTATATCTCCTATAGTAGTTATCATAGATACAAGGTCACTAGGAGGGATGAGTAAATAATTTCAAGATGTACTTATAATTTGTAATTTACCATCCATATAAAACATATGAATAATAGGTTATTTACAACCATAATTGCATTCAAATAAAGGATCTCTACATGTTTTATTAGAATTAGGTAAAGGAACATTTATTTCTAGAGAATTTAATATATCATGTTGTATGTCATGAATATTTATGCAACTATCATTGCAAGGAGATTGACTAATCTGAGTTTTATGAAATGAAATAAGAGTAGGATATGTTATTTCATTATCTTTATCTAAAATTTCAACATTAATTTGAGTATAAAATGTGAATGAGGGAGAAAGGATAACATTTTATACTTTATTTGTAACATCATTATAGGAAGACGAAATGCAATTTTTCACTTTCATTTTTGAGCTCACATAAAGAAGGTATAGGAGATGTGATGTTAATTTAGATTTTTGGTACATCATTATCATATGATAAATAAGAATTTATTCAACTATATTATGTTCTTTGAGATGAAACATTATCATTTTTTACATGCAATTGAATTTTGATTTTCTTTTTATGTTGTGCAATTTTGAAGAGAGATGTAGGAAATGTTTTTGACAATCTAGGCATATCATTAAACAATGTATTTATAATGATAGGTTATTTGGGATTTATACTTTTATTTTCTTCTTTCCAACCTAATAAGATAGTTTAATAAGTGATGCATGCATGTGTGACATTAATATCTATACAAAATTGAGTGATTTCACCATTTTCATTTGAATGATCTAAATAAGAAACAATATTTTCAACATTATCAATAGTGTATAAAGAAGGCAAATATCCATGTTTTATAATATATTAATCATTAAGTAGATAATAAATACATTAAACTATGGGTTCATTTTTTTAAGATGACAAGTTTCTACTTTTAACATCATTAATGCAAATTTCATGCATGTTCATTATATTATATTAAATGCTATGAAAAAAATGGAATTCTTGATTTTCATTCAAACAAAGCATCATTAGATTCTAAATCATGTGATTTAGTAGGAGTTGGAGAATTATTTTCCTCATAAAAATAATTAGAATGTAAATTCATACTATTAAATTTTACATATTCATTAATATTGACACACTCTTTAATGATATTTTCATTATCATAGTTGTAATAAAAAGGAGATGTTGGGAACATTGTTGGTTTTCCATAAGTTCCTCATAAGCAATGTATTGATCATTAGAAATATTAAACAAGTGGTCCAAAGGATGATACCTCCTAGGTATTTCACCATGAGTAGACATTCTAAGGTTTGTAATCTTAAACACACCCAATAAAATTAACACAAAGGATAGGGAAAAAATGGGAACAAACATTATTTATATTATGCCCATGCAATAAATCAGATCTAAAAACTAAATATAATAATCTAGAAAAAAATTATAAGGATAAACCCTAAATCAAACTAGGGTTTGGTTATAATAAATATAGAGAACTTGTTCACCATAATGTTTTATCTTAAATTGGAATCTCATATGAACACATTATACAAATAAAAAATTTGAATGCAATGATGTAATATTAAAATATAGGTAATAAATGTCAAGTTATTGAAATTTAAAATATTAGAGCATGTGTAATAAATACAAAAATAAACATAAAACCAAGGTTATAAATATCACATCTTATTTTCCATGTTGTTTTGGGTTATCATTGTTTCCCATATTTGTCTTGGTCTTGTAACTCAACTCTAAGTTTCATTCATCTAATTTTTTGACTAATTTTATTTCCTATACACTTTTGTCAAATTATGGACACTTTTATCAACATTAGTGTCCTCCTATGGATTTTTATGTCCTACCCAAAATATAGAATCTTTTCTAGATTTGGTAGTTACATTTTTGGGTTTTTTATCACCTTTATGTTGATATATTTATATCACATGCACATGATCTATATGATAATGTATACATAAAAATATTAAATCTTCACCTTAGGTATTCATAATTTCCAAAATTGGGTTATTGGGAACATAGTTTCAATCTAACAGGAAGGACCCTTTTGTCAATGAGTGTTACCTACATAGACAATACTCCAAGGAGAGACTTAGACTTATGTATTTGTCCTTTGGGTGTTGGCTGTGTGTGTAAAGATGAAATAAACTATATTCAAATGCATGCAATTATTTATCTTGTAACTTGACAAATACTACTCATTTATTTTTCTTTGAATGTTTCAGACATGTGATATGACTACTCCTATAATTGATATGAAATTATTGAAGAAAGGATAGTAGAACATAATTGTGTGACTAATTGATTGAGCTTAAATAGGTTATCACTCAATATTTTTTAAATGGATAATGAGTAGGATTAGATTTATATCTATAATAAGCCTTATGAAAATATCTCATGGTATTTTTCACTAATAAAAATTAGCAAACTCATAGGATTTGAAAGATTTTAAAATTAGATGACTTTTAAGGACTAGATACTTGATAATAATTTGAAAACTTACATCAATGTAAGTGTCCCTAAATTGGACACAATTGTTTGATTGGTTAAGAATATAAAATATATAGCAAAGGATATATATCAGGTTTTAAAAAATTTGTATAATGTATGAGATATGGCTCATTAGAAATGATTGGGTTAGACCATATGATAAGCATTTAGATATAGTAAGATGGTGAATATGAGACTTTTGGAAACAGAGAGGTATAGAACTAAAGGGTAGATCCATAATAAGTACTTTTCAAGTATACAAGACTAATATGTTATATAAATTACATTATAGTAACTACATATGATACTTATGTCAACACAAGTGCTTAATTCTTATCAAGTGTCCAGTCCTCAAAATTCATCTAATTTTCATATCTTTCAAATCTTATGGGTAACCCCATTAATCTTATTGAATCATATTGTGATATTTTTTAAAAAGGTGTGTTATAAATACAAAACTAATCCTTCTCATTATTCATCTAGTAAATACCAATAAAGCACCTATTCAAGCCCAATCAATCAAATTCATAACTGAGTTATACTAGCCTATTTTTCACTATTTTCATATTAGTCATAGGAGAAGTCAAATAAAAGGTATGAATCACTCAAATAATATCCCATGAGTATTATTTTTGAAATTATAGGATAGATCATTGTATGCTTTTTTATATAGTATATTTCACCCTTGTGCATACACAATATAACATCTATTCAAGACCCACATAAGTTTGATGCCCTCCTTAGAGTAATGGATATGTAGATAACACTCATTGATAGAGAGATAATTGAGATCAGCTTGACAAGATGATCCCATTAACTGATTTTGGTCAAGGTAAAAATACCTAAGGTGAAGAGAGGGTTTATACCATACACAATCATCTACACCTATGCACATGAATAAAATATATCAATATAAAGATAATAGAAAATGTTGAAGGTTACAAGTATTCACTTTGAAATATATCATATATTTCATAGAATATGGTTAGATCAAGATCAGGATAGAAGCATTGATGCGAGTGTCCACATGAGTGATTCAAGTGTCTAAGCGTCTAGAAATAATATTTCAAAAATCTAATGATTTAATATTGATCTTGTCCCTACCTATTTCCACCTATGTACTTCTCAAATCTTCCTCCATATTTTTAGATAAGATAATTATTATATATTATTCATTTTTATGCAATCAAATTACTATTTTGAATGTACTTTTTAAATTTAACATATCTCAACACTTTAATTTATAATATTAATTTATCTAAGTTTTTAATTAATTGGCCTACTCTAAAGTAATTTTATTAATCCTTATGTATAGTTTAATCTACCCCATTAACCTTCCACATACTATAAAAAAGTTTAAATATTTGGTTAACCTAACCACTATGTATTTTCCTGCAACTCCTAGCTTTCCCTAGGGTTTTTTATTTTAGTAATATTTGGATCTAAAATTTTCAAATTTCTTTGGAAATTTTATTTACATTTATGAAATATGAATTTTTTTTAACAAAGATAATTTTGAAATACAAAATAAATAAGCCTTATTCAACCATTTAAATACAAATAAAGAATTGATTAATGTATTCTTACGTGTTACCCAAGAAAAAATAAATAACCATATTATGTCCTTAACTTATAATATGTCTAGAGATATGCATGATTGACTAGTACCTTACATATGTTTCATATTATCTTATTACATTTCTCTATGCTCTAAATTTTTAAGCCTATGTAATAACCATGGATAATTAGAGTCTATATATGAGGTATTGGTTGGTATTTTATTATGATATTTTGAATTTTGATCATATTGCATTATTGTGAAGGTTACCCCCTCAAAGCACATGAGTCATAATTATCAAGTATTTTAATCTTTTTTTAATTATTATTGTGTAATTTATTCTTTTTTTCTTATTTATTTTATATATAGTGTTTCATCATTACAAAACATCTAAGTTATTTCATGTTAATTTCCCCCATGAAGCAACTTAGTCATAATTATCAAGTATTTTTATCTTTTGTCAATTCTTGTTATAGATCTAATTATTTTGTCTTAATTATGTGATATATTATTTCATCATTGTGAAACATCTAATTAATGTCATTATAAGTGGTATTAGATCATTGATTTAGGCCATTTTTATAGCATTTATTTTTGGATATGGAGTTGCAGTAATCTAAAGAGTTGAAGGATGGAAATAACATAACTCATGATTTGGGAAGAATTTAAGTTTTTCACCACTACATTATTTTTTGAATTCTTTTTTGAAAAAAAATCTAAAATTATTATTTATTAGTTTTGTTTTTTTGAGGTGATCATAATGGTATAATCTACTGGTACACTTTTTTTGATCCTGAAACCCTCCATCCTAGGGTTTATATATGGCTATCCCTAACATTCACAAAAGTAAAAAAGGTCAAGACACTCTAAAAAATCCTCATAAGGATGACATGTATTCTAAATCTTCATGTTATTTAATTTTTGATGTGGATCAATGAATTTAGTCTAGATATACACGACATGGTGAGGAAGGATGATCTTGTTGTACTAAAAGGTGATATATATTATATGAAGGATTAGTTGTCAATTATGAGTGATTAGTTGACTACTATTATTTAGCTCAACTTTAGCGAACCAATCCTTCACCACTCCAATCAAGTATTCCTAATACAAAAAATCATAACTCCAATACTAGTTTGAAGCACATGCTACCAAAATTAGAAGTGCACAAGTTTTAGAGTAAGGATCCACTCACTTGGATAAATCAAATATAAAATTTATTTGATCTACATCAGAACCCATGTGCGTAAAAGGTGATCATGACATATATCTATCTATAACCTAAGTAATTCATTTGGTATGAGATGTTTTGTGATCAAAATAAAAATAAGGGTGTTCTTATTACCTAGCCAATGTTTATTAAGGAGCTACAAATGCACTATCAAAAAACATCCCAAAAACTACTTCAATCAATTAGTAAAGTTGAGATAAAAAATACTATTAAGGATTATATGCATCAATTCTATATTTTATCCTTATGCATGGATGACATAAATTATAATATCATTTTTGACCTATTCTTAGGGGACCTCAAGGATAACATCCAACTTGAGATGTGCATGTTTAATCTAATGATTGTTGTTGAATCCATACCATTGACATGTTAGGTAGAGTAAAAATATGTGTTCAAAATAATGGCTTTCACTCATGGCCATGAATGCAAGTTCATAACACCATTATTTTCACAACTTATAACATTTACCCCTTAGGAAATTGAAGATAAGTGTGCCAAGGGGTTATGTTTTGGATATGATAGCAAGTATAGAAAAGGACATAAACATGCCAAAAAGAAGTTTTACATTCAAGGATATAATGAATATAAAGATTATGATGAGAACTTGAGTGAGGATATGGAAGAGCTAGAGGATAAATCTAAATATTCTCACCTTACTATCTCATGTCATTCCCTTTTATGTATAAGTAATCCTCAAACTCTTAAGATGGTGGGCTTCATCAAGAAACATAAGATGATAGTGTTGATTAACTCAAGAAGTACACATAATTTCATCAATAGTAATTTTGTTACTCATTTGAACTAATTTATTTATATAGCTCCATAATTTCAAATCATGATTGCATATGGCTTCACAGTCACTATTTTTTAAAATGCCATAGTATTAATATTTCTAAATTGGACTACTTGATTAATTCTCTAATGTTTTATATTCCCATGAGTGGAGATAACATTATTTTGGGAGTATAATGGATCACAAATTTGGGAATAATAGAGATGAATTTATAAGAAATATTCATGCACTTTCATTATGAAGGTAGGACATTTTAACTAGGAGGATTATAGGCAAATTCTCCCCAATTGGTTAGTTCACATCAGATGACAAACATCCTTACAAAGGGTGTTGAAGGATTTTTAATATGATTTTTTTCCATATGCATGCAACCAAAAAATGTGTATACACATCTTGATTTACAAATGATTATTGATGATCACCCAATAATTTTTTGCACCATGTCAAAAGTCCTACCACCAAGTAGATAAATTTTCCATTGTTGGTGCATTATTTTCATTGATGTCAATGTTGATGTCATTGATGTCAAGGTACATCTAGTGAAGGTGTATGGTGAGTGGTCATTGAGGTATGTACATGATATGACAAGGTGATATTGTTAATAATTGTCTTTTCTATTGGTTCATGTCAAGGTTTAGGTTAGATTAAATTTACCATGAGTGTTTCCATAAGAGAGAAGAGTGTGGTCATGAGAGTTGTCATGAATACATGTTCATAGTGTGGCATAGTCATGACATGAAGATTTTCAAGGTGATACATGTGACAAGAGATAATTTGAAGTCAAGAAAGAATTTTAAGGAAATATATAATTCTAAGGAAAATAATGTCTTATGGTTGCATGGAAGGAATGGTTCAAGGTGTCAAGTGCATTGTAAGCTTGAGCCTCGTCATAGCATGGTGAAGGTATGAGTTGGTGGCATGATGAGGTGAATAATCTCAAGCATGTAAGATATTTTGAAGGTTGTATGATAATTAGTATGAGGTTTGGATGAAATTATAAGTGTTTCAAAGTGAGCCTACATGGATAGGACTTTTAGTCTAAGTTTGCATCTAGACCTATCTTAAGCCTTGCCTAGCATAATGAGGCATGAAGATCAGTTTTTAAGGCATATTTTCATATGTAAGAATGGATAGAGTTATGTATTATGAAAGAGAGTATTTTAATGGTTACGAATGTTTTTTTATTGTTTTTATTGTTGACAAATGCATAGGTAGTAGATATTTGATGTCAAGTGCTTAAGTAGTCGAAGCCTAGTCATAGCATGAAGAGAACTTGTGAAAAGGTATGATCATGATGAATTGGATAAATGAGTGCACATAGGCATGAGTGGTTTTATGAGTTTTTTTAAACATGTAATTGAAGTACAATTTTCATAAAAATAGGCATGAATTTTAGTTTTAAGGCCTAATGTAGTTTGTAGGTCAAGGTCTAGAAGACCAAAGATAGAGACTGTGTCCTAATGAAGGGGCATGATCAGATTTTAAGGTTTTTGAGCTCATGAAAGAAATTTCAGAGGTGATATATGTTATTTAAAGTTTTTTAATTTAGTTTTAGGTCATAGTGTGAAGGAAAATTAATGAAACATTGTTTGAAGGTCTTTCAAGTACTCAGAATAAGGGTTCTCAACCCGAGAAGGATTTTCTTGTGCTCATCAGCTCATCAAACCTTTGAATGGGAATATAATTAGTTCATGATAGATATGTAATATTCCTATCTAAAAATTATATGCATTATTTTTTATATTGATGGGATTTGATTTATGAATAATCATTAAGAGTGGAAAAAGGTTTAAACCCTCTTAAAACCCTAATAAGGACTTCTTATTGAAGATGTTGATAAAAATTTACTATAATGGATTGATATGATTATTTAAGATATTATATATTATATTTTACTCTCCCAGGTATCTCTAGGTGGTATTGATTAAAGAGAGGAGAGAGAAAATGTTGAGTTACAATCTTTTTTTGAAAAAAATATTATATAAGTCAAAAGTTGGATTAGACATAGTAACAAAATGGATGAAGGAAGAAGGTCGAGAATAATTTTTTATTTCCATTAAGTTTTTTGGATAGGTTCTAGTCATCAAGTTTTCTAAACTAGTAATCCAAGTTAGCCAGTCACTAACAAGCCTAATGGTGTAAATAGTGAAAAACCTAGATAACAGTCAGAAGATGGTTAGGAATGTGTTTTCATGATAAGATGATGAAACCAAGTACATATAAATGTTTTTAATTACTTTTGATACATGTTAATTTTTGGTATAAGTTTTTTAGGTTAGTTAATATGGTGAAAAAATTTCTCACAAATTGATCTGTCTAATTCAGATGAGACAATGAGATTTAAGGTCATGAGATTGATCTACAAGACCAATATTTTCTATTTAACAATATGATATTTATATCTTATAATAGTATAATTATATCATATAATCATATAAATTCATCATAATTCAGTGAAATTGTCTATACAGGTGTTGGAGGTCTAAGCCACCATGACTATATTTAGAGGTAATCTAGCAGTTCTAAGTGAGTGAATTGTAAAGGTGATCTTGAAACCTTATTATCTCCTAAATGGAAGTATATAATTCATATTTTTATATTTTAAAATAAATTTAGACACTTTATGTATACTTTTTTTTTATCATATTTGAGTTTCTTGAGTATGTTTGAGCTTCATTCTTGCAAGACAATGTTTTGAGGCACACATTCCTAATAGGGCAATTTATTCTAAAGAAGGTTTCAAGGTATGAAAGAAGGATTCAGATATAAAAAATCATGGTGGAGGTCAAAATATTTCCTTTTATAATTATTTAAATTTTTATTTTATTTTTTTATAAGTCCCTTTGGTCCCAATAGAATCAATTTTTGGTGTTAAGAAATAGATCTAATACAATTATGTCTCTAAGAGTCCTATTAGAGAAATAAGGCCTAATTGAGTTATAAACGACCAAGATGGATCCAAATTATGATTTAATCATGTTAAAAAGATGTTATAATACATATTATATGTATGACCTAAGTTTTTAAGTATGTATGGATGACTAAGTGGTATATGAACAAGGAATGGTATATATAAGGCAATATCTAGGCCTATTTAGGTTGTTGAGGGTAATAAGTTGAAATATCATTGTTTTCACTTGAATTTTCACCCAATGAGGAGATTAAAAGTCCATCCTAATTAAATTTTCACAATGGAACTAATTTATAAATATGGGTAAACCAAATGTGAGGTGGATCTCTAGATTAGGGGCTAGTTTCCCTTGATGTACCACTATAGCTCAATCCTACTACTAACACTTGGGGGAATGAAAAGGGATAAGAATAGATGAAATTAAATATAATATATGGGAATTGATAAACCAAATATATTCTCTAATCACACATTTTAACATGCACTTGGAACCAAGGAGAAGTTTTCACATACACTTCATCCAATGACAATCTTCTCTCTCACATCAATGTTTCAAGCATGGGGTCTTAAAGATAGCTTAAGCTGGGAGGAACTAGAAAATAGGAATTATAAGACAAAATATTGAATATAATAATAAATACAACTATAATCTACATTAGACACTTATTATTGACCTACAAAAGAGAGATCTTCAAACACAAAAAGGCACTAGGAAGACTAACATGTGAAGGTAAGTAAAAATACACTTGCACAAGACCAAAAACCATTGTGTAAACTTATTTAAATATATAATGAGGTAAAAATAACTATATTTATTATCTCAAGGCAAAAAAAATTATGGATTCACCATACCCAGGTGGAGAGATCCATACAATATCCTAAAAGGCTAGAATTTATAGAAATTGTGAGAGGAGGGAGAGAAAGAGAAGCTCAATTGTCATAGAGACACTTGTAAGGAAATGAGGAGTTAAAAAAATAATATAATAATTTGAGATATATATTTTTAATGGAATCAAGGACAAATGGCCCTCAAACTTGTTCATCTCCTCCACATGTGGTGTAGATTCCCTTGTGCTTGCATAAGAAAATGCCTTCATCATTTGCCTTCAAAAAAATACCTTATCTCTAAATAGGGTTAGGTATGATGATAGATCTAAGTGAGAGGGGTTAAAAAAATCCCTTAAATAAATTTTATTAGTCCATGATCATTCCTATTCTTCTAGCCATGAAAAATCATCTATGATAGTCCCAAAATGACTTCCTTCCATGTACCTCTCACGTTTGACACCGAAAACCTATCCAATTATACAATATTATAAATGTAAAATGAGGAATGAAAATTTTAAATATTTTTGATATCATTAGTTCCATAAAACAATCCTTAAGAGGCTTCTCAATTAGAATTTCACCACTTTTCCTAAGTGTTCATAGCCCATTCACTATGAATGGATAAAATGAAAGAGATGGTAAGCACATTTAGGAGATGATACAACTAAATAAATGGAAATGAGGACTTATAAAAAGTTATAAAATCTCTTCCAAATGTGGTTTCACATTTTTAAACCTTTTCACACCTACAAAACACACAAAAATGTCAAAAAGAGCCCTATTTTCACCATACATACAAGTACAATACACATAAATTACATGTGTCAGGTCCCTAGATAGTCCTCTATATATTATAGTTTGTTTAATGTCATTTACATTGAATTTTTATGGTTTAATTTTCTTGTCTTCCTAATCAGGTCCTTGGAGAGGGTTTATAAGGGTTTTGGAGTGGTCAGGACTCTCAACATTTATTCATAAATAATAGATGTTATAATTAGATAAAAATTCCATTGAAGTAATCTTAGGGATGATACATGATATCCTTGAACACCATGGCTTTCCATGAAAATTTTGGTAAAAGTTATAAGCATTCTAACTTGGTCACTCAAGCTCTTCCAACAGTTTGCTTAGGCCTAAGTTGCCTTTAAGCTAATAAATGGCACATTATTGAAATTATTTATAATTTTAAGTGTTATATACCTCTAATATACTCCAAAAAAAATTTACAAATTCATTGGAGTGTTTATTTTTGGATATAAGTGCAACTGACCTACCAATCTACCTCAAGCCTAAAACTTGTTCTATAAGTTTGTCTACAACCTAGGCTCAACATGGATCTATAATGAGTTTACCTATATAATAATTATTAAAACACTTTATTTTAACCTCTATTAATATAATTAAAATCATTGGGATGATTTTTAAAGGTTGAAACTAGACTTGGCCCACTAATTTGCCTATAGGCCTCATCAAGCTTATTGCATCATGACTGTAACCCTTGTTGCATAAAACACCATATTTGGAATTATAACATATTAAAATGTTTTTTTATGTGTCCCATATATTAATAAATAAAATTTAATATTTTCTAATCCTTTTGGTCCACTATTTCACTCATTTCCATAAAGTTATAAGGTTTATGCAAGGTGAAAACTGCCCTACCTCTGAGACAAAATAAATGGGGTTTACATTATTTATCTCACCAAAAAAACCATTGTATGAGGTTATTAAATTAATAATGGTGATACATACCAAATTTTATTTCCTATTTCTAATTTTTATACCTCTAACTTACTCAATCTCTTAGGTAGACTTTTGGAGTGCACATTATCTGTAGGGTTTAGAAACAGACTGAGTGTGCTTGTTTTGAGACCTTCCATGATATTAAATTCATTAAAAATGGTATTTCCACATTTTCATGGTCATAATTGTAATTTATTTAACATAATTATATCCTTTTAGTTTCACAAACACCTTTTATGCCCTTAGAAACATAGGACTGAGCTTACCTTGTTGTCTAAGATAAATGTTGACCCTACCTATAAGTTAGTGTTTGAAATGAGACTTGAAAACTTGATTAGGAAATATAAATAATCTTATAAATTAACCCTCCACTTATTCTAAGATAATCTCCACCAACATAGTTCCTAAGCACCAAGAGACTTTACTATCAACTCCCTACCGGTCTGACCCATATCTCAGTCTGTATAGGGTTGTAGGTGTTCATAAGCTCCATCTAGCTTGTTTATGATGATAAGAGGATAAATTTTATGTTGTATGATCAAATAGTGCTTACATTTACCTTATAAATACCTATAATGAGATAAAATTCCACCAAGACTCATCTCTTAGGTCACTTTTGTCTCAATTTATTCCTTGCTAGCTATAAGTGTTCATAAGTTTCATCTACTTGGGTATGATGCCAAAAGGTTTTTTAAAACTTTTATAAGGTTGAAAAATATGTGTATCCTCTTAAAAACACATACATTCCTTATTTTAAACCAAACTATGCTTTTTCATGGGCTGAGACACTTCCCTACTAACCCCTATTGAAAATGTTGATTTTGCCCTGTGTACGGACAAGGTATGGGTTCAGGAAGTCATCACACTAAATTCCATCTTCTCCTATGACATGTTAGTTAATGAGTATCACTTGAACAATTTTTAATCACTCCTATATGGAATAAAATCCTAAATTTAAATTTTGGTTGAAAGGAACTCTCTTTTGGTCTCAAACTGTAGATGACACTGTTGTAACTTAGTGTGTTTATTAGCATATTTGGGCTTCTAAAAGAAAACCTTCCCATTATCTTTAGTCCTTTAAACTTAGTAGGATTATTGTCTTATGCTAAGGCTACTAATACAAACAACTAATAATGTTGGAAGGTACTTTGGTTATGATATATGTTAATCCAAAATAGCTTAAAGACCTTTATATTTACATTTTAGGGATCAAAGGCCTAAACTTAGTTAACACTCTTAGAGGTGTTTTCAATTTGAAAATAGACTTACTACTCTTTGGATGGGTTTTTCAAGTACTATTTCATCAAAAAATGGTTCCAAATGAGGTATAATCTAAATTTCACATTCAAATGACTCTATTAAGCCTCTACTTAAGCTACCTTGAGGTGATGATGAGTTATAATAGGCAGTGAAGGGATATAGTGAACAAGATGCATGATTTAGGCCTCATAGTCCCTCCTTTGATCATCAAATGAAATTTTATGACTTAAAAACATCTAATTCATTTTCCTTCATATCACATGGAGAAAAATCCATTCAAGGCACCTGACACAACTGAAGATGGAAAAGGTTAGTTTGTAAGCAAAGATAAGCCTAAAAGAGGATTCTTGACTATTTCAGAGCTCCATATACAATGTGAGAATGGATAACCTATGTACATGTCTTATAAAACATGGATAAACACTTTAAAATAAACATCTTGTCAAAACTAAGTAGAAGAATTAAAAACTAGCTCAAAACATATACCCCTCATGAATGAAAGTGAATAAAAAGATACCGAGGGTCTAAGTGATGGTTCATAAAGGAAAAGTCACTAAAATAAGAAATTTTAACATTAAAATTAATTATAATCATATTAATTTCATCCCCTAAGATCATTCCTCTTAACTCAAACTGTACGACCCACACCAAGCATTTGGAATTGACCCTTCTTGGCTTGCAAGGACAAGAAGGAAGAAATATAAGCAAAAATTGAAATTTCTAATGAAATTTCTGACCAAAAAGCATTTAAATGATTTGAGGGAGATAAATGGACACTATCCCTCATTTTTTATTGAAGGAGGACTTCCCAAGTCTGTACAAGTGCTAATAAAGGCCTAAAATCAAGGAAAAACTACCTCTTTTTGCACATAACTAATTCTTAGACTGACTCTGACTACCTATTTATATATTATGACCTCTTCCATGTATAAATATCTCTTGGTGAGAAATTTACTCCCTTTTTAAGTCCATACAAGTCATTAAATAAGCCAAAATATGGCCAAAAAGGTATTTTTACATATGAGACATGGTAAAGGATCAATTTTATGACTTAGGAACATTTAAAATAATTAAATGAAAACCCTAGGACATTTTAAACATAATTTTATCCTTTTACAATGTTTGACCAAGGTTGAACAAATTTGACTTTGTTTGACTAGACTAATACAAGGAAGATGGGCTTAGACCAAGGCTAAAAGAAGGATGAGTAAGATGTATAAAACAATATGAGACCCCATAAGACATATTGAAACCTTATTTAAAATTTTAAAAATGTATGGGTTGACCCAATCTAACTAAAGATCAAATTTAGTCAAAAATCACATTGTTGAGTAGAAGGAAGTCTTTTGAGACCATCAAAGGAGTGTAGAGGATATGTAATGAAGAAATAATAGTGTGTCAAAATATGAATATCAAGGTCATATGACCTAATCAATATTGAAGAGACCTAGTTAATCGAAGAGGCCTATAAGTTAGTTTGAGAGGGATGAGAGTGAAAATAGATGAAAAGGTGGTCATTATATGTTGGTTGAGAAATATAGTGTTCTAAAGGTGATCAAAGAAATCAGATGACTTATTTGGTGTTAAGTCATATAGGGGGTTGGTGCCTCCCTGAAAGTGGGTGATTGCTAAAGCCTAGTTAAGTGGGTGATTGGCCAGTTGGGTTTGGTGCTCTATGTGTATTTGGTGCTTCAATAATTTTTTTTTTTTATAGGATTGTAGTAAATTTTTAGATATAAGTGGGTTTTCTTCCCATTTAGGGTTTCCCACATATGTGATGTGTTCTTATGTTTCATGCTTATGTGGATAGGTGATTATGCTTACTATATCAATATTATTTTTTTAATGTTCATTATTTATTAAGTGTAATTGATAATAAATGTTTTGAAGAGTGATTCACCCCCTATCAGTCATTTTTATTACAACATTTGGTATCAGAGCAGGTCCTTTGGAGAAGACCTAATAGCCTAAAAGAGATCTTAGAAGCAAGGATGGCTAGTAGTCAAGTTCAAGGATTTTTATCTACCATTAAGGTTTTGTTATTTAATGGGACTAATTATGCATTTTCAAGCATCAAAATGAGGAAAAATCTATTTCAATGGGTGATGTAGAGGCATAACCAAACAATCCCACTCTTTTGTCTTCTTGAAATCAACTCTCACAAGGTTTCTTATATTAACTTGAATATTCAATGATTCAATAATATATTGAATTATTTATATGTTATTATGGTCTTAATTATTATCCTTATGGTCTCATTATACCTCTAAGTCCATCCACAAACTCCTTATCACTTCTTTCCTTTCTTACACAACTTCTACGTTATTGACACACAATCCTTGTAACCTTTTTAAAGGCCTTTTTTATCTTATACGGTCCTATATAGACATATTTTTATAAAAAAATGAAAATTTTATATACCCTCTATCCTTATTCACTTATCTATGAAGTTTTAATTCCTCACTCTAAGTTTAAAACCTTATTCTAGTCCTTCTTAGGTCACTGTTTAGGCTTAATTAACCCTTTCTTGCACCTAACCTCACATAGTGTCTTATAAAAATACAAAACCATACCCAAATAATCTAAAACCTTCATAATATTTTCATGGGAATGTAATAATATCAAACTAAAAAGTTATATCAAATTCCACTTGGTAAATCTTCTTAAAATGTAGTTTTGGTTCAAAACCCTAGTTCAGGGTTGTCTGGGTCTGTGAGTGCCTAAGATCATTTATTTTGAGTTTTTAGATTCACAAAGGGTTTTTAAAATTATATGAATATTTTTTTAGGTTTTTTAATCTATAATCACCCTTCCCAATTATTATTTATTCACCATCACTCCTCTATTCAATATTTTCATAATGATCTTGGCTCCTACTGCATACATAGTTACAGTCTATAAGCCCAAGAGTAAAAGTATTAAAGTTTTATCTTTAAAAAAAAAATTTTAATAACTTTAAATGTTTTTTAATCTATTATATCCTTAATCACCTATTAAAATCATTGGATTCCACCCCCAATTCCTTTGCTCAACATATTCACAAGACTCTATGTTTTGACTATATAAGTTTGCACTATGTCAACAGGATTACATTATATTCTAAAAAATTTGTGTAAAATAAAAAAAATAATTAAAAAAAATATTCAATAAACATATAATGTACTCACCAATTCCATATCATTATGAGGTTTTCCTTTCTTAATCACTCTAACACAGTCTTTCTTCTTGTGCAAACACAGGAATACAAAGTTGCAAACTTTATTTTCAAAACTTTTGAATCTTCATTGATTATTTATTGGGTATTTAACCCTATCATTCATGGATAAATAATTAAAAATTATTACACAAGAAAAAATTACATGTTTTATATCACTTATAGCTGTTCTAACTACTTCTTGAGCTTCAAACAGTCACTTGTAAAAATGTTTGCTCATTGACACCAATGTCAAGGTTAATTATCCATAAAATATGACCTATGCTCATGTATATATACCCAAAGTGAATTTATTAACATTAACTAATCATTTAACCCTTCAAATTTATCTTTAAATACCCAAACTAGACCAAAAAAAACTTTCAAAAATTCAAATTATGAATTTGATGGGGAAATGCCAAATTTGAAAACTAACCTACCTAAACACCTCTAGACACTTGGAAAACATTCCAATGTGTATCCTAAGAATTTTATTAGATTTATAATCAATATAAACAAAATAATTTACCTCAAAATACTTTATCAAATAAAAATTACCTAGATAACATAATTCAAGTGATGATGCTTTTTCATCAATGGGCAATGATATATGGTAGTTAGTTGTAGATGGATACACTCCACCTCCTACACCACCAATTGATACAGTAGGCAAGAAGGAAATTGAGATCAATTCCAAGGAAATTAATTCCATTTTATGTGGTCTATAAAATTTATAGTTTATGAAGGTCATACACTGTGAGTCAACCAAGGTGATATGGGATAAGTTGAAGACTATTTATGAAGGAGACACCAAGGTGAAGATGGATAAATTGTAGACCCACAGAAGATAGTTTAAAATTTTGAATATGAAGGAATATGAGATCATTTCATCCTACTTGTTATGGTTTGATGAATTTTTCAATGTCATTAGAGGTCTTGGAGAATAAGTGAAAGATTATACAATTGTAAAAAATGTATTGAGATCCCTAACTTCTAAATTTGATTCAAAGGTGTCTACAGTAGAAAAAATGTAAGATATAGACACACTTTAGATGGATGGGCTTCATGGCATATTTATATCCTATGAGATTATAATAAATGAAGTAAGATCTCTTAAGAAGGAAGTATCATTTAAATTTGAGAAGAAGTCAAAAGCCAAGAAGGTCAAGGATAGGGTATGTTCAGATATTGATGGCGATGAATTGATAGTCATATATTCTAATAAATTAAGGTTTGGATCTGGTAAGTATAAGGGTAATTTGAATTTAAATTTTTTCAACCGTGGTAAAATTGGTCACTTTACATCTAAGTTTCCTCACAAGGATAATAATGACCATGATGAAGAACATGATGAACATCATGGTGAAAATAAGAATGTATATAAGCTTGACAAAAGAAAGAAAGATTTCAGGAAGTATGAAGGTAGGAAAAGGTCATTTAAGAACAAAGGAATTTTTTATACCAAATAAGATAATAACTCATATGATGTAAGTGACACAAGTACATCTGAGAAGGATGATGATAGTAATGAACATGAATATGATAGAAATGAAAACCTATTCATGGCTATAGAAACAAATAATAAGGTTTGGTCAAAAAGGATAGGTCTTATGATTTATGAAGAATCAGATGAAAAAGAGGCTAAAGTTAATCTTGAGGTAAAATTGGTGAGTGTTCCAGAGGATTTGAAGTTCTAAATAAGGAATAATCATAAAACTAAGATCATTGGTTAAGATTTATGAGTATCAAATCAATATATTTGAGGAGAGACTGAGTAACACATCCAAGGAACATGATGAGATCATCAATCAGGTTGAAAATCAGATGGAGATAGTCACTACTAGCCTAAAGGCTAAATAAGAATAATGTACTAGGTATGAATCAAAAATGAAGTCCTTAAAGTTATAATTAGATCAAGCAACTAGAAATATGAATTTTGAGAAGTTTGAAAATATCACTGAGACTCTAGATGACATTTTGATTAGTCATAAGTCTAGAAATGATAAGGTAGGTCTTGGTTTCAAAGTAGGTCAAAAGAAGAATAATGATAATGCTAATGTGAATGAGAATAAGAAAGTCAACCTTGAGAAAAATATGAAGACAAATTATATTATACATCCTAACACCATAAGTTATGTAGATTCATTTGATGGTTACTATTTTTCATGTACTCAATTTGATGATTGAGCAAGAGAGTGTAGAAGACCCTCCAAGAATGAGTACTCATGGGACTATCAAACAAGTCACAATATACATTAGTCAAGATATATGAGTGAAATTTTTTACTATAATTATCTTAACATTGGTCATATTTCAATATTCTATCATCATGAATCATCAAGATAGAATAAGAATATTCAAGCTCTTAGAGGTCATGAAAGAAGACTAACCAAGTTGTGGAAGCCAAAGATAGGCAAGCTTAGTCTTGATAAATTTACAAGCCAAAGTGGACTATTTGTTATTATAGATCATAAACTAGATATTGAAGAGTATCAAGAGTGTTCATTATAAACTGAGATTATTGACCACACAAATGATGAAGAAGCCAAGCCAAAGAGGATAATCAAGCCTAAAAGGATCTTAAAGGATCATCAATCTTGTTAGAGTATGGAGATCTAGGAATATCTTGAGTTTGTGTTATTCTAATTCCCTATGGTAAGGGGTGACTCCATTAGGATTCATGGAGATACTCATCAGTCAGTGGAATATTGGTATTTATCATGAAGACATGCTGAATAATGTTGATAAAGCTAGTAGTTTTGTTTGTAAACGAGAGATAAGAAAAAAATTACCCCTTAGTAGTTGGTAGTTGAGCTTGATCTATGTTGAGAAGTGGTTTTGGTATCAAGATGTTTGAAGGATGGTTATATAATCCTAATTACTCATATGGTGAGCTTAATCTATGAATAAAAATGGGTAACATGTTCTTGTAATGCATAATATTCTATGAGTTGATATTTTTATTGCAAGAAGGTATGATTCTAGATGTTGCAAGTGTGATCATGTTTATTTGAGAAAAGAGATAGTTCTAAGAGAATGAATACCAAAGGAAGATGTGTATTTTTGAGAGAAAGATTATATTATAAGAGTGGTTGTCATCTAGTGTCTATGAGGAGAATCATCAGCTCAGGGGGATATTTATAGATCAATGTTGTTAAGTGTTAAGACAATAAGGTATAAATCATAAGAAGCATGATTTCTTAAGGGCCAAGGTTCATATGGTAGTTTTTGGAAGACCCTAGGTGTCAAGATAGTAAGGTATAAATCATAACAAGCATGATTTCTTAAGGTCTAAGGTTCAAATGGTAGTTTTTGGAAGACCCTTTGTCACTAATGTCAAAGGGGGAGAAAGACAAGAATGGGGAGATGAGATTAATTAGGTTGTAGTGTGTTTCCCATCAATGATAAAGGGGGAGTTTTTTGTCATGCTGTTTTCATTGATGTCAAGGTTGATGTCATTGATGTCAAGGCATAGCTAGTGAAGGTGCATGGTGAATGGTCATTAATGTATGTTCATGATATGACAAGGTGAGATTATTAAGCATTGTATTTTATATTATTTGATGTCAAGGTTCAGGTTAGCTTGAATTTTCCATGAGTGTTTCCATAAGAGAGAAGTGTATGGTCATGATAGTTGTCATGAATGCATGTGCATAGTGTGTCATAGTCATGACATGGAGAGTTTTAAGGTAAGCCATGTGACAAGAGATAATTTTAAGGGTAGATAGAATTTGAAGACAAGATATAATTTGAATTCAACTATGTCGTATGGTTACATATAAGGAACTAGTCAAGGTGTCAACTGCATTTGAAGCTTGAGCCTAGTCATAACATGGTGAAGGTATGAGAAAGTGGCATGATAAGTATTGTAATATTAGGAATGTGAGAGATTTTGAAGGTTGTATGTGTATGATTATAATATGTGGATGCACTTAGAATTTTTTCAAAGTGAGACTATGGTGATAGGACCTTTATTCTAGGTATGCATTTAGACCTCTCTTAAACCATACCTAGCCTAATGAGGCATGAAAATCAATTTTCAAGGAAATTTTTCATATGTAAGCATGTATAGAGGTATGTAGTATGAAATAGAGTATTATAGTGGTTATGAATATATTTTTATTATTTTCATTATTCACAAATGCATAGCTTGAAGGTATTTGAGGTCAAGTGCTTAAGTATCCTAACCCTAGTCATGACATGAAGAGACCTTATGAGAAGGTATGATCATGATGAATTGGTGAGATAAGTGAACATAGGCATGAGTTTTTGTATTATGTATTTTAAATATGTGAGTGAAGTGGAGAGTGCATGGAAAGGAAGGTCAGTTTTAAGGCCTAATTTGGTTTACAAGTCAAGGTCTAAAAGAGAAAAGAGAGAGAATGTGTGACCTAATGAAGGGTCATGATCATATTTCAAGATGTTTGAGATCATGTAAGAATTTTCATATGTGAGGTATATTGTTTCAATTTTTTTCAATTAGTTTAAGGTCATAGTGTGAAGGATAAGCCACAAAACGTTGTTTGGAGGTGTCTCAAATGCTAAGAATGAAGGGTTCTCAACTTGAGAAGTATTTTATTATGATCATCAGATCATTAAAAATTTACATGGGAACCTATGAAACTCATGGTACATGAGGAAGGATCCTAGCTCAAAATTTTAGGCATTTGTTTTTTTATTGAAGGGCTATGCTTTATGAACAATTGTTAAGAGTGGAAACATGTTTAAACCCTCTTAGAACTCTAATAAGGACCTGATTTTGAAGATGTTGATAAAAAGTGCCTAGAATGAATTGATATGCTCAGATAAGATTTTATATCTTATATCATAATCTACCAAGTATCTCCATGTGGTATTGGTTAGAGAGAGTAAAGAGAAAATGTTGAGTTACAGGCTTGTTTCTAAAGAAGTTTTTGTAGAAGTCAAAAGTTGCATTAGACATAAAATAAAATAGATGGAGGAATAAGGTAGAGACTCATTTTTTATGTCCATAAATTTTTATGGATATTTTATAGTCCTACATTATGCCAAACTGGTCATTTAATTTAGCCATTCATTAAAAGGCCTAATGGTTTATATAGTGAAAAACGTAGGCAACAATGAGAAGATGATTAGGAATGTGTTTTCATGATAAGATAATAAAAAAAGTACATAGAGATGTTTTTTAGGAATTTTAATACATTTTAATGTTTGGTATAAGTTTTGGAGGTTAGTGAATATAGTGAAAAAATTTCTCACAAGTTGGCCTATTTAGTTCATATGAGACATTAAGACATAAGGTCATGAGATTGGTCCGGAAGACCAATATTTTCCATTTGAACATATAATAATTTTATCTTAGAATGGTATAATGATCTCATAGGATCATATACATGCATAAAAATTCATTTAAATTTCCTATACATGTGTTTGAGGTCTAAGTCACCATGACTGTGTTTTGAGTTAATCTGTCAGTTCTGAGTGAGTGAGTTGCAGAGTTATTATTGAAGCCTTATCTCCTAAATGGAAGTGTCTAATTAATATGGTGATATTTTTTAAGTCATATATATATATATATATATATATATATATATATATATATATATATATATATATATATATATATATATATATATATATATATATATATATATATATATATATATATATATATATATATATATACCTTTTTGATAATATTATAGTGTATTTAGTATGTTTTATCTTCATTCTTACAAGATAGTTTTCTGAGGCACATAGGCCTAATAGGGCAATTTGTTCTAAATAAGGTTTCAAGGTATGAGTATGAATGAAGGACATAGATATAAAAAAAAATGCAGGGGCTTATAATATTTTCTTGAATAAGTTTTTAAATTATTTTAAAGTGTTTTATAAAGACATTTGGGCCCAAGAGAATCAATTTTTGGCATTAATAAATAGACCTAATAAAATTAGGTCTCCATGAGTCCTAATATAGAAATAAGGCCTAATTGAGTTATAAAAGACAAATATGGATCATTTTAATAATGTTAGAAATATGTTAAAATACCTATTATATGTTTGACCTAATAGTTTAAGGATGTATGGATGAATAAGTGGTAAATGAATAAGGAAGGTATATATACAAGGCAATTTTTAGGCCTATTTAGGACGTTGAGGGTAAGCAGTTGAAATAACACTTTATTTAGTAGAAAGAGTTACTTTAGACCATAATAGGAGTGTATAGGATCTATAATTAATATTTTATAGTGTGTCTAAATATTAATATCAAGGTCATATGACCTAATTAGTCTTGAAGAGACCTAGTTAATTGAAGAGGCCTAGAAGGAAATTTGAGAGGGATAAGAGTGAAAAGAGATGAAAAGGTGGTCATAATTTGTTGGTTGAGAAAAATAGTGGTATAAAGGTGATCAAATCAATTAGGTGGATCATTTGGTTTTGATTCATCTAGGGGGTTGATTCCTCCTTGTAAGTAGGTGCTTGTTAAAGCCTAGTCAAGTGGGTACTCGGATAGTTTGGTTTGGTGCTCCATGTAGAGTTGGTGATTCACTAAATTTAGTTTTTATCTTATAGTAATATATTGTATTTGAAAATATTAGTGATTTTTTCCCCTTGATATTTTCTCACATATGTGATGTGTTCTTATGTTTCATGCTTACGTGGATAGGTGCTTATGCTTGCTAGATCTATATGCTTGTTTGAATGGTTCATGATTGCTCAAGTATAATTGATAAGAAAGGTTTTTAAGACTGATCCAACCCCACCCCTCTCAATCAGTTCTCTTCCAAAAAACATGCCATAACATTGATTTTATGATTACACCATTAAACATCAAAGCATATAAGTATCCATATGCTTAGAAAATTGAAATTGAAAATATGGTACACAAGATGTTAGAGGCATGTATTATCTAACATATAAAAAGAAAATATTCATCCCCAATGGTCATGGTACAAAGGAAGGATGACACTTATAATATGTTCCCTGATAAAAGAGAAATCAATAAGTACATCATCAAATATATGTTCCATGCTCAATTAATTGATTATTTTTTATATGAATTAAATGGTGTTATTTATTTTACCTAACTATATCTTTGTTTTATGTATCATAAAATTTATATCTAAGATGAATATATCCATAAAATATATTTCATAACTCATGAAGGCCATTATGAGTTATGGTCATGCTTTTTAGTCTCACAAATGCACCATTTGCATTTCATAGTTTGATGAATACTATTTTTTAGCATTTTTTAAGTAAACTTATGTTAGTGTTTTTATGACAACTTACTATACAACAAAACTTGGGAATAACATTTTAAGCATGTGATATGAATAACATTAGTTCTAAAACAATGTCATCTTTATGCAAAGCCCTCAAAATGTGATTTTAGAGTCCATGAGGTAGAATAATTGGGTCATATGATTTCACATGAAGGAGTCAAAATCAACCCTAAGAAGATAAAATCTATGATGGAGTCAAAAGTGATAAAAAACCTCAAGAATCATTATGTATTTCTTAGGATAACAAGGTACTATCACATATTTATAAAAAAATATGGAAACATATCATCTCCACTCACATCCTTTTTCAATAAAGATTAATTATATTATACTGACCTAGATACCAATGCATTTAGTAATTTGAAAGAGGCAATGTGCACAACTCCAATATTGGTGACCCCTAATTTTTTTTAAAAAAAACTTGTTGAATGTGATGCATTAGTATATTGCATGGGGAAAGTACTCATGCAATAAGGAATATCCATTTCATTCAAGACTTTTCAACTTAGGGGCAAAAAGTGAAAAATACTCTATGAGAAAGAAATGATTATTATTCTTCATCCAGTCAAACATAGTAGACCGTATGTGATGGGTAGAAACTTTCAATAAAAAAATAATCGTGATAGTCTAATATACATTTTATACGATAAATTTTAATTAGAATATAAATAAAAATGGGTAAAAAAATGGTGGAATATGAATTTTAAATGGTCTATAATAATGGAAAATATAATGTGGTAGAAGATGGACTTTCTAAGATAGATGAATCAATTGAGGCATTATTATGCACAATGACCATTTAGAAAATATATTAGATAGAAGAAGCAAGATCATAATGGGAGAATGATTGGGATACATAGGTCTTGATTCATAATATTTAACATGGTTTAGGTGTTTCTAAAAAAAAGAGTGGAAAGAGAATACATTATGGTATAAATCTATATCATACCTATGTAAGGAATTTATCCTCAAACATAAGATCATTTAGGAGATTCATGCATCTCTAGTAGGGGAACTTGGTATTTTTGAAGACATATCATCAAATCAAGAAAGATTTATTTTGGGAAGGATTCAAGGGGATATGCAAAAAAATTTGTTAGAATGCATGGTATGTCAATAATACAAAGAAGAAATAATCAAGGCACCAAGTCTTTTGAAACCATTATCTATCCCTAGCCAGTAATAGGAAGAAGTCTCCATGGATTTTATTTTAGGGTTTCTAAAGTTTGAAGTTAATTTTTTTTTCATGGTAGTATGAATAAGCTCAAAAAATATGATAATTTTTGTTCCTTATCACATCCTTTTATATCCAGTATAGTAGCTATTGTTTTTTCCTAATATAATTCATAAGTTGCATGATACTCCCAAAATCATTGTAAGTGATTGTGATCTTATCTTCACCAGTAACTTTTGGACTAATTTATTTACATGTTTGGGTACTCATTTGGATCATATCTCATCTTATCATCCTCAATCTGATGGGAAAATATAGGTTGTTAATAAATTCCTAGAGGATTATTTTCAATTTTTTGCATCAAATAAATAGGAACATTGGGTCCATTGGCTACCTATAATAGAATAGTGGTATAACACTTCCTTCCATACCTCTTCTAAAATGTCTCCTTATATGTAAATTTATGGATGTCATCACCCATCCATAACTTAATAGTTAAAGGTGCAACCCAAAGTTCAATTTGTTAAGGAACACATTCAATAACAACAAGAGGTATTAGCTAGTTCAAAGGAAAATTTGGAAATAACATATAATATAATGAATTAGTAAGTTAATTAGCACCATAGTGAAAGGAATTTTGATATTGATGATTGTATTTTTGTGAACTTTCAACCATATAAGAATATGTCTCTGAAGTAATAGAAAAGGGATAACAAAGTTTCTACTAAGTATTATGGACCTTATCATATCCTATAGAAAATTGATAGTGTGGTATACAATTTGAAGCCACCCCAGTCCACTCACATACATCTTGTATTTCATATCTATTACCTAAATAAGGTCATTATAAATAGATTCCCTACCAAGACTAAGTTACCTTAAGTAGATGAATAAGGTAGTCATTCTAGAACCTAAAGAAATACTTCACAGACAAAAAAATGCTACAAAATAGAGAGATTAAATAGTATTTGATCAAGTGGAAGATCTTGAATCATGAACATGCAACATGGGAGGATGAATCTTTCCTAAAACAACATCCAAGTTTTATTCAATGTTGAGGACAATGTTATTTTAAATGGGAGGGGCATGATACACCCATAACCTATAGTGAATCTAAGGATATTTATGGTTAGTTGGTGGATTACATAAATTTCATATTATCTAGATGAATTTATATATGTTCATAGTTTGGTCAGTTTATGGAATAACCATGGCTAAGTAGAGTATATATAAGAATTATTGGTTAGTATTTTATCATGATATTCCAAATTTTGCTCTTATTTCATTGTTGTGGAGGTTTCCCCCTCCAAGCAGCTTAATCATAATTATCAATTATTCTGATCTTTTATCAATTATTATTGTAGATATGATTATTCTATTCTTAATTCTATGATATATTATCTCATCATTACAAAACATCTAAGTAATTTCATTATAGTTACCCCCTGAAGTATTTCAATCATAATTATCAAGTATTCTAGTCTTTTGTTAATTATTTTTGTGGATTTTATTATTTTTTTCTTAATTATGTGATATATTATTTCACCATTAAGAAACATCTAATTGATTTCATTACAAATCATGATAAGGATAATACATCCAAATCCAATAATGGTGAACCCTTATATGTAATAATTATTTCCACATCCTCTATGAACAATAAATTTTTCAACTCAATTACTAGTTTCATTATATACATCATCATAAGTGGTGTTTTCATCCCCTTTGGTGGATTTTAAAATCTCAAATCTTAATCTCAATGGGTTTATAGTGTAAACTCTTCTCCAATTTATAAAAAAATTGGAAGCTATAATTACCAAAATTTAACAAGTTTATTTCAAATCAACTCATGTTTTTTATTCACAAGATGTATTACCTAATCCTCTAGCACCTAAAATATTTTTTCACCCTTTGCTAGCTAGTTTTGTTGCTCCCATGTTCACATTTTATGATGGAAAGGTTGATACCAAAAAACATCTCTGATCTTTCTATGCATCATATTGGAAGTAGCTACTAAGAGGGGGGTGAATTAGTTACATAATAATTAACTATTCAATTCCAAGAATCATTCCAATAATGATTCATTCACATAAATATCAAGGCATACATGAACAATTACGTAAGCATATCACAAGAGAACACAAGAGATATGTGAGAAACCCTCTTAGGGGATAAAACCAACTAAACCATGTATATTTACTAAATTCATACAATTTCAAGATAATAAAATCTAGTGAAGCACCAAATTCACAAGGAGCTCTAACCCCTACGTAGTTAAGCACCTACTCAACTAGTCTTTTGCAAGATCTATCTTGAAAAGAGGATCCATCCCCTAGGTATATTAGCACCAACTAAGTCACATATGATATTTTATCATCTTAAAAAACCTATTTATAATATTCAACTGATGATTACCTCCTTTGTTTTCATTATTTTCTCTTCAACTCACTCAAATAGCCTCTTAGGCCTTCTTACTCAACATGCCTCTCCTAAGTTCATTAGGTCCACTAACCTGGTCATCCACCTACATCAACTATGTTAGACTAAAATGTCTTATATTCTTATTTATTTTATGGTCCTCAATTACATACTCCTTATTTTTCAAATTCTCTCTCCTTTACTTGTATCCTCCCTCTCTTACTCACATAAATAGGCCAATTAGGCCTTGCCTTTATACCATACACTTGCTTGCACCCATATACATAGGGTAAGATCCTTATCATAATTTTATAATACTTTTAATAGGTCATATAACACATTACACAAGGTAAATAACCATAAATTTTGTTTTCCATTTCCCTTAAGGTCCAAATCCTTCATTAGGCTTAATAGAGACCTAAAGCAATTAGGTCTACTTCAAGGCACACGTTACACTTGAACTCTTTGGACCATATATAAATTTAAAAAATGATTGAAACAAATCATAAAAGATTAAAATATATCATTAATAACAATAAAATCATTCCATACCACCTATGATTCAAACTCACCTCTTGAACCAAGCCATTTAACCTACTTGCCACTAGGCCTTAAAACATAGAAAAGTATATCTCATGAAATTGATGCACATAGTCAAATTTATCTCTCAATACAATTTTAAAAAAACATGAATATATAATTCATTAAATAAAAAACCTATCCATTTACATTAGGAAACACCACATAGGCCAATAGGCCTCAATAACTCGCTTACAAAATGACCACTCAAACTGGTCAAACACAGTTAAAGTACAATAAAGAAATCTTGACTCTCTAAACTTGAAAAAAGATAAAATATGAATTAAAATTCCTTATAATTAACCTTTTATACCTACTTAACATATTAAAACTCTTTATATTCTTCCACTTTGGGCACAACACCCCAATCTCACCTCTGCAATATGGCCACTTAGAAACTGCTTATAGCACAAAAACATAGTCATATAAAATGCTAGTTTTAGTACTAGAAATTATGATTCCTTGACATATAATCCAAATTTATATATATATATATATATATATATATATATATATATATATATATATATATATATCAACCATTGGTCTTATAGACCAATCTCTTAGGTCTCTCTTACACTATACATTCACAGTCTAATAAGCCAATTTGACTTCCACACTATAACTTCCTCAAACTCTATTTATTTATTCCATAAATAATTAATGTTTTATTTAAATCTCAAATTAAAATAATAAATTCATTTTAGGAATCAATTTATGCCATATGGACTCACACTTCTTCATTTCTGGTGGTAGACCTGAAATAGTTTTTTTGCCTTAGGAACCAATTAAGATGAACTTGCGTTCAAAAAATTGATTGGGAACTTCCAAGATACTATAATTAATTCATTTTATCCTTAAAAAAAACTTATATAAACTTCAAACTTACATATATAAATTTATAATAGCAAATAAGGAATGTATAAACCAATATCTTAACTCTATTCTTTTAATGTTCATCTCCATTCAGACAAGCCATCTTGAGAGCACTATTTTCACCATTTTAAATATACTAAAAATCATATAAAAACATGGAAAATAGGAATAATTATTTTTAAAAACCCCAAACCATTGGATTCATTCCTATTCATCTGTAATTCATCCCTAAACACTTTTTCACTCTAACTGGCTTTTTCTCACTCTTAGCCATTTTAGCAATAGGTAATCTTAGGTGACAAAAATGAATTAAAAAGAATATTTAAATTTAAAAAAAAAATCATGGAATTAAATAATAAGTCTTTTCCTTCAACCTCTAATAACTTGTGTGTGTTGACCTATTCGCACCCTTCCTATAGCATCAAATTATTTAGAAATAAGCATATTTTTATACCTTATGCTCATTGTCTTGACGAAATAAAATAATTTAAGAATGATTTTATGAGTCCTATACAAAATATAATAATAAAATTTGATTTAAAAAAAAACATTTGGGCACTTTATATCAAGATTTTCATCATCGGTTCAATATGAGGGTTTATAAAGGGTTTAAGACCAATTTATATTCTTAACAAATGTTCATAAAGATCTGTAAATTAGACCACTTAAAAATGATGTTAAAAACTTATTAGGAACATTTTCCATCTCTCCTAAAAGTTTCATCTTCCCATGTAATGATCACACATGCCAATGAACATTAGAAGTTCTTTCTCAAGCTAAGAATCCTTCAATCAGCATGCATATGAGACTTTAAAATGTTGTTTCTTGCTTTATCCTTCAACTCATGGCCTAAAAATTGTTAAATATATTTGAAACAACATATAAAACTTTAAAACATTCTCACCTGGTCTCCAATACCTTATAAACTCATCTTGACCCCTCATTAGTACCACACTAGGTCTCTATGCACATTAGGTCTAGAACCACCAATCATATTGGGATCTTGAATGACATTGGAAACTTATTTAATTGTAATCAAAACCTAATATTAATGTAAAATAACATCATACCAAGCTAAAAATATTAAAACCTTATTCACATAGGTCTCATGCTTCTCTTTTCAACAAACTACCAAGCTTTTGTCTTCATATTAAGTTTCTCATGCAATGGTTAGACCTCAAGATTTAACCTTCCTACCATTTTAGATGATTTTTTAACCTTATTCACATGTTTAAAATATTTAAAACATATTTTAATATGATTCTACCCTTAATTTTCATAAATTTAAGCTCATACATACCTATATCATCATTGTCATACCTCTAGTCTAATCACATAGACCTACTAGGTAATCTACATTTTGGAGTCATACTATGAAACATACATGGGTAGTTCAATGCCTCAAATAAATTTTGAAATGTCCTCAGTCATCCTATTATGTTGTATATTCATCTCTTAGATCCATAATGCTTCTTATATTATATTATACATCCATACTCAAATCCTTCTTATCATTTTAATGGCATCATCCTTCATCAATCATCCAGAGACACATATACACCATAGTAATCTTCTTATGCTTAATTTTAAATTAATGATAGTGCATAGACACATGAAATCAATGATAAATTTCAATATATCATTCATTTATTATGCTTCAAATTATGAATTTTGATTAAATTATTTTCAAAGAGTCTAAAGGATTGTGATTTAATATGGTTTTATTACTTATCGATCCAATCAATGAAAGCATTCAAACCCATAGTGCATTAGTTTTTAGTACATTTCTCCATTAACATCTCTAAAAACATATAATATTTAAAAATTATTAATATTAAACAAGGAACCAATGAACATATAAATGAATATGTTTTGATATATAAAATAATGTTAGCCAAAATGACAAATCTAATAATAAATAAAGAGCTTCAAGACATCTTTCAATAAAGTTTGCTTGCCTCATTAAAAGAGTCTATTATTTTCAATAAATTCAAATATTTTAATGACTTATGCCATATTTTCTAAGAGAAAAGTAAAATTATTTCCTTGAACAAGATTACTTATGTAGAAAACACATCGACAACATATTGTACCAAGTTCCATATTAAACAAAGATACAATGTAAAACCTATAGAACCTAAAATAGAAGCAACCACAATGGTTAATGTAGTGTCACAATAACCTAATAAAATAATATTATCCAATTCAATGAAAATATAAGCAACCATAATGGTTAATATAATGTCACAACTACTTAATTATATTATATTATCTAATGCACCTAAGAGACAATTTACATGATTACCTGAGTCTCAAACTTTGATACTGAAGGAGCTTGTGAAGTGTCATCTTATATCTCTCCCTCCTCCCATATAGGTTGATATAATTTGACCTATACCAAAATAATATGATCCTAATACATGTTTTGACTCTCAACAAGGCCATAGTCATTTTATAAATAGGTGTTATACCTTAAAACATAAGATCCAATCCCTTCTTGATAGTCAGTAGATTACCTTTGATGATCCTCCAAAGGATTCAGGTTCACAATCTTGTGACCATTAAAACTAGAAGATATTTAACAACCCTTTACAATATCACTATAATAAGTACATAGAAGTGAAAATGTCATATAAAGCACATCTTCCTCCATCACATTATGGGCACCCATTATATGCAATTATTGGCACTAATACATTCACACTACCTCATATGGTCCAGAGACCCTTTATTTCATTTGATGGTATTGAAATTGTAGATGATGACTCTAATATTAATTCATTATTAATTCCATCATACCTTGATAATAAACCTATGCATTTTTTTAATATTTATAATGGTGTTAGTGAGAATGTAGTGTCGTGAAATTACTTACACATTTAGGATATACACATGATCATGTGTACCCTTTAACCAGATAGGTCATAGCATTTGATAGGACATCACAGTATGTTATTAGTGAGATTTATTTACATTTAAATTTTTTTCCAACACATGTGGTTACTACCTTTTCAGTTATACCATACATGAGAGTATTTTATATGTTATTGGGATGACTTTGGATACATAAGATCCATGTGGTACCTTCCACAGTGCATGGATGTATTAAATACATTCATACCTATAGGGTAGTCAAAGTTTCCATAATTTCATATAAATATCCACTTGAACAAGATAATTTTATTCATAAACAACTATTTTTATAACCTACTAATGTTAATCATCCATGAAATGGTAAGTAACAAGAAATCACATTTCTTAGGTGGCCCATATTTAAGAGACTATTGCACCAAAGATACATATCAAATACAATAGAATCCTCATCTACATCTACATGGTCCACATAGTTTCTAAGAGAAAATAAACATATTCTAATTATAACTAAACTAAAGAAACACCATATAACTAAAAAGTGGGTTTTATGAACCCTTACTCCTTTTATTACCTCTTCATGACCATAGAGTCCTATGAGACCATAGATTTTTTATTTCAATATATGACACCTATATAAGTATCTTGGTAGTATCACTAATTTTATGTATCATATTACAAGTTTGGATATACTTTAAATCATCCATTAGATGAGATAATATGTTATACCTTTTTACCAAATCAAATATTCAAAAATACAAAAAAATTAAGTATTCAAGAAGATACAAAAACATTCAAATAAAATAAAACATACAAAATAGTCATCATTCACATGTTTACTAGTTCATTGGCATCTATTTTATTTACTCTATGTTAGTAGATAGCATATCATTTTAATATACACATGTTTCACATATACTTGAGTGTGATATAGGCATACCCCAAACCCATGATACTTGCACATATAAATGTTGGACCTTTTCTTCTTCCCACATGGTATAATACATTGGTGGAATATACTTATATGATCATAATTGATACAGGTTACACTAATTCATGATCATTTATACATTATCATGTTGATATTATATATTAATGCTTACACATGCTTATACTCATGCTTACATATTTCATTGTGTACTCGATATGCTATGGTACATGACATTTTTTATAACACATACATGTAGGGGCTAGTATTATATGATTATGTTGGTTAATTATACTTTATTTATTCACATTTTCACTTCCTTGAGTGTCTTTTTCTTGCTTGATATTGCCTTTCTTGTGGAAAATTTTAATATGTTCCTTTCTTATTTTCCCTTGTGCCATTATATGTTTATATTTGGACATTTTAATATGTCATCCTTTAAGTGTTAAAAATTTGAAAATGCCCCTTAATTGTGGTCTCCTTAAACCCATTTTTTGAGATATTGAGTACTCTTGCATGTGTGCTTGATTATTTTTTGAGATTGTATTATTAATTTTTATATGTTGTCATGATACATATCATGCATCTTGGTGCTTATTGTGATCACATACTACTAGTTTCATGTGTATATATACTTATAAATGCTACAAATATATGTCACATGATTCATACATAAATTATATAGTTATTTTATCCTTTTTAGGTAAGGTAACTAGTAGATTCCACTTACCTCACCTCAAAAGGGGGACTATATTAGCTGGGTCATGTCATAGTCAAATGACTTGCACACTTATTCAAACCTCAAAATTTCCTCATTTTCATTACAATTTACATGATTTAGATATACACTTGGTTTAGAATAATATATATTACACCAATTTTTATAGATTTGTGATATAGTTTCTCTGATATATGATAATATTATACATAGTTATAGATCAAAGGTTAAATTTTGATAGATACTTCAGCTTGAAACAAATTATATTTGAGCATTCCATTCAATTACACCAAAATTTTCATTTACATATTCAAACTTATTTATGAAGAAGCATTGATACTTTACCAAGAAGCACTATTTTCACTACAAAACATTATTTTGAGCCTTTATATCTCTATAGCATTTGGTTCCCTTTAGTAGTGTGGTTTGGATTCAATTCCATCAATGGCCTAACACTTATTCCATTTTTTAGGTTGAGGTTGTTATACAACTTAACTTATAGTTTATTATACTCTGACTTGAGTTGTGTGATTGAGATGTAATGATCTCAATGGTCATGTCAAAACACAAATTTTCACAAAATTGGGGGTATAATTACCTTATAATATCCCTATTAAAATATTCAATGTTTAGTTTGGAACCTCTCTCAACTCCAACACTTTATAAGAAATCATATTTACCAAGTCAAAATTTCAAGGAGCAACATGGTTGTATTGACACATGGGTGTACTCCTTCCTTGCTATTTTTTTTCAATCATTAAAATTATGTTAAATTTCATATTATATTAATTTATTTATAATTTAACATTATTTTATTTATAGTTCATACACTATCACTCAAAGTGGGTTTAAACAAAGGCAAGATATGTTATACACACCTAGTTATGGATTTATTTCCTTTAACCTAGTAATTTCATCTTTATGAATTAATAGATTAAAGGGGGTAAATGTAAATACTAAAATATGATTTATTTATCATATCACTATTTTATACTTGAAAAAAACTTATCAAGGATATACTCTTTAGTTTTAGACCTCCCTACTTCTGAAAGGCTACTTCACTATCTCAGTGTGCCTAACTACTTATCTTATGGTCTGACCCTATCATTTTTTATGACCTAGATCACCTAAAATATATATAAATTATAAAACATAATATATATCCTTCATTGTTAGTTTTTAATTCCTAGTATATTCCTAGCCTACCAGACATTTGCATCCCACATAGGGACACTTGCATCAATGCAAGTGTCCAGATTATTTTCAAGTGTCTAGTCCTCAAAATTCATCTAACTTGAAAATATTTCAAATATTATGGGTTAATCATTTTGTATTATTGAACCATATAATTATATATTTTCAAAAGGAATGGTATAAATACAAATTTAAGCCTTATTTTCCATCTAGAAAATACCAAGCAAACACCATTCAATCTCAATCACTTAATTATAAAATTGAGTTCTACTACCCTATTATTCCATATTTTCATGTTAGTCATAAGAGAAGTCATATCACAGGTCTGAAGCACTCAAAAAATATCCCATGAGTAGTATTTTCTAAGTTACAAGATAGAATATTGTTTTCTATTTTATATAGTGTATTTCACCCTTGTCCACACACAATCCAACACCTAGGGGAGAAATACATAAGTCTAAGGTTGTCCTTGGAATATTGGATTTGTAGGTAGTTCTCATTGATAGAGATGTCCTTGAGTTTAGCTCAACATCATGAGCCCACTAACCCATTTTTGGCAAGGTAAAAATACCTAAGGTAAATATCATTGGTTTAAACCATACACATTCATTGACAAGTTGTGTACGCAAATAAAATACATCAATAAAAAACTAACATAAAACCTATAAGGTTATAGATGGTTAATTTCTAATATAATTAATATTACATAGAGTATATTTTCATCAATATTAGGACAAAAGTGTTGATGCAAATGTCCACAAGTCTATGAAATTATTTTGGTCTCTAAAAAAATATTTCTATAATTTGATGACTAAATCCTGATCTTACCCCTACCTATTTTGACCTTTGTACTTTTTAGATATGTCTACATATTTATAGATAATATAAGTATTATATATTCTTCATGTTTATGTAATCAAAAAATTATTTTAAATATACTTTATATATTTTTCATAACTCAACACTTTAATTTGGAATATTCAATTATTTGAGTTTTGAATTAATTGGCCTAATCTAGAGTGGTTTTATTCATCCTTGTGTATAGGCTATTCTAACCCCTTAACCCTCCACATATTATGAAAAGGGTTAACTAGGAAGAGTCTTGCATAATTGCATATGATGAGGATCCTTCTCAAGAAGCATTTTATTATTATAAATATATGGTCACTATTCAAAATGTAGGGTTACATAAGGTAGAGTCTATTTTATCCAACATACCCCCATTCTTATTTTTATAATAGGGAACCACTATCATTATAAGAAATTAATACGAATATCTTGAAGGTCTTCTAAATTGAAATCTTTGTGTCCTAAACTAGCCTAAATATTTAGTTACTATATGAACATGTTTATTTATCTTGAATAACCTACTAATACTCTTCAGAAGTTATTTATGTATAGGTCTTGGTTCATTTTGGTCTTTGGCAAATGTATTCATTGAATTTTTTTGAGACTATTATTTACATGATTTGGTCTTTGGAAATTTTATTTTTAAGCCTATCTTTGATAGTTTTCATCACTTCACACCTATATAAACCCTAGCATGAATTTAATCTTCATAGGTTTTGTTCAAGATAATTGTTCAAACTTTCCATTTATAGATTGGGCCTTTGCATCATTTTTTCCATAAATGTCTATCATTTACTCTTTTGGAACTAAGTTTTTGGAATTTTTTAACTTTGATTCATTCTGGTCTTTAGAGGATATTTTTAGCAAAACTCTTCAGTGAAATTAATTAACATGAAACTGGTTTCCATTGAAAGATTTCAAAAAATTTATTTGTTGAAAGTGTTCATAGAATTTGTTTAGTAAAATTGTTCAGTGTAAACATTTAGATTTTGTGTCTTCATAGCTTTTGTTTAGTAAAAGTGTTCAGCTCATCTGGGTCTTTGGGGAAATTATTTGGGACTTTTATCTAGTTCATTTTGGTCTTCAGCAAAAGTGTTTAGAACTTTTATTTGGGAATTTATTCACCTCACAAATAATATTTTAACATTATATCTAAACTCTTGACTACTAAGATCCTTCATGGAATATTAAAACAAAGAAAAATAAGTGATGAAATGATACTTGGAAAAATACAATGATGTGGTACTCCTATTAAGCATAAACACATCCTACCTGACATACTTACCGAATGAAGTGGTAAAGTTTGAATTGCATAAATAAATCAAAGGTATAGACATTGGACATTAATGGAACATGAACTAAAATTCAGTACCAAAGATATATCAAATAATTATAAATAAATGATGTGCTCATTGATCCCAATTTAACTTCCAAATTATTTTCACCTACTAACAGGCCATAACTACCAACATTTAGACTGTATAATGCATCTAGGAGAGTCGAGATACTAACTTACAAATGAAAACATTGTCAAAATAATCAATTGGCAATGGCACCTTATCTAAGACATTCTTAGTAATCATACCCATGTTAATATTTTCTATCAAGAATAAAACTATGTACAAGGATACATGCGTTGACCCCATAATATTCAAAAATGATTACAACAATTATTCAGCTATGTGGGAGGTGATTCACTAGGTTGATGTACACACCCAAAAAAAAAGATTGACTATAATTCAATGATAATTGTCCACATATCTCCTCCACTTAAATATCTAAGGGTTGCACTTCATATCATCAAATATAGAGGTCGTACCATGCATTAACCTCCTATGAGATTTATTCTCCATTAGAAAGGTGACTAGAGGCATGTTTTTATGACATTTTAAGCACAAGATAGTCATGGTATGCATGTTAAGGGATGAATTTAAAATTTATATCTCCCTTTACATTGCATATGCTACATACAATTTGTATAGGTTAGTCTCATAAGAGAAATAAAATTCCATTGAGAAAATGTTAAGTAGGTGTATGGTTCTCAAGGAGACCATCAATTTGAAGGAGAAGAAACTGATGTCAATGACCAAATTTAAGATAGGAATGTATGTTGGTATGGACCTCATAAATAGTTTATATGGATATCATATCCTTGAATTCCTTCACCTTGAGTGTATTTCATTATTGGACTTACTAATCACCTAAGATTTGACATTCTCTCTGGGTGAATTAATCAATGAAAGGTTGCTTGAACAGGTGTTGCAAAAATATAAGAGGCCATAGGGAAGTAATTTCTACATGATTTCCTACCTTATAAATGATTTTTTTTCCATATTTTATGTTTTCAATGGGTCACTTTTGATACCATCTCTAGACTTTATCAAGAATCATATATGTGATTCATATTATTTCATGTACATATATGCATATACCCAGAACATCCTACGCATTACAAAGGATGTCTACCCCCAGCTATGGATGGCCATCCATGAGTCCACACTACCTAGGATATATAAAATCATTGTGGATACATGTTTGATTAGGGTAAAAGGATAGTTATACCTATATTACAATATGACTATGTCCATAATCCATAAGGTATCACCCCTATGACTCCCTAAATGTGTGCTTGATAAATTGATAGAACAATAAATCACCTACCAATTATGTTGGGGAATAGATGTGGATATTAAGAATAATAAATTTTCATAAGAAGAATAAATTTTCCTTTCATTAATCCCATTAATCCCACCTCATGATTTGGAGAATGTGTTATGTAAATCACAAACATTTCTATGAAACTGACAGGTATAAGGAGTATTGTTCACTAGATACACTACCACATAGGGACTGGGATCTAATGGCTAAGTACAAAAATACATCAAGGACCTTGGTTTTCCCTAATAACACATCCTTATGATCATGAATTCTTATTTCTCAATTCTAATTATGATGCCTAAGTAAAAGAATGGGCACACATAGTGGAGTTGGCCAAAGGCCTCTTGAAAATCATTCAAGGGTAGCCATCCATCTCAATTATAGATGTACAAACTAGACTCTCACTAGTTAGAGGATGGGATACCTTATAATTTTAGGTTATTAATCCCTCTCAACCATAAAAATATTCAGGGAAACCCTCAAAAAACCCCTATAGCACTAAAATTTGTAAAGAAGGAGCTAGAAGTGTCCGATACCTCACTTGGGGGAACACAAGATAACCCCATTTTACTTGATTCATTATATTTTAAGGGAAATATTTATCCAAGTGATAAATAAATCTTATAGGTTAATTTATGGTTATCATAACCATAAAAACATAGGATGAACCTTCCACAACTAAGAAAATAACTATATGTTACAAGAGGAAGCCAAGGGCTCACCCCCCCTCCACAGAGTCCTAATATTGAGGCACCATAAATAAAAGTTCCATCAAGAAATGAATATGGATTTTAATCCATGGATGAGGATGATAAAATTCAAATATCTAAGATTATGGTCCTCTAGGACATCAAGGGAAAAGCACCATTACATGAAGAACCATTAGGTGAGTAAGTAGCCCCTTCTATTTCCACTACTCTTATTGTGTCTTATGTTTCTCCCTTTATTTTTAGTTCATTTGATTATATGTCCCTCAATCCTAGTGGTTTCCCTCCCATTTTTAGTAACCAAGGTGGAGGTTATTTATTCTCATTGAAATACCCAACCAACTCTATATGTTCTAAAGGTAGAGGATACTTCCTCTACTCTTTTCATTCCTACTCCCCCAACTATTTCACTTCCTCCAATTTTATCTTTCATGTCCATTCCTATTTTTTCTACTATGTTTTACTCATAAAATTTTCATATCTCCCCTAAATAATGATAAGAAGGAAAAAAATAAGGCCATGGGATTATTAGCAAGCCCTTAGCTTCATGTTTCATCTGCTTGATTAGGTTTACCAGTGCCTACCCTCATTTTTTCTCAAGACACTACTATGGTAACAATAAAGAAGGATAAAAAGAAGAATCTAATGTATAAATTACATACACTACCTCAGTATGGTGGAATGGACTATACAAACTCCTCATTACTTTGATCCAGCCTCTTCTTATCTTGACAACTTCCTCTTACTTTATGCCAACACTCTTCTTCATAAGCACAACATCTAATGAAGATAGAACACAAAATACTAAAATATGATGTAACATAACAAGAGACATCTTATAAGGACTCCTCTTTATATTTTTAATCAGTTACACCACTTGAGCATTTTTAGATCTCCACTCATCATTCAGAACCACCATGCAGGCTTACTAGCATTCTTTATTAAGACACTTTCATGACCATCAATAGAGAATAATGCCACTCACTAACTAGGAAATATGAACTAAAGAATGATGATAAATCTCCTTGAAATACAAATGCCTTTCTCTTTTTGATAGACTGAATAAAGAGCATATATTTAAGACTATGCCTGTCTAGAATCCTTACAACCCTACCTAAAACTTGTAGAACCCACATATTTTTGTAGACACATATTTAAGACCTAAAAATTTATGTCTAGATCACTCTCATATAACCCTTTGAGCACACAAATTTGAAACATCAATCTCATCCTTTGCAACATAATTCCTTCACAAACCAACTATCCAATTAGCCCTCTATTATGACAAAACATGAATAACTAGAGAACCACAAACCTTAAAATATATGTGAAGCTTTATTTTACCACAAATTTGGCCCATTAAACAATTAATAAGCCTTATACCTAAAATCATAAGGAAGACCACTTTTATAGTAGAGCCCAAAACCCTAGAATCTCAAAATAAATAGTCAACACATCACTTTCTAGTCAACATCCACTTATAAAACTTCTTATACACCTGGAGATAACCATTAGATGTATTTGGATTATATTTGAGCTTCCATACCATTTGTAACCTTCAATATAACTCTATCCTTTAGCTCCTTTACAAAGCCTCTGAAACAAGCTCATGAACTTGCTACTCCCTCTTATCTAAAGACCTTCTCTAATTGGCATTAACATATTTGAGCAAACAAACTTGCTTCTCCACTAAAATTAATCTCTTAATAATCATAGATAGAGACCTCCTCTACACCACAAATCTCTACCATAGTGTTTAACCAATATTTTCGCACAACTCCTCATATTCTTTCTCCTCCTTGGTCATCTGATACTAATAGTTATTTTTCTTCTTCTTTGGCTTAGGAGAAACAACTTCCTCATCCACTACAACTTTCTCCTTTTCTTTAATAATTAAATTGATAATATATGGAGACAAATAGATTCATTACATACCCTTTTATTTGAATAATCTTCCTTATAGTGTGGATCCATATCACTAGGCACTTGTTTAACAACAACAGGATGTTCACTTGGATCCATACATACCTTAGAAATAGCTTCAACCAACACCTTGGTCTTCCTCTTGAGCTTAGTCTATTCATTCTCAACATAAGTATATAATAAGACCTCTTGATACTTTTCAATTTTATAAGCATTCTCCACCATAAAAAAAATATATTACTTAGACCTACAGTCTCAACATGATTCATACTTACCACCTTTGGTTTCCATATATTAATTTATTTTCTTTCTTGCACTCTAGGAGCCTAATAAAACATATTCTATCTTATAGGACTTTGATTGTATAATCTATAAATTTTACCTCTCTATTCACAATTGAAGCATACCAAAAAAAATTCAAAAAGATCTCTCTACCTTTCCAGATTTAGACAATATCTTCTAATGTGTCCTAGTTCATAACAACTATAGCACTCAATATATATAAAAGGGAACTCAACTTGTCTTGCCTTAGTTGGAATTTTTTTTTCAAAGCATCCAACATCATGATAGTTTAGGAACTCAACATTTATTACACCTTTTTATTGATGACCCCCATCACAGTTCAAGGAAAATACATTCTTAATAGGTCTTATACATTCTCTATCTCTATGCCCAAAATAATTACAAGTATAATAGTAACCATTGAAATTTCCATACCTTATGGCATTTCACTGTCTAAATAATTTATCTTTATTCTGATAGGACCTTCATTATTTTCCTAATGATTTGTCTTCAAAGGTTGATCCACCTTGTTCACATTAGTTTCCATCTTGTCTTGAGTTGTAATCTTAGGTTCTTCTTTATATCTAAGACCAATCTTATCACTTGCATGCTTTTGATGATTTAAAATGTTATCTAGATCACTTGATCTCTTTTTAAATATTATAAATGACATTACCTTGTTAGATACCTTCTTTAACTTAGATTTCAATGACATATTTTTAATTACATACCTTTCATATTCATCTTCTTTAGATTTTAATCATGTAGTCATAATTTCCAATTAACAACTGAGATGTTTGACCATATCTTTATGCTCCTTGGCATCTTCATCCATTCTTGCCTCAAACACACTAAATTTCTCTTCAAATTCCTTAATCTTAGATTTCATCTTCTTATTGATCTTCTTCTCAATCTTTAGATATTCATGATCATTAGCCAATGAAGTCTCATAGTCCACCTCATCTTCATCATCATCTAAATCACTCTAAGTAGACCACTTTTGTTGTGAGCAACTTCCTTCCTCAACCATGAATAGAGCTTCATCTTCAGCAAAACCAACATCTTCATGATCATATTCTAAGTCACTATCTTCACTCTCATTTGATGAGCTATAATCTTCTTTAGTGTATAGAATCTTCTTGTTCTTTAAGTACTTATTATTGTTATAAAAAATTATAAATCCTTTCTTGCTTTTATTAGATTTGAAAGATCTTTTGTCATCATCATGATATTGATCGTGTTTTTCAGCATCATCCTTCTTATACTTATGAGGTTACTTATTATTAAAATGTCTTATGTCACCATAATTGAAGCATTTGAGGGGTAGCTTACCTTTATACTTGCTTGAAATTGTTCTCAACTTCATAGAAATCAAAGTAGTTAGTTCATCCTCATCCAAATTAGGAATGTCATCCTCTTTGAATTTCTTACCTTGGAACTTTTTCTTTATCTACATTTTATTCTTGAAAGCTACTTCCTTCTTTCGAGGTATGTCATCATTCTTCCTCATCTCCTAGGTAGTAAGGGTGCCATGTAATTGATCCATCTTCAACTAAGTAATATCATGACTCTCCTCTATATCAAAAACTTTCAAATCAAACATGGGGGACAAAAACCTTAATACCTTTTTAACAATAGTAGTCTCTTAAATATTCTCTCCAAGAAGTCAAATGATGTTCATAACCTCATAAAATTTATATATAAAATATGCCATATTATCTTCTTTGTTCATATTGAGACTTTCAAATTGTCTAATGTAAGTCTAAAACTTAACAAGCTTAACCTTTGAATCTCTTTCAAAACTAGTCTTCAATTTATCCCATATTTCCTTGGCATGTGTGTAATAAATTACTCTGGTGAAATTATTTTATGTAATACCATAAGTGATGGCATTTATTTCCTTAGAGTTGTTCTCAAATAGCTTCTTATCTTCAATACTAGATGGAAGAATAACATGAATAACATAACCATCCAAAATAGATTACCAAACACCAAACCCTAGAGACATAATGTATGTCCTCATTATAGCACTCCAAAAAGCATAATTAGATCCCTTGAACATCGATGTTTTCGTAGTTGAGAAACCACCTTGAATATTCTGACTAGCCATTACACCTTGGATCACCTTCAAGCTATCAAAATTTTACCAAGGACCTTACTATGATACCATTTGTTATAGGTATAACCCACTGAGAGGGGGGTGAATTAGTGATGGGAAATAATCCAATACAATTTTTATTTCATTTCAATTACTTAAGCATTCAATCACAAGCATTCATGAAACATATAGATTATTCAAACACCAAATTAATGAATATAATCAAGATAACATACACAACATAAGGTCTACATGGGAAACCCTCTTAGGGAATAAAACCCACCCTCAAGCTTACAAACAAATGGACTATTATCTTATAAGAAGATTACAAACAAGAGACTGATCATGTCTTTTTGATCAAGAATATATGGCCAAGTTATTTTGGCCTACAACCTTGATCAAGTCCTTTAGATCAAAGGTCTTTTAGTTAAATCCTATTTCACAAGGAGTAATGACCCCTAAGGAATATCAAGTCCTTTAGACCCTCCTTGAGAAGAATACTTCCAAATTAGAATTGATGTATATAACACCTAATGATGGTCCTCTTGATTATATTAGATTTGCATAACCTTTCTCTCTCTTTCTCAAACAAGCCTCTCACATAGGCATGCTACAATGCACACTCAGACCTATTTACAATACTTCACACTAAAAGAACATTATACTATTATTAAGAACATGAGTTATAGGTCATACACATAGTCAACTAACTATTTTACTCATTAACCTCAACAATAGGCACTCTACCTATCCTTCACTCCATAAAGCACACACAAGCCACTCTCTAATCTCTTACTTACCAAAATATAGAACCTAACACATGTGGTTCTGCTATATATAGATAAATCATGAGTAAATAGGATCACAATATTTCATGTTGGACATGAAACATGCATTCATCATTAAGGCATCTCATATTGGTCACACTTAAGCATAATCCCCTTTCAAAATGGGCCCAAGCCACCTTTAGGTCCTATGGAGACCCATTCACCTTTTTCACACTTCTCTGAGCATAATACGAACATAGGACCACTTACAAAGACATAGGTCCACTCATTATGTCCCCTATAACATCTTCAAAAGAACAAAGTCACTTTAGCTCACCTTGATGTATGCTTAAACAAATCAAATAGAGACCTTATGCATAGGAATGTCATTAATGAACATACAATCAAATTATTAATCATTGTTCATACTTAAGATGGATTGATCACACCTCTAAAAAACCACATAGAGAAACCTCATAGATTCTACAACACTCCCCAATAGCCAATTTACCATGAAACATCAAAAGAACAACTACATGAGTTCAAATATCCTTCTTCGGTCATGTATAGTCCATAAATAAAAACATGGTCAACTTTGGAGCTTTATAACTATGTCTATACAAACTTATAGATCTTCAAATCCATATTTTTAGATGTACCTTGAAGTCCTCTACAAGTTATCTTTTTAATACATAAGAAAATTCATCTTATATCAAAATATATGGTCTAAAAAATATATAATGTTCTTTCCTTCACAAAATAAAATATTTGAATAGAAATGGTCATAATTAACCTTCAAACACAATGCTCAAATCTCGTGGAATCTTAGCTTAGGATCAATCTCACACCATTTATCTTTTCTGAGATTTAAAGCACATAATACTAAAGCCAAATGTTAAAATTCTATTACCTTAACCCCATCTTGTGCCATTTTAAAATATTGACTTAATGTGCTCTGTCGATCTCTACAGATCAACAAGGACCTTATCGATTAGTGTTCACCATTGATCAAACTATATGATTATATGCCAACCATTGGATCAAAATCCTGTACCTTTCATTATATTTTATACATCATGCACCTATCCTCATCTCACTACTTCCTGACTCTTTGGATCACTCATTCACCATCAATCTTACTCAATCTTTAACACCTTCAAAAATGACTAAGTATGGGGACCCTATCAATATGCATTAGTAGCCATTTTTGTACCTAAATAACTTCTTTTACAATTACCTATAGGATTTCAAATTTGGACCAGATGATCTCCTTCCTTAGGATAATCTAACAAAATGACCCACTAATCTTGAAATTATCACATGTGAGAGATATAAATGCCTTCTCATAAACTTCTAACATAGAGTGAACAATGTCCAAATCTATTTGAAAGGCCAACTTTGATCAACCATAACTTTTATCATGCTTTAGTACATGAAATAAAACTTAACACAAATGATCTATGCTCAAAACTAAACAAACCCATATGATCAATTTTTATTTACACCTTCACATGTACAAGATATAATACCTTCAAAGTGCTCACTCAGCTCTTTCTTTCACAATACATAATTGACTATGGGAAACATAGTCAATTTACCTAGGAGCCCAACTTTTTTTATGTATATCTTCTGATGTGCTACATCACATTATTTTACAATTAGTGAAAATAAACTATGTATAAGATGAATAAACCCATATGAGCACCATATCCTAAAATGTCCATATGTGTGAATGCTAACCTCATCAACATGTTTACTTGGCTCTTGGATACTTCACAAATTTGGCTAAGTATGAGGAAATAGTGAAATCTAACTGAGAAACCAACTTTTTACCCTCATAACTTTGACCATGTTTTGATTCATGAATTGAAATTTATCACATAAAAACTAGGGACTATATTTATCACAACCATATGACCAACTCCCCTTGACTCACTCCCATATGGCAAAGGTGATGTCATCAAACTGCCATTTCATCTTTTCTGCAACTAGACCCAAAGTGTCTAGATGAAAACTATGTTCAACCAAATGAATTATAATTATGTAATAAGATCTCAAATCATGAATTATATATTTTAAGACCTCTTTCATATGTTCAAACCTCCATACTCATCCCTAATCCTCTCAAGCTATGTCAATACTAAAGATTGTCAACCATATATAAAGCATACAAGAACAAATGCATTGCACACTTTATCATACATGAATAAGCACATTACACACTTTATCATTGTCAAATAGACTATCAAGACTCTTCATCCATGCATAATAACACCTCCATGACACCATCATGACAACTTTCCAACAAGCAGTGCTATATAATCACCTAGCAAGCCTTAGTTGAAGTCAAATTTTGTATTTAGACATGTAGATAGTGTTAATCCTTATACTTATAGTTTACTTGTACTTAATACATAAAATTAAAAGTTTTTTGAAATTTTTGTAAGTATGCATAGGTTGTATTTCATTATACAAGCTAACTTATCTTGGCATGATTATAGTTGACTTTGAGCATACACACATGCAATTTTTATTCTAAAAATAGAACTAAAGTTCTAACTTCATAATGAAACTATGAGTTTTTATGGACTTGGAGAATGAGGAAACCCCTCCCCAAGTTTATATATTCATGTAATTATATTTTTCAAAGGATTGGAAGTTTTATCAATATAGGAAGAAATTAGTTTTGATTATCATGCAAATGTGTTGGTGTTCTTTCCTTCCATCTCTATGTTATTGAGGATTTTATTTCTTGGTTGTATTATTTAAATAATTTGAAGTGTGAAAAATCTATGGATAATTCTAGTTGTTATCATTGATGTATACTAATCCTAGATTTGAATAATATATTTAAAGTTAATATATTTCATTTATTTTAAGTAATTGGTTAATACTGTGTTAATGTTCTAAAGTGTTCAAGAGTGTTTTCTCTTTGGTATAGTATTCTAGGTGTGTACTATATATTCCTTAAACACCTTCTTAACTTTATTTTTAATCTTCCAATTAAGGGTGTCGATAGAAACTCTAAAATGAGAAATCTTCAGTTGAGACCATTAAGTTTCCTATACTATTTCCCCTAGACTACCTAACTATGTTTTTATGTGCATGTTTAATAGCTACAAATAACAAGAATTAGTTTTGGAAACACTTGTCCACAAAGGAACCAATCTAGGAAATGACCTCTTGAGACCACATAACCTTATTTTTTTCTCTACCCTTCCTTTTGAATTTTATTTGAATGATATCTACCTATTATATAATAGATACCACCCATCCATCCAACTCACTTAGGTTTTTTTTATTTACTATGATTCATTTCACTACAATTAAACCCAATTAACAAATTACATGTTCAGTCTTGTATTCCACCCAAAGGTTATTAATACATACATGCAACTCATGCCATGGAGTGGAGTTTAGCTCCATTGAGATCTTAAAACATTATAGGCTACCTCATTAAATCAATGAATGTGCACAAGACCCACATCAATAGGAAAGACCATTGGCACTAGAAATAGTTCCACTTGTGTTCCTTACCTAAGAAGAGGTTATCCCCTACATTTGAGTTACACTGTAGACACCTAAGAGAGTTACTAGGTCTAGGGCCCAAACCAATGTTTTAATTTCCCCCTTATCAACACATTAGAGTCATATATCTTTATTGGTTTTTTCCAACAAACCTCAAGCTAGGACACCCTCTCTAATAATAAATATCCATCCCATAAATCATGTTATGGCCCAACAAACTTATTTTTTTAGATCTATCATTATCATCCCAAGAGATGTGCACAATTTGCCTAAGAACCCAAAGAAGCATATGCCTTCTTTCTCCCCTTCAAGAAGAATAATTAAAAAGAAATGAATCAAGTCCTTCAATGTTGATTTGAGATTAATGAATGTTACTAATTAATATGTTTTATGTAAGCTTTTCCTATTTACTTTACATGATGTTTCCTATGATTGGTACCTCAATCTTCAAGAGAAATCAATTACCTTATAGAATGCATTTTAGAGAACTTTTCTTGCCCAACTTGGAAAAGTTACCAAGCTTATACTAGTGTATCAACACTTAACCAACATGATTAGGGATCCTAATGAACCAATTTGAGATTTAAATTTGAGGTTATAGAAGATGTACACTTGGCTTAGCCTAGAGTATAGACTAGATAGAGCATTGACATTAGAGATATATAAAAATGACATGGATCCCATCATAAAAAAAATTCTATGAAGATTTTCTAGACCCAACACTCTAGATTTAGAATATCAATAGGCTATAAATATTGATGGACATCTAAATCCTCAAATACCAGACACTCCTAACATCAATGTTGGTTTTCTAGCTATGAATCTAGTCCCTCATGTTAATTAAAATGTTTATGCTTTCAACCAAAATTAATTATATGCACTACCTCCTCTAACACATAAAACACCCAATTAGAACTATGGTTATATGAATAATAAGGTATAGATGAATAGTCATCAATAAAACCAATATTTAATGACCTCTAATATTGTAGTTTCACAAGGAGCTAATTCTACCAAATCAAAACAAGATTCCATACACATAATGGTCTAAAAATTGAGCACTAACTTCCTAAACATTCAAATGATTATGGGTAACACTAACAGATAGAATAATAATGAAAATTATGGGTTTTAAATATACAATAGACCCTTCAATGGGTTTCTAAATAATATAGAGTAGCAACCCAACAAGTTATCATAAATCAACATAGTAGAAACAACTTTGCCCAATAGGTGTAAGGTCCATAACACATCATAACATGGTGAAATTAAATGTTTGTAATTATGTGAAACATTTTATATATTTCAAAGGTATATGGTAAGGTAAGACTTGATGAATAATCCACAAGAGTTCCACCTAGAAGTTCATTCTTAAAACATCACAATGGTATTTGAAATGCATGAGTCCTTTTTTCTAGGTGAAGATGAAAATGAACCAGAGGATAAATCTGATGAAGTACATGCCTTATAAAAATATAAAAAGGGTAATTATAATATGAGGAACAAACATCCCTTCACAGCATCTACTCCTCTAAATAATACCACTATTCTACTGAATCCAAGGGGTGACAACAATCCACCTCCTCCAAAAAGAAATGAATAGCCCCAAAATAAAGATAAGAAAAGCAAAGGAGGATTTAACATCATTGAATACGTTAATAATATTAAATCCAACTTCACTCTTCATGAATTGTCTTAGATCACTGAAAAATAAGAGCTTTTATGGAGGTTTATTATAGGAAAAGAAATTGTAGAAAAGATAAAGGTTACTCACACCAATGTCATATACAAAATCAAACTAGAAGTCCCACATTTTTTACTGACCATCAAATCAATTGGAAATAACATACATAATTATTTAGTAAATTCTATAGCTTCATCCATGGTGATTCCAACATCCATTTTCTAAAATCTTGGTTTGACTCCAAGCCCATCAAAGAGGATGGTTTCATAGTTAGATAAGACCATGGTACCTATAATAAGATAACTAAAAATCATATGCATCCAAGTAAAATCTAATCCATGAGTAAAAATGATAATTTACATATTAATAGTGGATATTATCGAAAGATATGGACTCCTCCTTAGTAGGTACTAGTCCAAGATGTTGAATAGGGATGTAGAAATAGACTTCTCTCACATTTGGTTACCATGGAGAGGTCTTACAAACTAAATTTGAATTGATCAGGAGTCAATAATGAATCTACCTATTATATAATACAATATAATATAAATAATGAATAAGTGAATTATAAATATCCTTATCTTGAAATTTATACATTTACTATAAAAGATGAAGTGCAAAAACTAGAAGTCTAGGGACCTTCATAGTTATGGACTCTCCACTTCAATGGTGCAAGATCCAAGTAAGGATCATGTGTTGGCATTGAATTAGTGGGCCCACAAGCTAAGAAATACTTGGAATAATATATAATATAGTTCCATTTTAACAATAATAGAGTGGAATATGAGGTGATAATTTTGGGATTGCATTTTGCTCTAAAAAATAATGTCAAACAACTCCCAATTTATGGAGATTCAAAACTGGTAGTCAACCAAATCAATAACAAATACTAGTGCAAGTTATCATACCTAAAGAATTAAAAACATAGATCCTAGTATTTAATTAATTCTTTTGAGGCCTTTAACATAGTGGTTATTCCTAGAGAATAGAATCAAACCACTAATTCACTAATTATTTCAACTGCCAATTTGGAACCTCTACAAGAATCCAAGGTACATAGATTATCCATTAAGCTAGTACCTTGTCTATTTATTCTTGAAAATGTGGAAATTTTATAATTCTTTAATGATTACTAGAAGATCATCTAGTTATTGAGTAACTCAAGGAAATTTTAATCTCATATCATTGATGATAATGAGATTAGTTACTTCTACCTAGAGGAATTGGGAGAAGGAGACACTCATTTGAAGGAAAATTTCCTCCCTATAGGAATGGTTTCCTTGGAAAAAATGTTCAATTTGGATCCTTAACTATATAATCAAAGGCATCCAAAATTAAATGAATCTAAATTAAAAAATGAGAATTTAGGATATGAATATGACATGTGTTATGTTAACATTGGTCTTTGTTATACTTAAGAGGAAAGGCAAAGGGTGAAGAATCTACTTAGCCAATATAAGGATGTGATCACATGGACATATGAATACTTGAAATTTTTCAACCCAAGGGTCATCGCCCATATAATCCCATTGAATTTTGACCACAAACCATTCAAGTAAATATAAAATCCTGTAAATCCTATCCTGGAACCTCTTATTCAGAGGGAAGTGAAAAAGTTATTGAGTGGAAAAATAGTTTTCCCTATCAAAAATTATACTTGGGTGGTTAATTTAGTTGTAATCAAGAAGAAGAGTTGGTAAATTAGACTTTGTTTTGATTTTTAAAACATGAATAAAGCTTTTGAGAAAGATAACTATCCATTGACTTCCTTAGATGAGGTCATATAGATAGTGAGTGGTTCAAGAATGATGTCCTTCTTGGACATATTTTTAGGATATAATCAGGTGTTGGTAGAGTTAGAGCATAAAAAAGGACAACATTTTCCATCAAGTGGGGTATTTATGCATATAAGAGGAAGTAATTTGTCCTAATTAATGTAGGTGATAAATTTTAATGATCCATGGATTATACATTCTAAGGGGTTATATCTAAATTTATAATCATTTACATGGAATACCTCACTATTTTCTCAAAATTAAGGACTAATCATGTGAGTCACCTATAGTCAATCTTTAAAATATGTAGAAGGTTTGGCATTTTATTGAACCCTAATAAGATCATACTAATCATTATGAAAGGCAAAATATTGGGTCACATCATCACCAAAGATGAAATTACAATTAACCTAGATAGAATTCAAGGGATATCAAAAATTGCATTCCCAAATAGCAAGAAGGAACTCAAATTCTTTGGGAAGATAAAATTCATTGGAAATTTTATATTAGGCTTTAAAAAAATTATTAGACCTATAAATATAATGCTCAAGCAAGATTTAAATTAGAATGGAAAATAGAGGCCCAAAAGTATTTTCAAGACTTTAAATATGCAATATCTCAAGTCCCTATACTAATAAGTCTAAACTTCACTGAATAATTCCTATTGTATCCATTCACTTTAGAACATACCATTACCACCATGCTCACATAGAAGAAAGATGAAAATGAGAATCATATTACATTCATGATCACAAACTCAAAAGAGGTATAACTTGGTTATTATATGGTAGGCAAGAAAATATTTGTCCTTGTCAAAGCGATAAAGAAATTTTCACATTACATCTTAAGGAACAAGACCATTGCCATTGTACCAGACCCTACTTTTAAGTTCACTTTGGGGGAAAATGAACCAGGAGAATGTAAAGGAAAATAGATGGAGAAAATGTAAGAGTTTGAAATAGAAATCAATCCTACCAAGATTGTTAGAGGAAAAATAATCATTCAGCTCATGACTGAGTAGGCCAGGCACATCACCATTAAATTTTTTTACAAAAACCAAGTATCTAAAGGATATTGATATAGTGACATTATTCAATACTTAATCATAGGTAATTTCTCCCTAGAGTTCAAAATAGAACAAATGATAGCTTTGAGACTCAATTCAGCTCATTACATGATCATAAAAGGTGTCCTCTATATAAGTAATTATGAAGGCATCTACCTAAGATCCATATCATGAGAAGAATCTCAAGAAATTCTAAAAAAAATTACTATAAGATAGGTAGTGGTTATCCCTCCATAAACACCATAGTACATAAAATCCTCATAATGGGTTATCAATGGCCAACAATCTTTAAATATGCACATGTTCACATCAGAACATGCAATGAATGTCAAATCCTAAAGAAAAGATAAGTACACACAATAATGCCTTTACAACTTGATATTACAGTAAGACTATTTGATAAATGGGGATTGGAATTCATTGGGGTCATTTATCCCAATTCTTTAGCTATCCATAATTTTTTACTCACTGTTATAGACTATTTCACATGATGTACTAAAGCTATAGCTACAAAGCATTCGTGAACATAAAATGTAATCAACTTTCTAGAGGACAATATCATAACTAGATTTGGTACCCTCATTTCTCTAGTTTATGACAATGGGCCAGAATTCTAATTAGCTAAATTCACTAAATAGGCCCATGATAATTGAATAATCATCATTTCATCATCCAAACATTACCCACAAAAAAAAGATTGGCTAAATAAATAAATAAGAACCCGATTTATACCATTAAAAATTTAGTACTAGATAAACCTAGAGATTGGCACAATCTAATAAAGTATGTACTCTAGGATGATTGAATGAGATACAAGGAATCACTCAAGGCCTCACCTTACTTTTTGGTGTATGGGAGATAACCTATTTTCTAAATCATTCTTAAATTTCCAACATATCATTTTATGTAGGAATAAATGGAACCAAGTGAAAAGGTGAAGTTTCGATTACTAGACATAATAAAAATGTAAAACTCAAGGATTGAAACCTTACATAATTTTAGTAAACATCAAGATAGTTAAAAGGTGGTTTGATAGAAGATAAAAATTCAAAACATTCAAAATATTTGACCTAGTGATTCTATGACAAAAAGCCCATGAAAAGAAAGGCTAGCATGACAAGTTTACCCTATTGTGAATTGGACCATGTTAGATTTTAAAGATCCTAGGTAACAATGCTTTTCTTTTGAGGGACCTCCAAGGCAATGAGTTGGTATATCTTGTCAATGGATAGTTTTTGAAGAATTATTTCATGTTTGTACCATATGGGAATGTCCCTGAATAATAATAGATGTGGAGATAAGTGTAGGATTAGAATAGATTTACTACATTAGTAGAGTATATTTATTTCTTCTATTTTAACTTTTTAAGAATTAGCTAATGTAAATATTATGTTTGTTAAAGGGATGAGTAGAATAAATCATGGAAATAATATTCAATAAATTTATCCATTGATTTTTTATAGAATTAAATAGCTTTACTTTTTCTAAAAATAGTAATAAATAGTAAAAATAAAGACTTAGTTGGAAAACACCTGATATAGATGATCTAAGTGATGAAAACTAAGATGGAAGCTAGTTTGAGTGTTCTAAACTATATCCCTATGTCATAACCCCTACTAGATAGTAACACCATAATTTTACATTAGTTCCATTATTATAAAAGTGGTGGTAGTGTCCCAATATTAGTATTAGTATCTTTTATGCAAGACTATCCTAAACTTTTGGGTGCACCTGTTTCTCAGATCTCTAGAGTCTATTCCTATGTGCATGAGTTTTGAAACCTTGTATTATGCATGAAATTATTGATTTATTATATAAACCCTAATCCTCCATATAAATATGGCATGAGATGAAAAGTATGTTTGTTATTAGGTTAGGTTAGACATCCTCAACACCTCACTGTGAATAGAGTTTCCTACATACCAATACTCTAAAAAGGGCTCAAGTCCAATGTAGTTCTCCCCACCTATGTGATAGTGAAATTCCAAGTGATGCTAGTATGATAGTGGCCTTGAGTTCATTGAGTTTGCTTGAGATAGGAAATCTAGAAAATTTGGGCTTAGGGCTATTATATATGGTAGTATATAGAAGAAGGGTAGGATAGGGATTGATAACCTTGATTTTTATCATCTTTTTCTATGCTTGAATGTGTATTTTACATATAATTTCTATCTAGTATATATAGGGATAAATTTCATGTATTTATACTATTTTGTTTCTTATGCAGATGATAAAAGATGTCTAGGCCACCCTTAGGATGATTTAGTTCTAAAAAGATATCCATTTGGGAAAAGCTAGGGCAAAAGACATTAGCATAATTTTTGGAACACTAGATCCATATGGCACTAGTGTCCTTATTATGGTAGTGGTGTCTAGATGGCATAACATTAGGCACAAAGTTCTAGAATTAGGAAATGAGGGTTTAGGACTATTTAGGGCTCACTAGGGATGCATATGGCCCATACAAAGGCTAGATAAGTGTGACAATAGGTTTTAGGATAGGTCTAAGGATAATATAGGGATAGGTAGTCTCAAGTAACACTCTTAACACTCAAATAAAAAATTTGGGTGATTTTATTTGCCCCCAACTTTATTTTATAAATGTAACAAAGCCAAATGACTAGGATAAAGGAAAAAGAAGTTTACTTGGACTTTCCTAGGAAGTGAAGCATGTGAAGCTATATTTGAGTATATAAAGCATGATTCAATGCATGTCATGTAAATTAAATGTGCATAAATTAGTCCTTAATAATATCAAAATCAAAATACTAAATTGAGTATAGAAGTAAAACTGAGTAAATATGTAAAACTGAGTAAAGAGATAGAAATGAGGAAAAGAATGAATACACCTCACTGGGTATGCAAACTAATGCATGAACTTGGTGATAACCTATATGTGTACATGTATATAGTGATCAATTAGTGAATAGATTGGATTTAGTTAATAGCTTGCTCAATCCTCATGTATGGGTGCTTAAGAACTCAATCTGGTTTTGACTCCATCATTGCCCACCCTATTTGGTGGATCATGACCTATGAATAGCTTAGATTGAATTGATAGTGTGTCTAACCCTCTCATGTGGGTGGCTTAAGAAATCAAGTAGGATATGACTCAATAATTTCCCACCCATGTGTATTAGTTACATCTTAAATTAAATTATGCAACGTAATGTAAATGTCTAGTTGAATATATTTAACTGTGTATGTCAGCTTTACAACCACTCAAGTATATTAGGCAACTTCGACCCACTCGAGAATACCAACCACTATAGATGGAGTAAGGAATGAAATTATTATACAACCTAGAATATTATGTCAAGTTATATATCATAGATAATGACATAGAATATATCATTCCATCTAATCAACTAGTATGTAACTGCGTATACAAAAACAATGTATTGTGCACATGCCCCCAAATATGATATCTGAGCATATAGATTATGGACTGAGTTATGATAAAATATATATAGAAATTTAAATTGAATATGGAAATGGTAATTCCATGCATGATTCCCCCAATATGAGTAAAGTGATAAGAATCTAAGTTGAGCTACTATGAATCTGAGCAAAAATTGAGTATAACTTATAAACCTGTAATTGAATCTATGTAAACCTGTATTGTACCCATTATACTATTATGACCAATCTAGGTTTTTTTAAAGCTAAGGTGACTAGACAGTAGTTCCATATCTTGGATAGTAGCACCATGTGGTGATATTTTGCCCCTTTGGGTGATAGTGTCCTTCTAGTCTAAATTTTATGCAATTGTACTACTTTTTGGGTTTATATTCTCACTATGTTTCTCTATGTCTAATTTTTTATAACTAATCTTGTGTGATTAAAAATGTGCTATGAGTGAAATATATGAGCTTGATATATATGATCAACCCCTATGAATTCCCCCTATTTTAAAGGTAATTTTTGAACCTATGTAAGAACTATGCTCAAAATAAAAATCTCTATAAAATTTGTTAGCTGGAGCGTTTATGATATCTACATAATAATTTAATATAATGTTCAAACATAACATTGAAATGTAACATAATCAAAGTATAAGTATGTAATGTAAGATGTATGTCATGTCTATCATTCATAAGGGTTCCAAGAAAGATGTAAAAATTTATGTAACAACAAATCTAAGTAAAATTAGGTAACTACTTAGGGAGGATGAGGCATGATGTCCATCACAACACCCAAGTTGGAAAGGTCTATGCATGAGGTACCTAGAGACATTGAAAATTAGTGTGTAACAAGTAAATATAAGTGTCACAACCATGATGTATATAATAAAACATATATACAAAACACATGAGGCATGCAAAATAGGCCAAGGGGCCAAAATACAAGGGACATGGGCACATGTCACTAAATTTGAGAAAACAAGACATACAAGGACATGTTCAAATGTCTGCATACACAATCAATAAATGTACACACAAGGACATGGGAACATGTCCAAATCATACATACTATGAATATGAGTGTCATAAATCTAAATAAAAATGGCATATATAAATGCCCTCAAATAGAAGACTCATAAAGATACAATAAATCTAAACAAAATAATCTAGAAATGAAAATATGCATGAATATGTAAAATAAATCTATGTAAGATATAGGATGTGCAAATGTTGATTTAAAGTAGTATTAGCTAACAAAACTTTGAGTAAGAGTAGCATGATTAATATCAAGATATAAAAATTCTAAAGTTTAAATGTAGAGTATAGAAGGATGAAACTTGGTAATTGAAACTATGTATAGGATGCCCCAAGTGGGTGAATGTATCAAGTGAAGACCCATGTATTAGTATATATGCCCCTAATGGGTATAAAATAGCAAGTTTTTATCAATTTAATAGACTTGATTCTTATAAGCAATCTACAAGCACTAGATAAGAACAAGTGAAGCATGTATGTATGATAAAATCATTTGTATTAAGATAGATAGCATATGTAGTGTTTGTAAAATACAAGAAATGTAAACTTATTAATGTATATAATCTATAATTTTGCATTTTTTGAGTCATTATTTGAATTTTTTTTATGTTTTTTACATATTATATTACTTTTGTATTTTATAGATATAAGCTATGTACAATAAATATGAAAATGAACTATATACAAGGAACAAGAGAGAATGAAAGTATGTACCAATAAGGGAGGAACAATACTAACCATTGAGTCTCATGGGAAAATTAATATCGCTTTGGCCTATGTCAAAAATAGGAATGATAATCTCTTTTGTAGTGTGATTTCTATGTTGTATTTGAATGTTGTTACGGTAGGAATCTAAGTATTGTTCATTATCAAAATCATAATAATCATAATAACCTAGAATGCTAGAGGGAATTGCCTCATACTATGGATTTGACCTTTATGAATTATGATTTGGAATATTAATTGTGATTTTTCCCTTTGAAACTATGCTTATTATAGGCATATGATGTTGTGGAGGCTCTTTTTCTAGAAAACCTTTTTTGAGAATGCTTGTTGGTTTTGCATGATTTTGACTTTGCAACTTAAGTTATTACTCATTCTATAACATTTCCTATGTATTTAGACATTTTTCCTTGATAAATTATATCTATGAATGATTTTCCTTAGTATGTTCAATAAATCCCAAACCTTGTTAACCAACACTATCAACTACTAGAATAGTAATACTAATGCCTTAGGCTTGATTTCCCAAACCCTGACCATCATAATCAAATTGTTGTAGATATTTTTAACCAAACCCATACTGCTTTGAAAGTTGAGCCTCATTTTGGAGAGCTATATTTGAATCTATTACTTAATTTACCTATTATTTTTGTACTATTTCTTACTCTAATTATGATTTGTAAACCTTTCAATGTTCAGAGTTATGTTTTGGTAGCCATTTTTTTACTATTTTTTAATTTGTTGATGTAGAATCATAAATTGTTTGGATGATGGATCATTGTTTGAGTCATTTGTATCCATTATATTTTGTATTTTCCTTTTCAATGCTAAACATGAATCGGTGTGGTGCCCATGCATTCTATTATATGCACAATAATATCTAGGTCTCCTCATTAAGTGTAGAGGGGGTAGGTTAATCAAGTTAAATTTAATCATTTCTCTTAGTACCTCACTTGAACTCTTACTTGATCTTTAAATGTGTTTTGAATAACTAGTTATATATATACTCTATTTTGAGTTATGATTTGGATATGAAAGAGTGCTAGGCACAAATTTTCTAGGTGTAGATGCATCTAAAATATTTATGCTAGCATATTCTAAAGATTGTGTACATGTAATGTGATTTTCCAATAATGTGACATGTTTGATTAATAACTAATTTTTATTCTATAGGTTTGATATTATCTTACTCATACTAATAATTTTATCCCTTGGAGTTTTACAAGTGCAAACCTTAGTTGCTTCTTATTGAACATGTAGGCATACACCCTATAGGGAATAGGTGTGAATAGGTAGAGTATGGGCATTAGTGACAATGGTGTGGGATAATTCATCTTATAGAGGAGTGATAGCATGGACCTATTTAGAGGGAAATTAGATATCACCCTCATGGAGATGAGGAGGATAAGGATTTTTTTTGGTGCATAAGATATGACATTAAAACCTAAAACATAGTTTTTAGCTTATGCACTAAATCCTCTATGTGTGTAAGGGTTTATTTGTTAATAGAATTATATATAAGATAAAGATAACATGATATGATATATGATATATATTTGAACTGATTTAAAGCATCATGTATACATGTGTTTATCTCTTTTTTGAGTTCATTCTAAATTAAAAGGAAAAAGCATGTTATTTAATTAGTTTTTTGTTCATTCCTTTTATAAAATTGACTACTAAAAACTCAATAAAAAATGCACATTTTAAAAGAATATCTATGATTTATAAGGTCATGCACCATTGATTCAGTGATTTTGGGAGCTTTTTTTTAGCTAGGATGGATTACCTACACCCATGAGAAAACTTGGACAATATTTTGTTAATAGGATAGGATAGTGGGTTGCCTAGTGCTAGACCAATCCCATGAAGTAATAAACGTCCTAATAAGGATGTTATCCCATTTATTTAATCAATTAAGAGGATAATAATAATAATAAAATAAATTACAAGATACATGTAATGATATAGATGTGAGATTGACATATTTAGATTAATCTACATCTATTTCATTATAATTGGGAAAGTGATCATGCTAATAAGTTTCAATAGAATCTGTGTCTTCTTATATAGCTTCTAATTGGTCAGAGATAGATTCTACAACATGGGCATACATAATGGCATAAATCCCTAACTCAAAGGTGATATCACTCTGATCGGTAAAGAAAGGATGAGGAATAATTGGTAAATCATAGATATTAATGACTTCATGCCAAGATCTAGGAAGTGTCATCTATAGACAAAGTCTATGGTTCAAGGAATAAAGAATCAAAATAAATCAGATGTCCTAAAAAAACTAGTCTCATATTTAAAATAGAAAGGATTACATAGGGATCTATGTCAATTTCATAAGATTGAGGTCGATTCTAATGAATCAACTTCAATTCTAACAAAAAAATCAACACCTTGGAAATAAGAAGCTAAAGGATGGTTTAGATGGGTCTAAGATACTCTAAGGGTGAATAGGATGTTTAACAGAGATATAGAATAGAAAATAGATATATAAAATATTATAAATAATGAAATAAAATTACCTTGAAATTATTGGGTGGATATTTTGTCACTAGCTAACTAATGGGAAAAATAGGTGTTTCCACCACAGCATAGGGAGATTTATCGGCCAAATGTATAGGTCGACCACATCAAAAGGGGACAAATCTCTCCTCTCATCAAGGGGAGGTTCCCTATAACTATAAGGTGTTATATACTATATATATGCTGAAAATAACACTTAGGGGTAGGATAACACCATCCATCTCTCTTTTTTTAGAGATGATGTTCAAAGACAAAAGAGAAATCCTGGTGAAATGACTAGAGGCATTTCTCTTATTTTAGAAGTAGTCTATAGCAAACATCAGGAATTATTTATGGTAGTGATAAGTAAATGTAACATGGTGCTATAACACAGCAGGATGAATTGTAGAACAAAGTCTCCACCTCAACTACCAAAGAGTGAAATATATGAAGGAAAATGGGGACACAAAGTCATCCCAATATCCTTTACACAAAAATAGAAAAATAAACACACTAAAGACAATTGTAGCAACACAAAGTCTTCCACAATTGGCTTTAGGACACCTTTCAGATTACTTCCACTAATTCTGCTTATTTAATTAAATGGACAAGAATGCATTCAAGAAACAAACATAAGAACAATTTCCTCAACAACACAAGCTATTCTAGCACAAAGTCTGAAAGGTCACTTTCTTTCTCATTCAAATAAAGAAATATGATTAACAATTTGAGCTCAAAGTCTTAGGAAATGCCTTTCAATTTGGGTAGAGTTTCACTTCTGATAACAAAAAGATCTCGTTTGCATATAGTAAGAGATTACAATATATAGCGCTCCCAAAAAGACTTGGGCACTTTATTTCATGGAATGGACCATGCTACATTCAATGCCTTGAATGCATTTTTAGTTCTATCAAGGGGCCATGCTAGAATAGGTCATCAACCTTAATTGTGGCATTTCAATTCATCTCAAATGTCTCCTCCAAAGTATAGGCCACTTGGTCCTCTTCTTGATATTTGTGCAGTTGTCCATTTCACCTTTACTCGATGGAGAAAAATAGGCCATGTCCTTGAGTGTTTGTGATCTCTGACATCCACCTAGTAGACTGTTTCACCTACTAGAAATAACTCCTATGTAGATATTTCTAGTCTTCCTATAGTTGTTCTCTTTTTCCTCACCATGTGTTATCCTTCCTTGGCAATCTGAGCTCTCAGGGCTATCTTCTTTGGCTGGTCACTGAGTTTTTTCAGGTCCACGCCATATTCAAAAATCATCAGATATTTTATTACCTTGAATTTGACATCGGTGGGGACATCATGATCACTTAGTCACTTGAACTACATTTAACCTTGAACCTTGGAGTGCATCAGTTCAATGGTTCAAAGTGGTTCAATGGTTGGTGGTTCAATCAACTTATCTGTTCACTCAATTCTTTGGTTCAATCATTCTTCAAACCCTTCAGTTGAACTCCTTGTTGAAATTATTATGTTTCTTCCATTCACTCAAAGCTTTCTTTTTGCACTTTGAACTTCTTTGAACCCTTTGAACCTTTGAACTTTGAACCATTTTGGTTCAAGGTTCAACGGTTCATTCTCTTTCTTTGAATCTTTTGGTCCTTTGAACTTTCTGGATCTTTTTCTTTTCTATTGAACTCATTGAACCATTAAACTTTAAACTCTTTTGATTCAAGGTTCAACGGTTCAATGGTTCATTCTTTATTCTTTGAATCCTTTGTTCTTCTAAGTCTCTCGAACTTTATTGAACTCGTTGAACCTTTGAACTCTGAACTCTTTTCGTTCAAGGTTCAATTGTTCAACGGTTCAATCTTACTTCTTCAAAGTCTTCTTTTCTTTAAATTTTTTGAAGTCTTTGAACCTTTGAACTTGCCAAAGTCTTCAAACTTTTTGAACTCTTCGAATTGGTTGAACTTCTTTGAACTCATTAAGTGCTTAACTCTTTTTGAACCTTTGAACTCGTTGAACCTTTGAACCTTGTTGAAGCGGGGTTCAATGGTTCATTCCATATGTTTTAATCCTACCAATGGACCTTTTGATTGAACTTTGGCATTGAACTAGCCTTGAAATGCCTAAGTGTTTGGAACTTGTTTCTTTGTGAAAGCCCGCTAGTTGAACCTGTGCAACCTATTGAACCTGTGAGTCCCTTAACTAAAAATGCTTGAATAATTGAAGAACTTGGTTGCTCAAAAAAAATTTTGAAAAAAAAAGAGACATTTTGTTTTGTAGGACCAAAATAGTTGATATGTTGTCCCCAAAAACAAGTGATAGATTTTGGGAACAATAGCTGGCTCCAGTTAGGGAACTTCCATCGACTATAAAAATAATCAAATGGAGTAGAATCCCTAATCTCCAATGCCTTTAAGTATGAAATTGGGCTATGAAGTCATGGTACCCAAAAATAAAGGTGCTAAAAAGAAATTAAAATGAAAAGCACCAAATAGAACTAAAGACTATACAAAAATTATACATATATACAAGTTGATCTTATCTGATACTTCAAGAATTGAAGTGTTTCAGATGCCACCCACTTTCAGATAGTGAAAATGGTGTTCTATCTTGATATATTAGTAAGAAACCATTTTCTCCCTAGAAGTGATGATTAGTGAATGGACCTCTCCACTAGAAATCAACTTTTCTATGCATTCCTTTTGGTTCTCTCCTCTTGCCCCATAGTAAGACTTGATTTCCAGTCTGAAAATCATGAATCCTTGTTCTCTTGCAGAAGAGTTTCTTTACCTAATTTTGACATGCAATATTATGGTCCATTACCATAATTCACTATTCTTCTGGTTCAGTCCAACACCTAATTTGATTGTCCCCCTTAAATACCTACCAATGATTGGCACTGTCAAGCACACTTGGTTGAAAGACCAGTTTGATAGCATACCTATTATCTTTGAAATTGGGGTGAGGAACCATGAAGGTTGTAGGGACCACCAATGAATTTACATGATTATGAAGCTCTCTGGGCACTACAGATATATTGAAAGCATCAAAACTTTCAAGGTAGTCCCATACTAGATTGTGGTAATGTCACAATCTTTTGTTCTTGGTTTGATGTAGGTTCCTCCCCTGCCAAACCACCATTTCAGCATCTCCTTTGGCATGGAGTTTGAGACCTCTATCTTGGGTAGTCTTAAATCCAAGTAACCATGATTCATATTCAGAAGTATTATTGGTGTTGATGAACTACAACTTGTATGAAGAAGGAAAAATATCTCCTTGAGGAGATATTAGAACAATCCCAGCTCTATCACTGGTAGAAGAGCAACTACCATCAAATTATAATATCCAGACATTATCAAAAACTAATATTTTTTTAGATTCTTCTTGGTCAGGGAGGGAAGATTCCTTTACAACTGCATTATACTTTATTAAATATTTTTCTATCTCATCTGAATCAATTCCTAGATTGCCACCTATAGGAATTTCATCTATTGAAACATAAACATCCTCTGTGGTCAAGAAAAAGTTACCCATTCCTGAAGACTCAAATAGAATTTGAGCTTCAAGGGCTGATGTTTTGGTGACAATATATTTTGCCTCCTTTTCAAAGAGTAGCCTCTACATGATTCCCTTCATAGGCATCCTTGCCTCAAATAGGTCCATGCTCAATTCTCCACCAACATCCTTGCAAAAATTTTGACCAAGAAGGATGTTGTATGAGGCTGGGACATTGGCCACTAGGACTGTCATCTTAATTCTCTTATCTGGGAATGTTGCAAATATAAATTGGGCATCCTTGATTTATCCCAGCAATGGCACTTATTTGTTCTCCATGGAGAAACATCTCCCAAATGTCTTGGTCAGTGTGAGACCAAGAGATTCAGCTACATTGGCGGCCATGACATTGTTAGATGCACCTGAGTCTATTATGTAGTTGTTTAGCTGATGACCGTTTATCAACAAGGAGACATAAAATAGTTCTATATTCCTAGGGTCAGCTAGAGGAGTAATGACAAGGTTATTCTGGGTGGATGTGGGAGTCACCTTTGGAATAGCTAATCCTGCAGGGATGGTTTTATCCTTCACACATTGCACTAATCTATCCAACTATTCAGGGTTAGATTGCAAGAATTCAAATTTAGACATTTGAATTTTCATCTTCTTGACATGGTCGATTATATCAAATGACTGGAAAGAACTGGGAATAGAGGAAAGAAGTTCATCATTCTAGTTTTTTGGGGGTGGAGTACTAGTCTGAGAATTTAAATTAGAAGGTGTAAGAATGTTTGGGGTACTTATTTTTTTAATGATCACCAGGTCTTTTGATTGAAAAGGCATAGTGGTTCCCCGCTTAGCAATTGAAATTGCTAGTTGAGAGTGCTCGTCTCTTTTTTTCTTATCAGCTTGTTGGGCTGACTAGTTCTAGAACTAGGTGAATACAACATATGAGCCATCACATGCTTCACCTTTACTTCTAGGTTCATCTTGGTAATTCAAGAAACCAATGTTGGAGTCGCTAGCTGATTCTAATTGGTCTGCTATAAAGAGATCAACATCATCTTGTAGGTTCAACTCAGGCTAGAAGGAAAATTTTGATTTAGTTTCAAGGTATCCAATTATTGAGTTGGCTAGAGTTGCCTCAATGGCAAGTTTCCCTTATGGGGGAAGAAGATGACTTGGCTACCCTTGATTCCTAGTAGTGTTACCTTGGTATGAATTATTGGGGAATTTACTCCTTGGTATATCTCGGTATGGAGGCACAGACATCCCTTGTGCCATTTGCTTCCTAAGAGCTAGCAACTCATTTTTTAGCTTTTGCACCATTGGATCAGTGGTTCTTAGGATCTCTCCTTATCTTCCCCACCAAGATGAGATCATCTTCCACCTCAGTGGCCAAATCTTGAGTTGTAGTAAGGTTTATGTGGCTAGCATGTCTCAACAAAAAACTCACTTTAGGTAGCTGAGAGTTGATGAAGAAGCATTTGAGATTCTTAGTTATTGGCTAAGAAATGGTAGGAACCCTATTCCTCAGCTTGTTAAACTTGGCTATGAAGTCCCTCATAGGTTCATGAAGCTCCTTCTTCATCTGTGTGAGTTGGGATAGTAGGGCATGTGCATCTTCTTTAGGCTTGAATATGGCTTCAAATTTGGCTTTGAGAGTGTTATAATCAGTGATTGATTGACCCTATAGATGGTAGAACTAGTCTGCATTAGTGCCTTGTAGATTTTCTACAAACAGCCTGATTGTTACGTCCTCATACTCCACACCTATCATGCCATAGGCTATGCTGAAGGCTGCAATATGTTCATCAGGATGAACTCTCCCATCACCATAGAATTTGAGGAAATTATTCTTAGAACTACATGGTATCTCATGTAGAGGTAGATTAAGATTGAGTGGACCAAAAGAGTTACCCCAAGGGCCTTGAGCTACCATTGTATGACTTGTGAAGGGGGGATAAAAAATCTAGGTGGAGTATGTTTAGGTAAAGTTCTACTAGCAAAGGAAAAAGAATCTTTGCCTTGCATTGGTGACCTGATGTTGGTAGGAGGAAGACTCCTAGTTCGTTGAAGGTGAGGTTATGGAGGAAACAATTGAAAATTACTTTATTGTACCAACTCAAAAATAGGGTCAGCATCACCATTAGATCTCTAGCTTCTTGTATACCATGGAGCTACCAGATTATAGAATAAAAATGGAAAATAACTGGCCCTACTTTAGCTTGGATCTTAAATATTCAAACTACTCATTCTTCCTCAATTGGCATGGAGCTACCAGAGAATTGACTTTTGAAATGAAAAACTCAATCTCCAGCATCTCTATTTTCATAGCTTAGAGTATATAATGGAAATAGATAAGGCTATAATGATAATAGATAAGACATAGGTGATACTTCAATCTGAAGCTTGAGGCTTCAAATTTCACAAAATTGTTGTGTCCCCAGTGGAGTCACCAAAAACTATTGGGTGAATATTTTATCACAAGCTAATTGATGGGTAAACTAGGTGTTTCCACCACAACATAGGGAGATTTATCAGCCAAATGTGTAGGTCAACCACATCAAAAGGGGACAAATCTCTCCTCTCATCAAGTGGAGGTTCCCTATAACTATAAGGTGCTATATACTATATATATGTGCTGAAAATAACACTCAAGGGTAGGATAACACCATCCATCTCTCTTTTTTTAGAGATGATGTTCATATACAAAGGAGAAATCCTAGTGAAATGATAAAAGGTACTTATCTTCTTTCAGAAGTGGTCTATAGCAAACAACAAGAATTCTTTCTAGTAGTGATAAGTAAATGTAACATGGGGCTGTAACACATCAAGATGAATTATAGCACAAAGTCTTCACCTCAACTACCAAAGAGTGAAATATATGAAGGATAATGGGGGCACAAAGTCATCCCAAGATCCTTTACATACAAATATTAAAAAAAAACATGCTAAAGACAATTGTAGCAGCACAAAGTCTCCCATAATTGGCTTCAGGACACCTTTCAGATTACTTCCACTAGTTCTACTTATTTAATTAAATAGACAAGAATGCATTCAAGAAATAGACATAAGAACAATTTCCTCAACAACATAAGCTATTCCAGAATAAATTATGAAAGGTCACTTGCTTTCTCATTCAAATAAAGAAATATGATTAACAATCTGAGCTCAAATTCTTAGGAAATGCCTTTCAATTTGGGTAGAGTTTTGATTATGATAATAAAAATATCTCATTTGCACTTTGTTTCATGGAATGACCCATGCTACATTCAATGCCTTGAATGCATTTTTAGTTCTATCACGGGGCCATGATGGAATAGGGCATCAGCCTTAGCTATGGCATGTCAATTCATCTCAAATATTTTCTCCAAAGTATAGGCCACCTAGTCCTCTTCCTGATATTTACGCAACTATCCATTTCACCTTTACTCGATGGAGAAAAATAAGCTGCATCCTTGAGTGTCTATGGTCTTTGATGTCCACTTGGCGGACTATTTCACCTACTAGAAATAACTTTTGTGTAGATATTTTTTGTCTTCCTATATTTTTTCTCTTTTTCCTCACCACATCTTCTTCTTCCTTGGCAATCTGAGCTCTCAGGGCTATCTTCTTTGGCCAGTTGCTGAGTTTGTTTTTAGGTCTGCACCATATTTGAAAATCATCAAATATTTTATTACCTTAAATTTGATGTCCATGGGGATGTCATGATCACTTACTCACTTGAAATACATTGAAAATTGAACCTTGAATTGCATTGGTTCAATGGTTCAAAGTGGTTCAATGGTCAGTGGTTTAATCAGCTTGTCTATTCACTCAGCTCTTTAGTTTAATCATTCTTCAAACCCTTCAGTTGAACTCCTTATTGAACTTATTCTACTTCTTCCATTCTCTCAAAGCTTCCTTTCTACACTTTGAACTTCTTTGAACCCTTTGAACCTTTTAACTTTGAACCATTTTGGTTCAAGGTTCAACGGGTCATTCTCTTTCTTTGAATCTTTTGGTCCTTCAAACTTTTTGGATCCTTTTCTTTTCTATTAAACTCATTGAACCTTTGAAGTTTGAACTCTTTTAGTTCAAGGTTCAATGGTTCAATGTTTCATTCTTTGTTCTTTGAATCCTTTGTTCTTCTAAGTCTCTTGAACTTTATTGAACTCATTAAACCTTTGAACTCTAAACTCTTTTGGTTCAAGGTTCAACAGTTCAATCTTTCTTCTTCAAAGTCTTCTTTTCTTTAAGTCTACTGAAGTATTTGAACCTTTGAACTTGTTGAAGTCTTCAAACTTGTTGAACTCTTTGAATCAGTTGAACTTCTTTGAACTCATTGAGCACTTAACTCTTTTTGAACCTCTGAACTCGTTGAACCTTTGAACCTTGCTGAAGCGGGGTTCAATGGTTCAATGGTTCATTCCATTTGTTTGAAGCCTGCTGATGGACCTTTCAATTGAACTTCAGCATTGAACCAGCCTTGAAATACCTAAGTGTTTGGAACTTATTTCTTTGTGAAAGCCCACTGGTTGAACCTGTGGAACCTGTTGAACCTGCGAATCCCTTAACTAAAAATGCTTGAATAATTGAACTTGGTTGCTCAGAACATTTTTTGAAAAAGGAAGAGATCATTTTGGCCTACAAGACCAAAATAGTTGATATGTTGTCCCCAAAAACAAGTGACAGATTTTGGGAACAACAGGAATCACTCCAAGCTGATGATAATATTGATATTGATACACTAATCTTTAGTCTCTTGATGGATGTTGAGGGTCCAATTTGTAATGTATATTGCCAACAAGGAACTGAGTAATTATTTGTAAATCATCTGAGATAATTCTTTTAGCTTTTAGGAGAAATATTTTAGACATTTACCAATGGAAAGGCTGGGCATAAATCAACTTCCATCTTACTAGATTGACATCAATTATGGGGATCATTGTCGATTTTGATCATTTTTACCAAAAGTTTATTCTAAGTTATTTCAACCATGGAATAAACTAAGCACTAAGTTATTACATGGGTTTTTTCTATGAGTGAGGTTGTTTGCGAGGTTAAACTATTTTTTTTTATTTTATTTTATGGATTTTACTAGATTTAGTGGTTGTGATGAATAAATGTTAATTAGTGAAAAATAATTACTTAGGGTAAAATAGTAATTAGTGGATTCTAATTAATTAGGGTAAAATGGTAATTGGTAGAAAATAATTCACTTAGGATAAAATGAGGATGAGATGAATAAATAAAAAAGGGCCTAAACCACATATTAACACAAATATCTATTTTATAAAATCCTAGTTCTTACATTTCCATTTTTTGTTGAGCGGTATGTAATAACTTGCTGCAAGATAAAAACTAAGATAGTTCCAATGCCCTAGGTTTATGTGAGGTGATGCCCCCCATCAAACTAAGAACCAACATAGGATGGAAAGTTGATGATGGGTTTGAAATGATGTATTAATGGATAAGCTAGGGATAAGATAGATAATAAAGGAGTGTCAAGGCTTCAATCATAGAAATGGAGTATAATTTCTCACTGACAAGTTGTGGGATATTATAATTAGAAATGACCTAAGGCAAATAAGTAATTTATTACCACAACTATGAATAAGTGGTATCAAATGAAGGAAATTAATAGAACAAAGGATATGATGGGCTAACCAAAGCATTCATTATGCTTAGGACATATGCACTACCTAAAGATTGTTATTTTCAAAATGAGGTAAACTTTTAGGATCCATAGGGGATATGTTCCTAAGGAAGTGTGAGCCATGTAAAGGCTATGAGACCAATAGGGGATATATGTCCACTAGATTGTCATTCAATATAATAAATAATAGGATAGTTATATCAAGGTAACTTATGCATCCTTAGTTCAAGACTGGTAATATGTGAAAGATTACAAGTAGTGGAAAAATCCCAAATGTAGCAAATTGACACCAATCTATATAGATCAATGTCAATTACAAATAATCAATGTTGATCCATAGATAATCACTGATAATCATGAGAGGATATATATAGTAAGTCTAACATGTTAATCACTCATTTTCCATCAATTATGTGTGTGAGTGAAATTTTGACATTAATTTACACATATATACTATTTTTAGATGATGGATTGTAGTAGGATTGGGCAAAGTAGGAGGTGGCAGTTGCATGATGAGGTAAGTTTTGAATTTTGTTGAGTTTTTTTTCCATTTTTCATGTTTAATTTTAGATTTCATTAATTTTATGATAGTCAATAAGGATTTAAGTCAATCACTATCAAATCAATGGTAGTCCTCTAGGATCGACATCAATTTCTTCAAATAAACGCTCATCCTCTAGGATTGACCTCAATTTCTTTATGATTGTTATAGATTTAGTTAGGGATGAGGGATATTTGATTATAATCACCATTGATTATATATAAATGGATACCAATTTTAAAATTTAAGTGAGCAAGGATTTTAGAAAATGAAATTATGATGGGGGACCTAAAATTATAGTCACATACCTTACTGATGATGCAAGATTAGGTACAACCCTTACTAGAGTGATCACATAACCAAATGAGTGATGAGAATTAGGAGCATATGGATGCCATCATGTTTGCAGGGTTGCCCTATTATTTCCATATTCATAGATATTTGGGTTCATTGGTGGCATTGATAGAGTGATGGGATGTTTTGACAAGGACCTTATGGTTACCAATGGGGGAGATCACTATGACCATAGAGGATATTTATTAGATATTATGTCTACTAGTGAAGGTAAGAAATATTGTATCAATAGATGAGAGGAGACTTATAGTATTACTAACATAACTTTATGGGGAGGATTTTATGGATATTACCTTTATGGATGGAGTATTTATTTTTGAGTTATTATATGAGGATGAAGAGGGAGGTTAGTGATGACCATGATTATGCTCATCATATCTTGTTATGCATTGCCACATTTAGGAGGTTGATTTCCTAGAAATTGATAGGTATTATTCTTGACATTATGGAATATTGCACTATGTTCGTATGGGTCCTGACCTTTTTAGTACATGTATACAAGGAACTATGGGGGTGGAGGACTCATCAAAGATTTAGGTTGCATGTGAATTTTATATTGCACTATTGGGCCTATGATCATATCATAGGGATTCTCCTACCTATCACTCCATGGTTATAATGGCATCAAATAGATTATAGTGTGGGATTCCTTCAATGGAAAGAGGATCTTGTAAAGTCTTTTACTAAAGGGTTTTTATGAGACTTGGCCTATTATCATCAAGTTATAGGGGAGATGTAGGATGGGATGTTATCTAGAGGCCATATGTGAGGTTTATGACATGGCTTGGGATAGAGAGAGTTATCTAGTGAACAGGTGGTTTTAAGGGAGGAGAGTAGATTACTTAGAATCATTCCAATTTAGGATATTTAGGAGGTAGTTTGGCCTGATACAAGATAATCCATATGTGTCATAGGTATATAGGTATGGTGATACTAAGATTGGGATAGTAGAGGCTTAATTTGTTGATCTACATGTAGGATTTGAGCAAGATCTATCTACTATAAATTTGGATGATGTCAAATGTACCATAGTATAGTCTTTTTGGTGGGGAAAACATCTAGAGGTGAGATAAGAGAGGGTCATGTATCCTTGATAGGAGGGAGTAAACAAAGAGATGTAGGATGGAAAGGATGAGGAGCCTACTAATATATAAGACATTAAAGAATGGGATGTACCAAGAGCATAGTGTATTACATTATAGGGACATGCGAATACCTTATAGGGGGATCTGATAATTTTACAATTTATCCATTATTTCCTATAGGACCAGTTTGATGCATTATAGGTGAGCCATGATCAGGAAGTTTGAGATTGATATAGGCATCATGTTGAGAGGGACAGACTATGTAGAGGTGATATGGGGGATAAAATATAAATAGGGATAAGATGGGTAGGTTTGAGTATAGGGAAGGTATGGATGGTGAGCCTAGATAAATATCATGATCCTGTAGAGTTTTGATATTATGAGTAGGTTGTACTAGAGCATCATCTTTAGGTACCTCAATATGATGCCTATGTATCCATATAGGGTAGGTCATCACAATGAACTTAGACTAATTCAGTTAGTATGGGGGTGTGTCACAATGTATAAAATGAGATGGAAAAGTTAGAGGAGGAGATATGGGAGGGGATGGAGATAGGGATAGAGTTGGTGGTGGAAGTAGTTGGAGCATTCATATGATTCACATACAATTCACCAAGTAGTTTTATTTTATTTATAGTATCAACTATAGACCCACTTTGAATATTTTCATATTATGAAACTTAGATGATGTACATTTGTGATATATATATATATATATATATATATATATATATATATATATATATATATATATATATATATATATATATATATATATATATAGTATGTATGTATGTATGTATGTATGTATGTGTGTATGTATGTATGTATATGTGTATGTGTGTGTGTGTCTATATATATATATATATATATATATATATATATATATATATATATATATATATATATATATATATATATATATATAGACACATATATATATATATATATATATATATCCATGAGTTTTTGATTATGAGTTAACTTTGTTATGTGATGCATTATATGATTGTGGATTTAGATTATTAGATTATATGATGATGACATGTGGTTTATGGATTTAGATTATGTGATGTATTTTAATTTTTGACATGGTTATGGACTTATTATGTGATTTATATAATGATATAAAATTAGGTATATTACACTTTGTGTTACGTTTGTTGGATGTTAATAATATGATAATTTATAATGATTAAATGGCTTGCTTTTTAAGGGATTTGTGGCTGGATAATTGATTAAATTTATTTAATTATTAGTGATTATGATAAATAATTAAGGAATTTTCATGACCCATCAATGGTTGGACCCGAACTAGAGATAGAATTTTTATTACATCTACACATGCATCATTTATCCATTATTAATAAGTGTTTTCAATAGCCTTATGTCAACTAAGTTCATGACCCCTTAGTTTAGGAAGGGAATTGATATGGATTTAATTTTTACATGATGTAGGTCAAAGCTTACTTTTTCAGGAATATATGTCTCGCCTTGTGTTGTAGAAATTTAAGGCTAACCTTAAGACCTCCTTATGCTAATCCATGTAGAATTATTAATACATGAAATCTATGACTTTAAGAAAGCTAATAAATGTGGGAAGATTTCTTGGGATACTTTTGATTTTCCTTTTAGGGATTTTTAGAGGAATGCTTATAGAAAAATTATCACTACAGGAAGTTTTATATTGTATTTTTTTACTTATATAGCCATCCTTAGAGGGAGTGGTCTGTAATTTAAGATATATTCTTGAGAAACTTTCCTTCAAAGGAGTAGTCTATGATTTTTTCCTTTTTACGAATAGTTGTCCTTCAAGGTTGTAGTTAGAATATTTTCCCTTTGTTTGATTTTTATCCAAATTTACTTTGTTGTCATGGATTGGATTAAGGCAACCTAGGTTGATTTTTATAGACAAAGACATTGCACAAGACAATATTTTTATCCCCAAAATAAAAAATTTAGGTGAAATATTTTAGGAAATAATGATTTTAGGCTCATTCCTATTATAGGTTAAGTTTTTCCATTTAGAAAATGCTATGAATAAATCCTAGGCATTCACATTTAAGGCTATGACAGGTATGCAACTAGATAAACACATGATTCTTTATCATTATTGAGTATTTTTAAAGATAAGGGGTGTAGTTTTAGTTTATTTTTAAACCAAAGGAGGAGAATATATAATGACTATAGTTTATTAAAGATTATTAATAGTATAAAGGATGTAGATACAAATCATTGAGAGGCTCATGTTCTAATTTCCCTTCAAGAGTAGCCAAGTGATATGCCCCATATCCATATTTATGAGTAATTATACATGGTCTAAGCTAATTTGGAGAAAATGTTCCTTATTTACTTATTTCCATATTTGTGACATGTTGATTTTCTTTAAGGACAAGGTCATTGTTATTAAACTATCATTATTTTAAATGTTGACTATATGCATATTTTATTATTTATTGATATACATAGAGATGATCGAGGGCTACTGATCGATGATCATCTAGGATTTCAATTTTTGTTAATCACTCTTGATGATAGTCCTCCTCAGAAATGATGCTTTCAAGAGAAATTTGAAGATAAGGAATTTGGACCTCTAGAGAGAGGACAACTTCTGTGCCATATACCAAAGAGAAAGGGGTATCACCCATAGGTGTTGGAATGCTAGTTCAATAATCCCATAAGGCAAAAATAATGTGAATATGTTATTTCTTTTCAACCTCATTAATTACTTTAGTTAGAATTTTGATAATGGTCTTATTAGATGTTTCATCTTATCAGTTGGCTTGAAAATAATAAGGTGAGGAAAAATTAAGATGAATGTTAAAAATTAAGACTTGGTTATTTTTAAACTATTTCCCATTATTTGTAATGATATTATGAGTAATTCTAAAGTGACAGATAATATGATGGTTAATGAAATCAATAATCTTGTCTGCTTTGATCAAAATAAGAGGAATAACATCCACCCATTTAATGAAATACTTGATCGTAATAATGTTAAAACCATGTTAGGAAGATTTAGGGTTATTTTTTACTATAAAGACTAGTCCCCACTGAGAAAATGGAAAAAAATATTTGGCTACCTATAATGCATGACTAGGGACATGTGATAGATTACTATATTGTTGACATTATATGCATTTCTTGACAAATTCAAAACATTTCAAATTTAGAGTGGACTAATAATAACTTATTCATAGAATTTTCTTGGCAACAACTAAGTTACTAAAGTGTCTACCACATATCTAATCATGTTTTTATTTGATTGTGAGGGTAGCCTTAGGATTCTAAAAACAACAAAGGAGAAGACCATCAAATCCTTGATTATACATAAAAACACCTAGTATAACATTACGGGTGGTTCATTTTTGAAAAAATCATTTACCATTTTTGGATAGATCCAAAGGAAAAATGCCCTTAGAAAAATAATTGATTATCTTAAGTGTATCATAGATCAAATTAATTTTCCTCCATGTTGTGGATAGAAGGAAGATCAATTATGGTGTAAGAAGGTTGTTTGACCTTGTTGATGAGGACAAAAAGTTTAGATTCCTAAGAGGAGGATGGGATAAAGGAAGCCAAGGAGGCCGTGGTATTAATAAACTTGTTGGTTGACTGTGGGGTGGCTTCAATGGCATAGTGATCAAAGGTGGATAATAATTAATCTACTAATGTTTTGTATTTATGGAGGAAATCATTCTTTCAATGGTACATGTCATTTATCTAATTAACGAGTAGTTTGGAATCCCCATAGATATTAAGTGACTTAACATCTAGGGTTAAAGTAGTTTGGATACCTATGATTAAGGCTTCATATTTTTCCATATTATTAGTGAAATTAAAATTGAATTTGAAATATAAAAGTATGGCAATACTCTTCAAAGGTATTAAAATGATTCTAGATCCCACTCCATGCTCACACTTAGATCCATCAAAGAACAAAGTCATCTGATACATAGGATCTTCCTATGATTTGTAAGTGCTAGATTTGTCAAGGAATTTGAAACTATATGTTTGAATACCTACAAGTGGAGCTTCATCTAACTGGTTGATGATGATATAGCCTTTAATTGAATTTTTTTGGAGAAACTCTAGGTTAAACTCATCTAAAAGCATGATCCATTAGGTCATTCACTAATTTTGATAAGGCTTTGAATGCATAAACTTAAAGGGACCAGTGCTCATGATTGCATAGATTTTGTGATTAAGTAAATAACAGCAGAGCTTAGAAACCATAAATACCAAATCCCAGCAAAATTTATCTATATGCATATAACATGTCTCATATTCAATGATAGTGTGACTTATGTAATAAATTACTTATTATTTGTGTTATTCATCATGATGGGAAAGGATATCACCCAAGGCATAATCCATAGCTAAGATATATAATAATAAATGTATCCCCTCTTTAGGAAGAATAAGAACCATAGGGAAAAGGAGATAGTTTTTTAGAGTGTCAAGTCCTCTTGACAATTAGATTCCCAAATGAACTAGGTATCTTTTCTTAAGAGGTGATGGAATGGTTGACATCAATCAGATAGTTGAGAGATGAAATGATGAATAGACTACAATTTTACCTATAGGCTAAAGAGTTGCTTAATATTGGATAGGGGTGGCATATCTATAATAGCCTTGATTTTTGTGGGATAAAATTCTTTCCCATGAATGGAGACAATGAAACCTAGGATTTTACCTGTCAAGACCCAAAAAAAACACATTTTCAAATTAAGACAAACATGAAATAGGATTAAGCAGGCAACAATTATATTAAGAATAGAGAATGGTATTTTAAAATATTTGAATTTTTTTAAGGTCATCCATATAATATTTGAATATTTTAAGAATTATATCATGAAAAATAAAAGTCATGGCTCTTTGATAAGTTACCCCTATGTTCTTTAGGGTGAAAGGCATAACCCTATAGTAAAAGGTCCTCCAAGGGGTAATAAAGGAATTCTTATGTTCATCCTTTGGGGTGAAAAGGATTTTATTATATGTAAATAATCCATCCTTGAGAAAAAACATTTTTTGGATAGATATCAAGTATACGGGTTGATTGATGTTAGGGAGACAAAAATTATCTTTAGGATAAGTGAGGTTGAGGTCTCAAAAATTGGTATAGAGGTGGAGTCCCCCTATGGGATTCCTGATAGGTATAATGTTGGATAGCCATTGAGGGTAATCGATTGGATAGATGAAATTAATGGATAAGAGATGATACATTTCTTCTTTGAATAAGACAACAATGTGTGGGTGATTTGTTTTTAGTTTTTGCTTCACTTATGGTGATAATATTGTGAATGGTGATAGCAAGGTTGATACCTAGCATGTCATCATATGACCCAAAAAAGTTATCACTATGGTCTATTAGGAATGTGGCTAATTCATGATGCTATTGAGGTTATAAACATTTAACTAAAATTAATAATGTGTAAGACACCATGAGACCCTATGTTAATGTCTATAGTGGTTTCATTTAGAAGATTGGACATTTCAGCCAAAATAAAATTGCATAGGTGAGAGTTTTCTTCATCTAAATAAGTTAAGATAAAATCACCATCTTGATGAATGGGGATGGTAGGACAATCCTTACTTATCATATTAGGGTAGGTAATGGGAATGGATTTAGTTTTCCCATAAATACATTACGTGAGAGGTCCTAAGTTGATAATATTTACTAAAAAAAGTTGGGATGAATAGAAATAACATTGTCCATCTCAAAGGGAATGTTGGATGATAAAAACATAATATATTCTTAAGGATCACATAAAGTGGCTTAAAGAATATTTTTTTATGAGTTTTATTAAACCCAAGGCCATGTTTTTTGTGGGGTTTCCTAAAATCTCATAGTGAGATATCATGTGGTCCCTTCTCATAATGTACTATGTCAAATCCTTTCTAAGGACGTCATTAAAAGTATGTTTGAGTAAAATATGGTTTGTCTAATAATGAGAAATTTTATTAGAATGGTTTGGAATGAGGTTGGATATCAATATATGAGGAGGATCAATTGATCTCTCATAGACCAAATGAGTAAAAAATAAATGAGGACCGAAGGGGATGACATCTATAAAGCTAAGGTTATAGGTACACTATTTGTCTAGGCACCCATACTCTTGAGGAGTAAGAAGGGTATGAAGTTTCAATAACTAATACTCTCCTAAAATTTATTGGGATACAAAGTTAATGATGTCCTTATTAAGGATTCATGATGAAAGGATTGTCAAACTTATCGATGTTTCATTAGATAATGGAAATGGGGTTACATTTTTATAAGGACTAGAACATGATTGGGTTGAAAGGTTAGGTTTTAGGTTTTGAATAGATGAGGATTGACTTGGATGATATGGATTTGGTCCTCATGCTTGTATTTTAGGCATCAATGCAAGGTCGATGGAATATAATGCATAACACAGATCCAAGGACATCTTAAGAGGATATTGTATGAAATTTACCCTCTATAACATAAAATAACTCATGAACGATAAATGAACCTATTTATATATGGAGGATGATAGTTCTAATAGTAGGAGCCACTATATATTTGAAAGCCTATAAGATAGCTAGAGACTAGACCACAATAGTTTCTAGAAGTTGGAGTTGTTTAAATTCATGTGAGGAGATAATTTTCATGATAACCCCATTATCAATCATAACCCTTTTGATTTGAGTTTTATTAATTTTATCAATGATAAATAGGGGTGGATCTTAGTCTTTATATGGTAATGGGACTATTTATGAATCACTAAAGTTGATAGATGAAGCCATCTGCAATGCTCTAATAAATGTTGTCATAGGTTGGGGTTCATTGAGTTGCACTTGAATGGAATAAAGTGCTTATATCATGGTTTGATGATGTTTTGGGGAGTTATTAATGAGATAATATAAGGACATCTTGGCCAAGATTTGATAGAGTCATTTTATAGCTAATATATATTTTAATCCTAAGGAATTATTATTTTTTGCTTTCCCTAGAATGGAGATTTTTGGTTTTGGATTAGAGGGTTTGGTGGTCTTTGTGGTTGGGGTAAGATACTTTGCAATGGAAAATTTTACCTTGTTTGGATTATGGGTTTTAGTGGTTTGTGTTTGAGACTGTGTGTCTATCTTTATCATATCAGTTGTAATAGTGGATGGTCTATCAAATTTCTAGAGTTATTCATGTTTAGAGGTCTTGAGGGGATGTTGGAAAGGGGTTGAGTAGGTATTGAGACAAGGCTATTAACCATGATTTTTTATGCTTGTTTTGATCTTTATTGTAAAGGATTTAAGCTATTCACTATGTTAGTCTCAAAGATAGCTATGGTTTTAGTGTTTTGGTCAAAGAGAGGATTAGGACAAGGCTATTTAATTAGGATGTCATCTTCATAAAAGAGATATTATATTATGGATTTGAGAGAATTGCATCTCTTATTATCATGTCCAAGTATCCTATGGTAAGAAAACATCTTGTTTTCTCTATACCATTCTAGTTTTCAGATATGGGGATTGATTAATTTGATAGGTGGTAATGTGAAAAGGGAAGTCTGTAGAAGTTGCTTGAGGATGGTGGAATAGGATATTCCTAAGGGGTCTTGGTGAGATTTAGTCACTTTCCATGGTGTTTATTTCTTGGCCCTATTTACTTTTGCACTCTCATTTTTTGTGTTGAGTGTATGAGTGGTTTTAATGGGTGGTAGAGGTATCTTAGATAAGTTTTGGGGGTAATAAAAATCTAAGGGATTGATATTGGGTATTGGTGTTGGTAATATGGATGGATTTTTTTTAGATATCTTATATCCCTTGAGAGGTGATTTTGTAATTATGATCTTCAGCTTAAAGGAAGGATGAGGTCCTAATATGGATGGCTTATTTTAAACTTGGGGCATAATCATCTTCCCTTTTTTAGCATGATTAGAAGTTGTAGGAGTACCTTTATGAGGGTCTTCATTTTTGGATGTCTAGGAGATTTCAAGCCTTATAGGTAGGTGTTTTAGGGCTTTACCCTTTGGCATACCAACAAATTTGTCTCATGTGGTTGGAGTAACCTTTTTATCTTCCAATTTTTATGAGTGATTTTTAGGAGGTTTAGATGACCCTTCCTCTAGAGAATCCCATGTAATGAGATCAAGAAATCTTGAGTGGATGATATAAATGGGTTTAGTTAGTTTATATGGTTCAAAAATATCTCATGTATGGAGGTCTAGGATTTTTGTTACTTTGGAAGATGATTCAGGATTATTATCAACTTATTTAGGTATAATTTGATCAAAAATAGTATTTATTACATGGGCATCCTAATATAGGGTGCTTCCCATATTTATTTGTATATAATTGGATGAAGATGGATGATTTGGGAATGGTTGTCTAAAAATATCATTGGATTGGTTATGAGGACCATTTAGATTTTCTAATTACAATTCCCCTCAATCGATAAGGTTCTAGACCAAGTTATTGAAATACTGGCATCTATTGATCTCATGACCAAGTACATGATGGTAAGTACAAAATCCATTCTCTTTATAAAAATTACGTTTAGGATGAGAGTCATCAATGGGCCTAATTAGAAGGAGTTCAATAATTGATGCTCTTAATAGTTTATCCAAGATGGTAGTGTAATATTATCCATGTATTGACTAGGTGGATATCATGTTAAGGTTCTCTATACTTGTGTCTGGCAAGTAGAATAACTTGGTTGGATTTTATTTGATTGGGGAGATAATTTTAGGATAATATCATTTGTTGGTCCCTTTAGAAGGATCAGGTTTAAAACTATTATTCTATAACTTAATCTTTCCTTCCTCTAGGGCTTATATTTCTATCTTACAATCCATGGTAAAGGATTAATTAAAGGTTTTAAATGATTTAACTTAGAGTGTGGATTAGATATGCTTTGCACATGACCTTGAAAATAGTTCAATCAATTTGGGGCTGAGGAAGGGAAAATGTCAATTGATTATGAGGCCTTGCCACCTAGACATGAAATCTATAATGGAATCATCTTCAAATTGTTTAATGGCATACCAATCAGTGATGGTTTTCCTTGTGATATTAGTTAAAAATTCTCTATGAAAATTTGGGATAATTATCCAAAGGAAAATAGGGAATGTTGGGGGATAGATCTATACCAATCTAAAGCTATATTAATCAAATCAAGCATAATATAAAGCATTAAAAATATTTTTAGATACTTTTCCATAGCATTTCAAACAGGAGATAGGGGACACATCAAGGGTTCACCATGCATATCATGCACATCCACCACTAGATACATATAGGGCACCTTTAGTTGAGACACATCCTTTCAACAACATGATTGGTGTATACAATTCTAGAGTTTCAGATAGACCTTCCATATTTCTCTTAGAGTAGGAGATCATCGAGGATGATTTAGATTATCATGCACTCTTTATTAGAGCTTACATTAATAATCATCTTATTCATAGTGTTCTTATTGATAATGGATCTAGTGTAAACATGTACACTATGACATTACTATATAATTTGAGATATTCAGAGTAGGATATTACCCCAATAGACATAATTATCAATAGATTAAGTGAGCACATACAAATTTCATTGGGTGAGATTGTAATTTATTTATAGGTTGGTCCAACACACATGGCCACACCATTCATTATTGTTCTTAGTGTAGGACTTTTTGATATGTTACTTTGTCAACCATGGATTCAAAAACTTTGAGTAGTACCTTCTACAATTCAAAGATATATGAAATTCATTCATGCTAATCAGGTTATTATAATTGGTGGAATTACATATGAGTTACCACTCCTCACTTAAAATCTATATTTTACAATATAGTCACTAGTTTTAGTTCATCTTCTAATTCTAGTTTCTCCACCAGTTATAGTTCCTCTAGTTCTGATTTAGACACAGTTGAGGAATCCTATGATAGCATAGAGATTACATGCACATCCACAAATTCAAGATTCTAGATAGCTTCCAACTATAGTGTTCACAACCAAGGTAGTATCATTGAGATCTCATGCATCTACTCACAAACCACATGTTTAGAGAGCTTCTCCTAATACCAGATGAGTCCTTAAGATCCCTACATTTACATGCACTTCTTAGAGTTATAAGGGGACCCCACACTCAGTTTTTACTTAAAATATTTTAGATCATTTACATCATATATAGCTTTCAAATACATAGTCTCAACATTTCCATCATGTTTCCTAATCATGCATGATTTCTCTCTTTGATATAAGACACCATGATAGGGAGTCTCACATGAGACTCATCTATTAGTATCATCCTTTCCCAACTTACTTGCACATAGTCTCCTAATAATTGATTATACATAGTTAATTTTAGTTTCTTATACATAGTCTTCTTATGCTTTCTTATACATAGTTCAAATATTTAAAAAATTCAAAAATAATTTAATATTTCAAAATATAAAAACATTCAAGTAAGTCAAAAATTAAAAAAAAACATTTCAATTGTATGAATCATCCATGTTGTACATTACTACTATGTTAGATTAACATTTTCTATTTTATGCTTATTGTTTATTAATTTATCTCCATTACCATACTTCACTTGACCTTCTTTGAGTGTGTGTAATAACATCTAGCTTTGTGATTGTTTCACTCGACCCATAGAGGGGGAATCTTAATTCCACATTTGAGATGTATATCAATATACATACCTATTAGGGGCATCTTCTACATGACTACACCATCCAGGTTATGTTATTCCTATACTACACACTCTAGTTATCATGTTGATATACATTATTGACTAGCATACATAGATTAATTTATCGACACTCAATATTATATATCACTTATGTATTTATTAGAATATACCTAGTCTTGTACTAACATGTCTTGCATACATTCACTTCTTTCTTTGATTAGTTGGATGCATTTATAATTCCAATTTCTTACATGATTTTTTTACTTTCTTAGCATTAGCTTGATGTGATTGCATTTTCTCAATTTCTATTTGTCTCCTGTATGTGCCTTAAGACATTTTCTAATGTTATTTTATTATATTCATGTGTGTGCCTTAGGACATTTTCTAATGTCCTTTGCCTATACTCCTCTATGTGATTTTGGCTTCCACACCAACTTGCCTATTTCATCTATATGTGTATGTGGCATTTTAACATGCCTTATATGTTTGATTTATAGTTTGAGTGACATGTGCCCATGTCCCTTATTTTATTGGCCCCTTTGCCACTCTTGTATGCTTCTTGATTCTTTCCTTGTGTGCTTGGTGCTTGTTTGCTCCTTAATTGTTTGCAATGCCATGATCCATATCATGCATTATTAATGTTTTATTAGATGCCATGATAGACATCATGCTCCATCCCTCTAACTAAAAAATAACTAGACTTTAAATTCTAGTTCAGTATATTGCACATGATATTATGTTGTTGCATCTATCTAGGCATACCCATATTGATTTAACAATCTCTCAATACAAATCATGTTATATCTTGAGATATCTTGTTGATTATCATTACTATATCATGTATCTTTGCAACATAACACACTTGTAGGGATCTTTATTTTAAGGGAAGTCATTACAGGGTCTTCATTCCCACCCTTAGAAGAGGGGGAAACATATAAGGGTTTTGTCACAAAGATCAGAGCTCCTAACAATCAAAAAAGCAACATTCAAAACACCCAGAATAGCAACCAAATAATAAACCAGTTAAAACAAACTAGGTAAATAGTTAAGAATCCACAATAGTCATTAGATTTCTCCCAAGATAATAGTGATAAGACTATACTAAAATGTCGGTGGTGCTAATAACCATTTCTTGTGCTCTTGTCTAAATAGCAAAAAAACTAGATTTTTTAGAAATAGATAGAAAGGTAAGTTCAATTATATTTTTGTCAAATATAGTTTATACTAGAATCAATAGTTTTAATGTATTTTTTTTAGATAATCCATATATAATTTTATCATGCATGGAATGATGTAAAATTATTCTAGTTTTAGATAGGGTAGTTAGTATAACTTTTATATTAATATCTATGTTTTAGACGCTAGTGATTGGGGGCAATGTGTGTGGCACATTTATTTTCTTTCTTTCTAAGTTCAGAATTACCTAGGCATTCTCAATAGTTTCATGACTTATTCCATTTTTTTGTGGTTTCCATCATTTTGGTTTGGATTTCATACAAGCCTAACTTTCAATTTATTAACTTCTTGAGTTCTTGAGTGGCTTCCACATAAGCTACATTCTCAGTTTTGAAGTGGCTTTAATATAAGATTAATCTCCATCTTTCAGAATGGCTAAGAGTGGCCTAGTTTTCATCATACATTTAGCTATCCATGCCAACATTTTCAGATCATAATACATTCATGGGCTTCAAGATCCATCTCATATGACACACATTCCATACCAGTATCAGTTTATAGATTCACTTCATAGGGAAATGATGGAGTCAAAGGACTAACTAGCCTTTGTATTCTTCAGCCACCTATTCAAAGGGATTAGACATAAAGTTCAAACATAAATCAACACATGTATGAATACCTAGCTTGACTTAGTGGGTGATGATGGAGACAAAATGCTATCTTTTCACATTCTTGAGCCACTTTTAGGGAATTGATCACTCAACTCCGTTCATGATATTACTCTTGGTAGAACACACACTCAACATCACTCAGCATCACAACAAGTTTTATATTGATTTTCATACTCAATGAGGTATATTCATTCCTTTATCTTCCTCTCTCTCTTACCTAGCTTTCTATGTTCGTATTTTAGATATATTGTATCTAGTAAGAATTGACATGATCTTTATGTACACTTCAAAATATGTTCTCTTTATGTACACCTAACATCACACAGCTTCATGGGCTTCACCCTTGTAGGTAATTTTAGGTACACTTTCTATTTTACCTTTAGCCTAGTATTTCACTTTGTTGCATCACTAGAATAAAGTGGGGGAAAAAGTGGTCATATAAAATGCAAAAATTGGTATGTTGAGTATAGCTAATAATACCCAACCAATAGCTCCCTCTTTATTTCTCTTGTGACCCTCATAGTCTTGTTTTCACTGATTCCTAGTCATCCATAGCCTTTCAAACCATATCCTAGCTAAGTTAAGACCGTCTTTTCATGACCCAACCCTTCTCTATCTGTCACAACCCTTGCATTAGATGATAAAGGGTAACAACCACAATGTCTCCATAACTTGACCTCTATGGAACTCCCATATTCATACCTTGCCCTAAAAAAACACCAAAAAGAATCATATATGTTAGTTCACCATTCTAAATAAAAATCCAAGTAAAAACACAACAACAAAATTAAGCAACAACTCAAAAAATCTAGCCTCCAAGACAACAATATTGGGTATAGGATAGAAGTGTTGGATAGGAGAGATGAAACCTAGACAATAGCACTAGATCATAGACAATAGTGTTGGAGGAAGGATAGGATCTCTAAAACTAGTTAAAATTTTCCTAGCCTGCTTAAAACACCTCAAAAACATTAAAAATAGGCTTCTAAATAGGCAACAATCACATGTTTCAGCATCTTACACACACTACCCCCCCCCCCTCTTGCTCAAATTTGGTCAAAACATAATAAAAGATAGGGTTTTTTTAAATAATCTACTTTATAGGGAGCTCTATAGACACCAACTACCAAAACTTTAGAGATAGGTTCACACAAACTTACTGAACAAAACTCAAAAAGCTCAGATCCTCAAGACAATAGCATTTAACAAGCACTACAATTATAGTTCCACTACTGTCCACTTTCAATGCTCTTATCTAATCAAAAAATAAAAATAAAAATCCTATTTGTGATAGTGTCCCAAGCCTGTATAGTGAATATCAAACCTTGTCTCAATCAGATGAACATAGTTTAATCTAAGTCTTATTTTCTCCCTCTTATTACTATTTTTGGAAAAGATCTAATTATAAATAAATTTTATAAATCAGTAGATTATTTACTGATTTAACTTTTTTTTGAATATTTTTGTATTATTACTAATTTATTTAAAGGGATTGGATTGATAAATCATTAAATAATATACAGTAAACAAGCTACTAATTTGTGAAATTTATTTGTAATTAGATATTTTCTAAAAATAGTAATAAGAGGGAGAAAATAAGACTTAGCTTAAACTATGTTGATCTAATTAAGATAGGTTTGATATTCTCTATGTAGGCCTAGGACACTATCACAAATAAGATTCTAACTTTTGTTTTTTAATTGGATAGTAGTGCCAAATGTGGATAGGAGTGGCACCAATGTTGGAGTCCTTGTCTGGTGTTTTTGTCTTGACGATTTGAGCTTTTTGGGTTTTTTTAGTAGGTCTGTGTGACCTTGTCTTTGAAGTTTCAATAGTTATAAGTTTATAAATCCCCCTATAGAGTAGATTCTTTCTTCAGACCCTATCTTTCATTGTGCTTTGACCAAATTTGAGCAAGAGGGGGGGTTAGTGTGTGTAATATGCACTGGACATGATTCACACCACATATATGGGCATGCTTCCTATATACTAATACTTCAAAGAGGGATCAAGCCATATGCAGTTCTCCCTTTGAAAGTGCTTGTTGAAATTATGATATGAAAATGTAAGGAAATGCTAAATTTTGTGTGCTTGAGATGACTATAGACTGGTGTAAGGATTTGAATAAGCTAGAAATAATATTGGATGGTTGTATGCAAAGAATAGGTAAATGTGCCTAAGTATTTTTTTCTTTTATACTTACTTGCTTTGTGATATTTACCAACCCTTTCCAAATCATCTTTTAATGGGATTTTATATGGATCTATTGTTCATGGAATGAATTTTATCATATTAGGCTGACAAGGAGAAGGATGGGGAGCTACAAGGAATTGACCATTGGGGTTAGAAATGAGCTTGGACAACAATGCTAAAAGTAGACAGGAGTGGTATTAGCACTATTGTCCTAGTGTGGTGCTATTGTCTTGGGTAGACATGACCTAGGGGGATGGATTGGTCATGAAAAGAGGGTTTTTACTTGTATTCTTACTTGCTTTATGATATTTACCAACCCTTTCCAAATGATCTTTAAATGGGATTTTATAGGGATCTATTGGTCATGGAATGAATTTTATCATATTAGGCTAATAAGGAGAAGCATGGGGAGCTATACTGAATTTACCATTGGGGTTATAAATGAGCTTGGACAATAATGCTAAAAGTAGATAGGAGTGGTATTAGCACTATTGTCTTAGTGTGGTGTTATTGTCTTGGGTAGACATGACCTAGGGGGATGGATTGGTCATGAAAAGAGGGTCCTGGCTCAGCTAAAATTAGGTATAAAAGGCTATGGATGACTAAAAATTAGTGAAAACAAGACTATGAGGGTTATGAGATCAAGAAAGAGGGACCTATGGGTTGGGTTTCATTATCCATGCTCAAGTTACCAATTTTGTATTTTATATGACTATATTTACCCCCCATTTATTCCAGTCATATAGCAAAGAGAAATACTAAGATAAAGGAAAAATAGAAAGTGTACTTGAACTTACCTACAAGGGTGAAGCCCATAAAGATATGTGATGTTATGTGTGCATAGAGAGAGCATAGTTTAAAGTGTAAATCTTTAAGTGATAATAAAGAGTAAATTAGTTTTTACTAGATATCATATATCTAAAATAAGAATGTAAAAAGTTGGGTAAGAGAGAGAGGAAGAGAAAGGAATGGATACACCTCACCAGGTACATGAACCAATAAAAAACTTGTTGTGATGCTGAGTGATGCTAAGTGATGTTGGATGTGTGTTGTACCAAGAGTAATATCATGAATGGAGCTAAGTGTTCAATACCTTAAAAGTGGCTCAAAAATGCAATGGCTAGCCTTTTGGCTCCATCATCACCCACTAAGTGAAGATAGGTGGTCATAAATGTGTTGATCAATGTTTGGACTATGTGTCTAATCCCTCTTAATAAGTGGCTCAAGAATACAAAGGCTAGCTAATCCTTTGGCTCCATCATTGCCCTATGAAGTGAAGTTGTAAATTGATACTGCTATGGAATGTGTATCATATGAAATGTCTCCTGAAGCTCGTGAATGTGTTTTAATCAAATAATGTTGACATGGATATCCAAATATATGCTAGAAACTAGTCCACTCTTGGCCATTTTGAAAGATGGATATTAGGCTTATATGAAATCCACTATAAAACTAAGAATCTAGCTTATGGGAAAGCCACTCAAGAACTCAGGAACTTGGGAACTTAAAATTTAGGATTTTATGAAAGCTAAACCAAAATTATGTCAACCACTTTCAAATGGAGTAAGGCATGCAATTGTTAAGAATGCTTGGGTAATATTGAACTTAAAAGGAAAGAAAATAGATGTGTCATGCACATTACCCCTAATCACTAGTGTATAAAACATGGATTCTGATCTGGAAGTTATACCAACTACCCTATCTAAAATTGAAAGTGAGAGCTATCATGACACACATGATGCCCCTTATATCTATACTCTTTAAGAAAACTATACTAAAACTACTAATTTTGGTCTGAACTATAGCTGATAAAATTGTAACTAGACTTACCTTTCTATTTAGTTTTAGAAAATCTAGTTTTTCTATTATTTGGATAGGATAACTAAAAATGGATATTAGCACCATCGATGTTATAGTCCAGTCTTGGTGCTATTATCCTAGGCTAAATTTGATGATTGTTCTATATTCTTGACTATCTATCTGGTTAGTTCTAACTGGTTTGTTGTCTAGATGTTATTTGGGATGTTTTGAATGCTACTATTTTAATGTATTAGGAGCTTTGATCTCTATGACAAAATCCCTATTTATTTTCCCCTATTTTGAAGGTAATAATGAATAACCTATAATGATTTCCCTCAAAATAAAGATCCTTGCAAGTGTGTTATGTTGTAAAGATACATGATATACTAATGATAATCAACAAGATATCTCAAGATATAGCATGATTTGTATTAAGAGATTGTTAGATCAATAGGGTTATGCCTAGATAGATGTAACAATGTAATATAATGTGCAATGTATTGAACTATAATTTAAATTCTAGTTATTTTCTAGTTGTTAGTGATTATTTGGATGGATGGAGCATGATGTCCATCATGGCATCTAAGAAAACATGAATAATACTTGATATGGATGATGGCATTACAAAAAATCAAGGAGAAAACAAGCAATAAGAACACAAGGCAAGAATCAAGAAGCATATAAGAGTGGCCAAGGGGCTAAGCAAACAAGGGACATGGTCACATGTCACTCAAATTGGAAAGCAAGTATACAAGGCATGTTTAAATGCCACATACACATACAGATGAAACAAACAAGTTAGCATGGAAGCCAAAATCACATAGAGGAGTACATGTAAAGGAAATTGGAAAATATCCTAAGGCACACACATAAAGAGAAGAAAAGAACATTGGAAAATATCCTAAGTCACATACACAATACAAATAGGAACTAAGAAAGTGTAATCACATCTAGCTAATTATAAACAAGCAAAGAAAGCATGTAACAAACTAGGATTACAAATGCATCTAACTAATCAAAGCAATAAGTGAATGTATACAAAACATGTTAGTAAAAGACTAGGTATATGACAAGAAATGCACAAGTTTTATATACTACTGAGTGTTGATAGAGTAATTTGTTTATGCTAGTGAATAATGTACATCAACATGATAACTAGAGTATGAGGTGTAGGAATGACATAACCTGGATAGTGTAGTCATATAGAAGATGCCCTTAGTCGGTATTTATATCTATGTATGGCTCAAATGTGTAAGTAGGATGCCCCTCAATGGGTAGAGTGAAGTAGTCATGGAGCCAGATGTTACTACACACACTCAAAAAAGATCAAGTGAATCATAGTAATGTAGCTAAATTGACAAACAATAAGCATAGAATAGTAAATGTAAGTCTAGAATAGTAGTAGTAATATAAAGCATGGATGATGCATACAATCAAACTTTTTTTTTTTTTTTACATATTTGAACTTTTTTGTGTTTCAAAATGTTAAATTATTTTTGGATTTTTAAAATATTTGAACTATGTACAAGAAAGCATAAGAAGACTATGTATAAGAAATTGAAAGGAACTATGTACAATCAAGTATTAAGAGACTATGTACAAGTAATCTGGGAAAGGATGATACTAATAGATGAGTCTCATAGGAGACTCTCTATCATGGTGTCTTATATCAGAGAGAAATTATGCATGATTGGGAAACACAATGGAAATGTTGAGACTATGGCTTTGAAAGCTATATATGATGTAAATTATCTTAAATATTTGAAGTAAAAAATAAGTGTGGGGTCCCCCTATAAATCTAAGAAGTGGATGCAAAAGTAGGGATCTTAAGGACTCATCTGGTAGTAGGAGAAACTCTTTAAACATGTGGTTTGTGAGTAGATGCATGAGATCTCAATGATACTACCCTGGGTGTGAACACTGTAGTTGGAAGCTATCTATAATCTTGAATTTGTCAAGGTGTATGTACTCTATGTGCTAGTAAAGAATGCCTCTAAACTAAATTAGAACTAGAGGAGGAACTATAATTGGTAGAGAAACTAGAAATAGAAGCTAAACTAAAACTAGTGAACATACTATATAAGATGACTCTAAAGTGGGGAGTGATAACTCATATGGAACTATACCAAATTTAATAACATGAATGAATGAGTTTGATGCATTTGTGAACTATAGAAGGTACTTCTTGAAGTTTTTGAATCCATGATTGACCAAGTAACATATCAAAAACTCATCTACCAAGAATAATAATGAATGGTGTGGCCACATGTGTTGGACCAACCTATAAAGGAAGTACAATCTCACCCAATGGACTCTATATGTGCCCACTAAATCTATTGATAACTATGTCCATTAGGGTAATACCCTACTTTGAATATCCCAATTTCTATAGTAATTTCATAATGTACATGCTTACATTAGATCTATTATTTATAAGAATAATATGAATAGGATGATTATGAATGTAAGCTCTAATAAAGAGTGCATGATAATTTGAATCATCCTCAATGATCTCCTACTCTGAGAAGGAGATGGAAGGTCTAGTTGGAACTCTAAAATTGTATACACTAATCAAGTTGCTCAAAGGATGTGTCTCAACTGGAGGTTCCCTATATGTATCTAGTGGTGAATATGCAGGATATGCATGGTGAACCCCTAATGTGTCCCCTGCCTCTTATTTGGAATGCTATGGAAAAGGATCTAAAAAATATTTTTAATGTTTTATCCTATGTTTAGTTTTCCTATGGATGCTCAACTAAAGTTCCAAGATCAATATTATTTCCATCTATTAAATCATATATCTTATGTCTCAAATTTATGCATTTATTTATCGTATGTCATGGTGACCTATGAAAATCTTAAAATACATGCTAATATATCCCTATGGAAGAGGCTTTGTTGGGTCAACATTTTTGAATAAGAGGGAGAGATATGATGTTATAATTCAATTGTTATTTTAAAACTCTAACGGTAGAAATTAGTAGATTGGTGAAGGTTCATCAAGGAGTTGTTGATAAAACCACTCATTGAGGGGGCTCTAAAGCCACATTAATTATAGTTTGATTATAACTCCTGTTATCATTGAGCTTTACTTTGTATGGAATTAGTTATTACTTTTGTTGGTTGTGTCTGAGATATTTGTGTACTTGTAGTTTATCCAATCTCTTCTATAAATTTGTACATGATTTTGTATCATGACCTATGATCTTATGAAAATGACAAAATGGGAAACCATTTTGTTGTGATAATCTACTAATATATCTATGTCATACTGTTGGTAGTGTGATTAATCCATAATTTAACTCTTTTGGGAATATTGGTGTATTATTCCTAATTTAGTTAAAGTGTTTGGATTTATAAATTAGTAAATAATATGAAATAAATAACCTATTGATTTATGCAATTTATTTGTAATAAGAGCATTTTCTAAAAAATTGTAATAAGAGGGAGAAAATAAGACTTAGCTTAAACTATGTTAATCTGATTGAGATAGGGTCTAATATTCACTATGTAGTCTTGGGACACTATCACAAACAAGATTTTCACTTTCATTTTTTAATTGGATAGGAGCACTGAAAGTGGATAAGAGTGATACTAGCACTATAGTACTTATCTAGCACTATTATCCTAAGGATCTGAGCTATCTAGATTTTGTTTGATAGGTTTGTGTGACCCTGTCTCTAAAGTTTTGGTAGTTAGAAGTTTGTATATCTCCCTGTAGAGTAGATTCTTTCTTCAAAACCTATCTTCCATTATAATTTGACCAAATTTGAGTAAAATGGGGGTTAGTGTGTGTAATATTCATTAAACATGCTTCACACCCTATGTGTAGGCATGTTGCCTCCATAGCAATACTTCAAAGAGGGATCAAACCATATGTAGTTCTCCCTTTGAAAGTGCTTGGTAAAATTATGATATGATAGTGTAAGGAAATAATAAATTGGGTGTTCTTGAGATGACTAGGGACTAGTGTAAGGATTTTAATAAGTTGGAAATAGCATTGGATGGTTGTATGCAGAGAATAGAAAAATGTACTTGAGTAGTCTTGCTTACATTATTTCTTGATTTGTGATATTTTCCAACCCTTTCTAAATGACCTTTGAATGGGATATTATAAGGATCTATTGGTCATGTATTGAATTTTATCACATTAGGTCAACAAGGAAAAGAATGGGTAACCAGAAGGAATTGACTATTGGGGATAAAAATGAGCTTGGACAACAGTGCTAAAAGTGGATAGGAGTGGCATTCATGCTGTTGTCCTAGTGTGGTGCTATTGTCTTAGGAATATGGGACTTAGGGAGATGGATTGGTCATGAAAAGAGGGTCTTATCCCAACTACAATTAGGTGAAAAAAGCTATTGATGACTTAGAATCAGTGAAAACAAACTTGAGGGTCACGAGAGTAATCAAGAGGAACATATGGGTTGGGTGTCATTAGCCATGCTCAATTTACCAATTTTTGAATTTTATATGACTAAATTTAACACCACCCTCCTTTATTCTAGTGATGCACCAAAGTGAAATACTATGATAAATGTAAAAATAAAAAGTATACCTAAACTTACCTACAAGGGTAAAGCCCATGAAGCTATGTGATGTTGAGTGTGCATAGAGAAAGCATAATGTGAGGTGTAAATCTACAAGTGAAAATAAAGAGTAGGTTATTTCTTATTAGATAAACTATATCTATAATAAGAACATAAAAATTTGGGTAAGAGAGAGAGGAAGAGAAAGGAATAAATATACCTCACTGGGTATGAAAACTAATACAAAACTAGTTATGATGTTGAGTGTGTGTTATACCAAGAGTAATATCATGAATAGAGCTAAGTGCTTAATTCCCAAAAAGTGGCTCAATAATGCAAAGGTTGTCCCTTTGGCTCCATAATTACCTTGTAATTGAAGCTAGGTGGTCATAAATTTGTTTATCAATGTTTGGACTATGTTTTCAATCCCTTTAAATAGATGGCTCAAGAATACAAAGACTAACTAGTCCTTTGACTCCATCATTGCCTAATGAAATTAAGTTGTAAACTAATACTAGTATGGAATGTGTGTCATATGAGATGGATCCTAAATCCTATGAATGTATTTTGATCTAAAAATGTTAGCATGGATAGTTGAATGTATGTTTAAACTAGGCCACTCTTGGCCATTCCAAAAGTTAGAGATTAGGCTTATATGAAAGCCACTTCAAAAATGAGAATATAGCTTATGTGGAAGCCAATCGAGAACTTAAGAACTTGAAATTTAGGCTTGTATGAAATCCAAACTAAAATGATGCCAACTAGCTATAGGATTAATGCATGCAATTTCTGAGAATGCTTAGGTAATGTTGAACTCAAAAAGAAAGAAAATAAATGTGCTATACACATTTCCCCCAACACTAGTATCTGAAACATGGATTTTGATCTAGAATTTGTACCAACTACCCTACCTAAAACTAGAAGTAAGAGACTTTTTGGGAGATAAACCAAGCACACAATTATTACCAAACCAAGCAACTTAATATGCATTATTCATAACTAGATTCCCCCTATATCTAGATTCTTGAATAAAATTGTACTAAAGCTATTGATTCTAGTCTAAACTATAGCTGATAAAATTGTAACTAAACTTACCTTTTTATCTCCCTGTTGTGTTGCTGTCTATTTCTATAAAATTTGGTTTTTCTATTATTTAGATAGGAGCACTAGAAATGGATAGGAGAACCATCAACACTATATTCCAATATCTATTCTATTGTCTTGAGCCAAGTCTGATGACTATTCTAAATTCCGCCTGGGGGTGACTATCTACCTAGTATGTTCTAACTAGTTTGTTGTTTGATTGATGTTTTAGGTGTTCTAAATGTTGTTGTTTTGACTATTAAGAGCTATGATCTTTTTGAAAAAACCCCTATTTTCCCCCTCTTTTAAGGGTAGCAATTAATACCACGCAATGACTACCCTCATAATTAATATCCATGAAAGTGTGTTACGCTACAAAGATACATGATATAATAATGATAATCGGCAATATATCTCAAGATATAAAATGATTTATATTGAGATATTGTTAAATCAATATAGGTATGCCTAGATAGATTTTAGAATATAACAACATGTGAATAGTATTGAACTAGAATTTCAATTTTGGTTATTTGTTAGTTTTTAGTTATAGGGATGAAGTATGATGTCCATCATGTCATCCAATAAAACATTAAAATAATGCATGATATGGATCATGGCATTGCAAAAAAGTGAGGAGAAAATAAGCAACAAGCACAAAAGGGAAGAAGAAATAAGCATACAAGAGTGACCAATGGACTAAAAAGACAAGGGACATGGGCATATGTCACTCAAACTAAAAGGTAAACATACAAGGCATGTTCAAATGCCACATACACATACAAATGAAACAAACAAGTTGGCATAAAAGCCATAATCACATAGAGCAGTACAGGCAAAGAAAATTGGAAAATGTCTTAAGGCACACACAAGAATATAATCAATGAACATTGGTAAGTTTCCCAAGTCACATACAGGAGATAAACAAGAATTGAGAAAATGCAATCACAATAAGCTAATGCTAAGCAAGCAAAGAAAGCCTGTAAGAAACTAGAATTACAAATGCATCTAACTAATCAAATCAAGAAGTGAATTTATGCAAGACATGTTAGTACAAGACTAGGTCTATGATAATAAATACATAGGTGCTATATATTATTGAGTGTTGATAGAGTAATCTATGTATGCTAGTGAATAATGTATATCAACATGATAACTAGAGTGTGTGATGTAGGAATAACATAACCTAGATGGTGTAGTCATGTAGAAGATTCCCCTAATGAGTATGTATATTGATTTTTGTCTCAAATGTGGAAGTAAGATGCCCCCTTGATGGGTAAAGCGAAGAAATCATGGAGATAGATGTTACTTCACACACTCAAAGAAGATCGAGTGAAGCATGGTAATGTAGATAAATCAATAAATAATAAGAATAAAATATAAAATGTAATTCTATCATATTAGTAGCAATGTAAAACATGGATGATGCATATAATTGAATTTTTTTTTGACATATTTGAATGTTTTTGTGTTTTGAAATGTTAAATTGTTTTTGAATTTTTTAAATATTTAAACTATGTACAAGAAAGCATAAGAAGAAAATGTACAAGGAATTAAAAAAACTATGTACAATTAATTATTAGGATAATATGTACAAGTAAGTTGGGAAAGGATGATACTAACTAATGTATCTCATGGGAGACTCCCTATCATAGTGTCCTATATCAAGGAGAGGAATCATGCATGATCAGGAAACATGATGGAAATGTTGAGACTCTAGTTCTAAAAGCTATATATGTTTTAAATGCTCTGAAATATCTAAATTATAAATCAATTTTGGGTTCCCCCTATAACTCTAAGAATTGGATGCAAATATAGGGCTCTTAAGGACCCATCTAGTAGTAGGTGAAACTCTTTGAACATGTGGTCTATGAGTAGATGTATGAGATCTCAATGATAATGTCCTAGGTGTGAACACTATAGCTAGAAGATATTTATAATCTTGTAGCTATGGAGGTGCATGAACTCTCTTTGATGGTAAAGGATGCCTCAACTATGTTTGAAGTGAAACTAGAGGAGGAACTATAACTGGTGGAGAAACTAAAACTAGAAGCCGAATTGAAACTGGTGACTATACTATAGAAGATGGCTCTCAAGTGGGGAGTGGTAACTCATATGGAACTCCACCAACTATAATAACCTAATTATCATTTATGAATTTCATTCATATATGAACTATAGAAGGGATTTCTCAAAGTTTTTGAATCCATGGTCAACCAAGTAACATATTAAAAACTTTTGCACTAAGAACAATAGTGAATGGTGTGACCACGTGTGTTGGACCAACCTATAAAGAAAGTATAATCTCACCCAATAAAATTTGTATGTGCCCATTGAATCCACTTATAACTATGTTCATTGAGGTAATATCTCTCTCTAAATATCCCAAATGCTATATTAATGTCATAGTATACATGTTTACACTAAATCCATTATCAATAAGAACACTATGAATAGGATGATTATTAATGTAAGCTCTGATAAAGAGTGCATAATAATTTGAATCATCCTCAATGATCTCCTACTCTAAGGAGATGGAAAGTCTAGCTAGAACTCTAGAATTATATACACCAATCATGTTGCTCAAAGGATGTGTCTCAATTGAAGGTGCCCTGTATGTATCTAGTGGTGGACTGTGCATGATATGCATGGTGAACCCCTGATGCATCCATGATATCCTATTTTGAATGCTATGTAAAAGGATGTAAAAATAATTTTAATGCTTTATCCTATATTTTTTTTACCTAAGGAGTCTCAACTGAAGTGTTAAGATTAATATGATTGCCATCTATTAAACCTTGTATCTTATGTCTCAAATTGATGCATATGTTTGTTGTATGGCTTGGTGCCCTATGAAACTCCCAAAATTCATGATAATCATATCCTTCTGAAAGAGGCTTTTTTGGGTCAACTTCATGAATAAGAGGGAGAGATATGATGTTACAATCTAATAGCTAATGTAAAACTCTTGCTAGATAAATTGGTAAATTGGTGAAGGTTCACTAATGAGGTGATAATAAAACCACTCAATGAGGGGGATTTGAATCTTCATTAACTATAGGTTGATTCTAACTCTTGTTATCATTAACCTTTATTTTATATGGGACTTTATTGTTACTTTTGTCTATTGTGTTTGAGGTACTTCTATACTTGAGTTTTCCCATTAAAATTATTTTGACTTCTCTTTACTTTAGAGTGTGACACAATTTAGTGAAGGAAGAGAATCTTTTTAAAAAAATTGATTCATGCAAATATGATAAAAGACTGCTTGAAAAAGATCTTATAACTCTTGATCAGCCATGGGGCTAGTCATCATAGCCAAGATAGTCTTATATCAGAGAACATAATATATGAGATGCTCATTTGAATTTTGTTTCTATTGTGCAACTTGAGCATATGAAACCTTATCACCAATGTTTATGCTAAAGTGAACTAAGAACATGTCAGCTAAAGGATTGAATGCATTGCCCGATTGATTCATATACTTTAGAACCATTGTAAAGCATAATCCTTTAGGATTCATAGAAATGACTTGGTAAGTAGACAGTCATTGCGTACATAGTCCAAGGATGTTGCATGAAAATCTCTTAAATGTGTCTTTGGATCACCCTTGCCATCATATAGAGTAATCTTGGGTTGAAAAAAACCTTGTGGCAATGGTGTATGTAAAAGATCAAAAGAATCCAAGGCCTACATAGGTCTATTGGCACCTTGTTCAAGATGTATCACCTTGGATTGAAGAGATCTTATCTCTTTTAAAAGGGCTACTACATCAAGAGATAGGGATGTACTAGCTATAGCTGGTGGCATAGAGGTAGGTTGGGCTACTATAGGAGGTTATTGAGACATAGTTTCCCCCATAGTGTCATTTACAACTGGTTTCTCTATGGTTTGAGAAGATTGACCATTTTTCACTCTTTTTTATTCTTCTCTTAGTATTCTAATCATGTCATCTTAAAGGTTAGGGTGTTTTGTTAAGAGTTATTGAAGTTCCCTTTTATCATTTTCATCAAAACCAGTATATTGGGCCATTGGTAAGGTAGGAAAATAAGTTGATTTTTTTTACAAAAATTTGTAATAGGCAAAGTGCTGATATAAAGAAAATATTGAATATAGGAAATGTAAATTCCTAAAAATAGTTAACTAGAAATTTCATAAAAAGGATATGAAGCTCACAAACATGTAAGGTGATATCTCAAGAAGCAATGGGACCTAGTATGAGTAACTAGTGGTTTTAACATATAATTATTTGAATAATTACTATGAAATTTTGAATTTTAAATTAAATTTATGAGTAAAATATGTAACTAAAATTTTAAAAAATTATTGAAAAATTAGTGGTTTAACAAGATCTAGTAAATGTAACTAGAGTTTTGACAAAAATAATTTTTTTTTAAATTACTATTGAATTTCAAAATTTGAATGTATTTTTGATTTTAATATGCTAGGAAAAAATTAGAAAATGATTGGAAAAATATCAAAAAATTACTGAGACCTAGTATGGGCAAATAAGGTTTGAAAGAAAATTATATTAAAATTTACTACTGAATTTTAAAATTTGAAATGAATTTTTGATTTTAAATATTCAAATAAAAATTCAAAAATTTAAAGGAAAAACTAGTGCAAATTTTATCCTAGGGTTTTTAAGTTTTTTGTGCACAAACGAAGTAAGTTAGGTTTACCAAATGATTTAAATTTTTTGGGAATATTGGTGTATTATTCTTAATATATTTAAAGGGTTTGGATTGATAAATTAGTAAGTAATCTACTAATTTATGAAATTTATTTTTAATTAGAGATTTTCTAAAAATAGTAATCTGAGGGAGAAAATAAGGCTTAGCTTAAACTGTGTTAATCCAACTGAGATAGGATATGATATTCATTGTGCATGCCTAGAACACTATCAAAAATAGGATTATGAATTTTATTTTCTAATTAGATAGGTGTGTTGAAAGTGGATAAGAGTGGCACCAACACTGAAGTCCTTGTTTGGTGTTGTTATCTTGATGATCTAAGCTTTTTGGTTTTTGTTTGGTAGGTCTGTGTAACCCTATCTCTAAAGTTTTGGTAGCTATAAGTCTATATAGCTCCCTATAGAGTAGATTATTTCTTCAAACCCTATCTTCCATTATGATTTGACCAAATTTGAGCAAGAGGGAGGGGGCCTAGTTTGTGTAAAATGCACTAGACATGCTTCACACCCCATGTGTGGACACACTACCTACATACCAATCCTCTGAAGAGGGATCAATCCATATGTAGTTCTTCTTTTGAAAGTGTTTGGTTAAATTGTGATATGAGAATGTAAGGAAATGCTAAAATATGAGTGTTTGAGAAGACTAGGGACTGGTGTAGGCATTTGAATAAGTTATAAATTGCATTAAATGGTTATATGTAAAGAATAGGGAAATGTACTTGAGTAGTCTTACTTGTATTCTTTCTTGATTTGTGATATTTTCCAACCCTTTCTAAATGATGTTTGAATGGGACTTTATAAAGATCTATTTGTCATGGATTGAATTTACTCATGTTAGCCCGACAAGGAGAATGATGGGGAACTAGAAGGAATTGACTGTTGGGGCTAAAAATAAGCTTGTAAAATATCACAAAAAATGGATAGGAGTGGCATTAACACTAATTTCCTAGTGTGTAATTATCATCCTGAGCAAATGGGACTTGGGGGGATGGATTGGTCATGAAAAAAGGGTCCTAGCCTAGCTAAGATCAGGTCTAAAAGTCTATAAATGACTAGGAATTAGTGAAAGCAAGCTTATGAGGGTCATGAGAGAAACCAAGAGAGACCTATGGGTTGGGTGTCATTAGCCATTGTCAATTTATTAATTTTTTCATCTTATATGACTACAACATTGCAAATAGTTCAATTAATTTGGGCTGAGGAAGGGAAAATGTTAATTGATTTTTTAGGCCTTGACACCTGGGCATGAAATCTATAATAGAATCATCTTCAAATTATTTAATGGTGTATTAGATGGTGATGGTTTTTTCCCTTGAGATATTAATTAAAAATGCTTTAGGAAAATTTGAGATAATTATCTAAAGGAAAATAGGGAATGTTGGGGATAGTGTTATACCAATGTAAGTTGGTCTTGTTAGTAACATTGGAAAAGTCCTAAAAAGGAGGGAATTAGTAGGGGATATAAAGTAACATGCCTGCCTAAATGCTTTAATGTATTATTTTGGGTTCTCCTTGTTTCAAATTTTCATAACTTGGGAAGTTCTCACTGTGTTGGATATAGCCTAATTGGAACAATGGGGTTGATATGTTCATTACAAATTTATTTTTATGAGAGCATATTATTATGACTATAAGTATAAGATTTTAGGTTCATCATCCTATCCATGAGAATACATATGAGTTCAGGATGGGAATTGTATTGAGGAATACCCCCTAAAACATTTCATTAAAAATGTTGATAAGGGGGGAGTGAAGTAGGGAATGGCTAAGAAAGGGGATAACCAATAGAAGTGGTAATGGTTGGTTGAAATGTAGTTGCATACTAAGGGAATAGGATGGGTAGGCTCTTTTTATATGTAATAAGATAGGTATTTGTGAGGGGTTATGATAAAATCAAGTATTAAGTTGTTAAGGGAATCTATTATAGAATAGGTTGACTTGGGGGGATTTGTTGTGTGGGTTGTAATGGTTGAGTGTTGTGTTGGGGATTGGGATTGAGACCACTAAAATAATGAGTGAGTAACAAGGTTGTTGATTTGATGTGAGTTATGATATGGTAACATTTTGGATTTGGATATAAATTGTAGAGGTGTTACTAGATATTAATGGTGGTTGATTATCTATAGGTTGTGTCACATTAGTATTGGAACCTATTAGTGGTGGTGGGTTGATGGAAGAGGAAACCATGGATACCATGTGTCCATCTAATCCTTAAAATGGCATGCCATATATAAATTGGGAGGATTAGGATTGAGGGGAAATAGGAATTTGTATATATGGTGCACAATAGTAATGATTTAGGGAAATTGGATTGTTATCCAATATATTGGCAAAGTTGGGGTATCCATGTGGGTAAAATTGACAAATGTAATATTAGATGAATTTGGGAGAGGTAGGAGGACTTGGTGTATGTTCCATTGAGGAAGATGATAGTGGTGACTCTATTTATCTCTGAGACTATTTTTTCATTACAACCATGTAGTACTAAATAACAAAAAAGGAACAAATGTAAAAGCACATAGAATAATAAATATGTCTTAGAATATGATGGGGTTTTTAGGTTAACAAAGGACCTAATAACAGGTAAGTTAAGTCTAATTTTAGGTCTATTTAAGATTGGTATCCTTGATAAACATGAAGGTAAAATGAGGTCTGAATCTATGTTGGTGGTAGTACATGGATTGATATTTGGGCATACCCTCTCACATCATGGTCCCACAGCAATAATGGTGTTAGGATATTAGACTTAATACTACCAACCAATTATTTATGCTCAACCATAATACTGAGTCATATTTTCCCTTGTTTATAAAATCCAAGTGGGTCCACCTAGGTAGGATTTATTTTATCACTTATTTTAATATTGTTGTGGTTTGGTTGGGTGTCAAAGAGGAGTGTGACTAAAATGGTGAATTAATCTTCCTAATTATAATAGGTGCACTATTTAAACAAAAAAAAAACTGATAAATACAACTTTTTTCAAAAAAAAAAATCTATTTTTTTATTTTCTTGTTTTAATGAAAATAAAACAAGATTCTTTCTAAAATTTAATGAAAAACAAAGAACTATAATGAAAAAATAATAATAAATCCAAAAATGGTCCCTTCAATCATGCCAAAAGGTTTAAGTGGTTTTTTGTTCATTTCTTTTATAAAATTGACTTTTAAAAAATTAATAAAAATGCAAGATTTAAAAGCATACTTTTGATTTATAAGGTTGAACATAATTTATCCTATGATTGTGAGAGCTCCTTTTTGGCTAAGAAGGAATACCTACACACATGAGAAAATTTGGACAAGATTTGGTTAATAAGATAAAATAGGAACTTCCTAATGAGGATGTCAACCCACTTATTTAATAAATTAAGAGGATAATAATGATAAAATAAATTACAAGATACATTTAATGATATAAATGTGATATTGAAATATTTTAAACTAATATACATATATTTCATTAAGATTGGCAAAGTGATCATGCCAGTAAGTTTAGGTGAAATCTATGTTTTCTTGTATAACTTATAATTGGTCAAAGATAGATAGATTCTATAGTAGGGGCATATATAATGGCATAGAACCCTAACTCAAAGGTCCTATCTCTCTAATCGATGAAGAAAGGTTGAGTAATAATTGTTAAAGCATAGATGCTAATGGCTTCATGCAAGGCTCCAAGAAGTGTCATCTACAAATAGAGTCCATGGTTCAGGGAATAAAGAATGATAATAAATTAGATGTCCTATCAAAAACAGTCTTAGATTTAAAATAAAAAAGATTACACAGTGATCGATGTTGATTCTATAGGATCAATGTCTATTCAAATAAATCAATGTTGATTTTGATTAAAAAAATGAAACACCTTGGAAATAAGAAGCTAAAACATGGTTTATAGGGTAATAATATACTCTAAGGGTGAAAATAATGTTTGAAAAAGATATATAATAGAATAGAGAGATGTAAACTGCTATAAATTATGAAATAAACTTACCTTGAAAGAACTCCAAGCCTATGATAATATTGAGATTGATACACTGATCTTTGGCATCTTAATGGATGTTGAGGTCTAATACTATAATTTATCTTTCCAATAGGAAGTTGAGTAATCATCTACAAATCATCTGAGAGAATTCTTTCAACTTTCAGGAGTAAATTTGTGGTCCTTTACCAAAGGTAATGTTGGGCATAAAACAACGTCGATCCTACCAAATTGACATTGATTGTGAGGATCATTGTCAATTTTGATTATTTTTATCAAAATTTTATTCTAAGATGTTTCAACTATGGAAAAAACTAATCACTAAGTTATTACACAGGGTTTTATATGAGGGAGGTTGTTTGGGAGGTTAAAATATTTTTTTATAGTATTTTTATTGATTTTACTATATTTAGTGGTTGAGAGGATAAAATGCTAATTAATGAAAACTAATTACCTAGGTTAAAATAGTAATTAGTGGAAACTAATTACTTAATATAAAATGAGGATGAGATGAATAAACAGGAATGAGACTAAGCCATATATTAGCATAAATATCTATTTTATGAAATCCTAGTGCCTACACATGTAAGTGAAAGTATTAAACTTTTCAAAAAAAAATGATACTCTTCTTATGTCATTATTATCATGATTATATCAAATGAAAATATAAAGATATATGGATCTAAAATCTAACTATTAGAAATATAAATCCTAGGACTATATAGGGTTAGAGTTTGTACAATGTTTGAAGTAAGTCAGGTTCACTAAATGTTTTAACCTTTTAGGACTTAGATAATGTAAATTTTATGTTTTCTTAAAGGGTTGAGTAGAATAAATCAGGGAAATAATATGAAATAAATATAGCCACTTATTTATTATAAAATTGAATAGCTTTGAATTTTTTGAAAATAGTAATAAATAGTGATAATAAAGACTTAGTTGAAAAACAACTAATACAAATGTCCTAAGTGATACAAACTAAGATTGAAGCTTGTATGAGTGTCATAAATTAGATACCTATATTAGAACCCCCCCTAAACAATAGCATCAAAATTAGATAGTAGCACCATTATTAGCAAATTGGCAGTAGTGTATTAATATTGGTGGTAGTGTCTTCTATGCAGGACTATCTTGAACTTCTGAGTGCAGTCGTGTCTAGATATTTATGGTTTGTTCCCATGTGCATGAGTTTTGGAAATATATATTTTTTATATAATGACTAATTTATTATGCAAACCCTAATCCTCCATACAACTAAGGCATGAACTGAAAAGTGTGTTTGTTATTAGGATAGGTAGGACATCCTCAACATCTTGATATGAAGAGAGTTGACTACATACAAATAATTCAAGGAGGGATCAAGATCAATGTAGTTATCCCAACCTAAGTTTTGGTGTAATTCCAAGTGATGCTAGTATGATATTGGCCTTAAGTTATTTGAGTGTGCTTGAGACTAGAAATTTGGAAAATAGGAGATGAGGGTTGTTGTAGATGGTAGTATGTAGAAGTAAGGTAGAATAAGGTTTTTAAACCTTATTTGTGCTCAACTTATTTTCTATTTGAATATGTATTTTGTATCTGATTTTCATCTAGTGGATATAGGTCTAAAATTCATGTATTTATTTTATTATGTTACTTGTGCATACAATGAAATATGTCTAGGCCAACCTTAGGAGGCTTTATTTCTGAAAATATATCCATTTGGGAAAAGCTGGGGAAAATGACATTAGCACCATTTTGGGGACACTAGTGACACATGGTGCTAGTGTACATATTAGTACATTTTAGGTAATTAAATAATAATTATTTATTAACACTTGTTAACAACCTCATGTAAATAAATAATAAAACATAAGTTATTTATTACCTATGGTTAAAAATAAAACATTATTGTTTATTTTATTATTAGTGGTTTAAACGTTCCTAAGATGGTTGGATCCATTACTTAAAATGGTTACCTCCATTAAAATTTTATTATCAAATAAGGTTTACCCATATTATTTAAATATCTTGATGATTAGGAAAAATCTCAGGTGAACAAAGGTTTTTGTGAAGGTCATTCTATGAAGAAGTGAGATTGAGAATATTTTATGGATTGGGGGAATTGTTTTAACATTAAATAATCACTATGGGGTTTTTACCTCCATTAGAGGTTTTTACACCTAGTCTCTATGTCACTATGTTCAATTGATCTGGGATCATTATGTTATAATTTACTAGTTAATTATACATCTAGACCTACTTGTGTTAACTTTAAATATACATTTCTATATTTAAATTATATCATGGAATTAGAGCCTATGATGTGATAATTGATTAAGAAGAAGGATCCAGATCATCATGAAAGATCAAATACATTTTTTTATTATTCATTTTCAGCCTCACACTATGTTGTATGGTATATGGTATGACCTTTTGTGTATTCTATAGGTTGAGAATCTGAGAAGAATTTATTTAATGGTTGGTTAACAATTTCAAACTTCTCATTTATCATCCAAAACCTCTATTGGGAAAACAAATAAAAAATAGATAAAAATTTTCATTCTCTATTTTTTTGGGGGAACCATTAATATTTTAATACAACCTCCCACCTAAAAAATTTTGTCAACAAATATTTTTAGAGCCTCAATTTATCTACTTTGATGTTTATGATTGATTGTTTCAATCCATTTAAGAAAAAAATCTTGTTCCTTGGCTTTCTTAGGTGTTGTAAACTTTTGGTAAATTTTTAATGTTTCCTGAGGCACCATTGTATGGCTTAGTAGAGTGGAAAAATAATTTATAATCAACAAGACTTAATTTTTATTGTTTCTTTGGCATTACGAGCCCAATTCATGAAGATCCTCAAATTTTTGGGGCTTATAATGGTCTGTACATTTTACTATGTAAATCTAAAATTCTACAGTGGTGTGATATCTACATGAGGTGCCATAATTTATTATAGGTAATTAAAAATAGTGAATTATTTATTAAAAATTATATTTTGAAGGTCCAGTTGAATTTACCCTACAAAAACTAGAAGGTTTGTAAATTTGGGTAGTCTTTGGTGGCATATTCCACCTGGTCTGAGCTCCCTTGCTTCACCTAGAGCATTATAAATATATAAAGGAAACATGAAAAGGTAATTATATAGTTTTCATATTACATTTTTTAAATATTTTATTTATTAATTCCATTAATTTCCATGCATAAAACAATGAGCCCACTTATTTTTTAAAATCTTTCACCTAAATTAGTAATTAATTTTTTACTGTTTATTTTTTCATGCAATGTATATACTCATATATATATATATATATATATATATATATATATATATATATATATATATATATATATATATATATATATATATATATATATATATATATATGCATATAAATAAGGTCTATTTATACATTTATTCATATAAATTACTAATAATATTAGTAGAAGATTTTGTTACTCATTTTTTTTTTAAACTTATAATTAAGAAGATCTCAAGTTCAAAACCTATCAAAAAAATTTGTTCTTGTTAACTTGGTCAAATTAATTTCAATTTAGATTATTTTTAAATTCTATTTTTTTATTTTTGTGTCAACCATTCATGCATTTAAAACCCTAATTGACTTGTCAAACTTCTTTCAACTTTTGATCTATGACTATTTTGACAAACATAGTTGTGTAACTAGTCGATCCCTAGGTTTTGGCACCTTCTGGACACATATACATGATCTTAGGAGTTATAAAATACACATATATGTGATTCATTTTATTATTTTTTATAATAGTGTCTAGGTGATTATTATTAGTATGACTCTTTTAACACCTAGTTTAGTATAACTCTATTTCAATTATTTACATTATTTAACATCTAATTTATGTAATTAAGTATATTTACATGTGTGATTCACTTTATTTTAAAAATATATTTCAAAAACTCATCAAAATGTTTTTTAATAGTTGTGCTTACACTAGTGTATTTTTGTGACACTTGCAATACCTTGTTTTATTGCAATCATTTGTAATTTTCTTACCTTTTCTAACATTAAATTGAACAATTATTGTGTATTTATACTTGAAATCTATTTTTTAATTTCAAATAAAGTTAAAATTCATACTAAAAAAGATTTATTTTAATCATTTCTTTACTGTCATTCTTAAAGGGAAGCTATGACTTTGCCTAATTTTTTTTAGATAAATCATAAATGTTTAATGAAAATAATTATAATATATAGAAAATTCATGTTAAATATGAATTTATGGCTCAAAATTTGTATAATATTTTCATTGAAATTTAAAAATTCCCTTCTATATGACATATGACTCTTGAACTTCCCAATGCATTTCAATAGAAATTACAGGAAGCTATGTCTATCACCTTTTGAAGTGTTAAAGATTAATTTCTTATCCACATTGGTAATCAAGAGTCTCCTAGTAATTCTTGTAAACTCCTTGAGTCGATACATGAGGGCATTCATCTCTCAAAAATCATTAAATTAATCCTTGAATTACTAACTACACTTATGAAAGGTGATGAAAAGGTTGTGAATTTTATCACTAAAATTAAGAACATTAAAACTCAGTTAAATGTATGTAATTGTAATTTTATTCAAGATCAATTAATTTATTTTATCATTAAATTAAATTTCAATTTTTAATTTTAAATATCAAACTGAGCAAGATATCTCTGACATTACTACCTTATCTGCTCTCTTGATTCAAGAAGATTAAGTTATGACCAATTTTGATTCTAAAGAAGATGCTACTCAAGAATTTCTCACCTTAAATAATGTTTTTGATAATAATAAAAACTATAAACCTAACCTTGATTTTTATAAAAACAAAAATGTGAATAAAAAATCTTTTCATAAGAATAATAAACATGAGTTTAATGAAAATTACAATCTTCATGGTAAATTTGGTCATAGAAGGGAAACATATTATAAAAACAAGGATAGAGTTAACAGTCTTCTAAAAATAACAAAGGGAATAAATCTAATCAAAACAAGTAGAAGAATCAAAACCCTAATCAGAATAACAATTAGCATTCAAATATTATTGTTTTATATACTACTTTATTTGCTTCAAATGAAAATGAGTAGATTTTAAATAGTGTTGCATCACACCATATGACATGTTTATATGATATTTTTTATGATTATAGATATATATCTATAAAAATCTACTTAGGAGATAAATTTTTTTTAAATAAACTAAATAGGGAAAAGAAAAGTTTTCAAATATTGTTATTAATGATATTTTCTATGTATCTAAGCTTAAAAAGAATTCGTTATCTTATTTTCAACTTACAAATGATAATTTCATTGTAACATTGTTTAAATATATTTGGTCTATTATAAATCAATATGGTTTCTTGACTGTTTAAGGTTTTCAAAATAATCATTTATATATTTTCTCTCCTTCTACATATTTTCTTTCATTTCATAGTAAGAATGAATCTCAATAATGGCATGAAAGATTAGGACATGTTAATTTTAGAAGTTTACATGATATGTATATTAAAAATATTATTTTTTAAATTTATTATATACCTTCTCATCATGAAACTTGTGAGCTTGTTTACATGGTAAGCAATATACTAACCCCTTTCACAAGAATCATGATGTGAATTCCTTACATCCTTTATAATTAATTCATAGTGATGTTTTAAGACCTCTTGAAGTTGTATCTCTTATTAGTTATCTATATTTTATTACATCTATTTATGATTACATCAAAATTATGTGGTCATATTTTATTAAAAATAAATCTTATGTGTTGTCTAAATTTAAATAATTTAATGCTAGTGTTGAAAATACATCTATTTTTTCTATTAAGAGATTAATAACTGATAACGGTAGCGATTATTAGTAAAGAGTTTGATTCTTTTTACATTAGTTATGATATTTGAAGGGAATTAACAACTCCCTATTCCCCTGAACAAAATAGTATTGATGAAAATAAAAATTGCACGATTATTGAGATGGTAAGAACAATGCTGCATTCTGCAAATGTTTCTCTTAGTTCTTATGCGCTAAATCCATGAATACTACAATGCATATTATGAATAAGAATAACTTTTTAATATTTAAAATTTTCTAAATCAAAAATATATGTATCTCATAGAATTTCATTTGCTTTGATAAAACTATTTTGTTGTGACTTTAGAGATACTAACTCTATTGATATTCATTTACATGGTATTTTTTTAGTAAAACTAGTTGTTCTTAATTCTTAAAAAATACTTATTAATTTATATTGTAATAGATATATTTTAGATGATAAATTAAATAAACTACATAGATATTATGACTATTTATAATTCATATGAGTTATCATGGAAATACAATATATGCCTAACATCATGCTTAATTTGACAAAATGATCATGCTTAGTTATTGCATTTGGTAAAAAGATCATGATCGATAAGTATGGATCTTTTGTGTTTTAATTTTTTTAAAATATTTTCATTTGATTAATGGGGAAATCCCATGTTAATATTCTTAGATAATCTCATTTGATTTTTCTATCATTTGATTTTTTTTATGCTAACATCCTTATATGCTTCATTTGATAATAAAGTATGTTATGAAATGCAAAATGTAAATGGAATTTATATTGTTGGCTCATCAGTTACTTTACTAAGCATTATATTCATACATATTTGAACTTATTTATTTTAGTCTCATATTTTTTTGATTGGATGATGGCATTCAATGCTAAAATTATCCATATTTGATCTATGAGGGGTTATACCTCAATATTTCATTGAAGCATATTAAACTTGAAAAGTTTTGATAAGACTCAAATGATCAAATAAGTTAGTTCTAATAAAATATCTAATGTTTGGATAAATGTAGTATCATGTTATTAATAAATTATTATATTTGCATTGCATAATAGCTAGGGATGATCATCTCATCAATATTGGATATGTCCAATAATGAATTGCATGCAATAATTTATGTTTTTTCACTAACTTTGTAATCAAAATAGTGAACTTGTTTGTGTAAAATACAAATTGATTATTTTAAATGTGTTTTACCATAGAAAAACATTTCATATTTTTATGTATGTGGTTATTGTGATGTTGACCATAATATTCAATCATGAATCTATTTTTAGACGTGTTTAAGTTTTGTGTAGGTTCACAGCCCCAACAATTTAAGCATATAGACATTCATGTGCATTTTTTCTGATAAAAAATACTCAATGGTGATATAGATTTGTAGTTCTATTCTATGGAGGAAATAGTGGTAGATATATTCATAAAGCCACTTGGTGATCCCAAGTTTTAATTTTTTTGTGAAATGATGAGCCACTTGGAGTTGCCATTGAGGGAGAGTGTGCATGACAATGCCACTTTCTAATGGGCATGTGTTTCTTCTCTTTGTATATACTTCTTATCATTGTAAAGCATTGTAAAATTTGTGTGGAAGTTATGTAATTTTAAAATTCATGTCTAAGTTTTAGTTTTTTACCCTAATACACTTAAAATCATACTTTGTTATGGAGGTCCTTATGTTATAAAATGCTCCAAATATGCTTGGTTGATTATTCATGAGAAACTATGAGATGTAGTCTCATGATCATGATATCCCAACATAATTTTGAGTATTTTATGGATTATAATTCATTTTGTTTCAAAATGCGGTGTTTGGCATGATGAAGGTTTAATTCCCCCTTAATTTTATAAATAGTATAATTCCTTCATGGTGACTAGGCATTTATCCTCGCTTAGCATTAAGGGGGAGTGTTAAAACATTTCATATCTAAGTGATATAATTATAAAGACCCTTAATACATTTTACATAATTAAATTATAATTATTTATTATTTATTAAAACTAGTTAACAACCTCATGTAAATAAATAATAAAACATAAATTATTTATTACCTATCGGTAAAAATAAAATATTATTGTTTATTTTATTATTAGTGGTTTAAATGCTTTTAGGATGGTTAGACCCATTGGTTAAAATAGTCACCTCCCTTGAAGTTTTATTATAAATTAGGGTTTACCCCTATTATTCAAATATCTTAATGATTTGAAAATATCTTAAGTAAACAAATGTTTTTGTGAAGTCCATTTTGTAAAGAAGTGAGATTGAGAAGATTTGATATATTAGAGGAATTGTTTAAACATTTAATAATCACTATTTGTTTTTTACCTCCATTGGATGTTTTCCCATCTAATCTATATGTCACTTTGTTCAATTGATATAGGATCATTATGTTATACTTTTTTGGTTATATATATATATATATATATATATATATATATATATATATATATATATATATATATATATATATATATATATATAGTAGTTTTCAACACTTTTCACCTATATAAACCCTGGCATGAATTTACTCTTTAGATTTTTTATACATAGGTTTTATTCAGTATAGTTATTTAGAATTTGTATTTACAAATTGGGCCTTCACATGTTTTTTTCCATATATGTCTTTGCCATTTACTCTTCAAGAACTAGTTTTTAGAAGTTTTGCACTTCGGTTCATTTTGGTCTTCAGAGGATTTATTTGTAAAAACACGTTAGTAAAATTAATTAACATGAAGTAGGTCTTCAATGAAAGTGTTTGTAACATTTTTTTGGTGAAAGTGTTTGGAGAATTTGTTTGGCAAAATTGTTCGATGAAAAAATTTGGGATTTTTGATCTTTAGAGCTTTGGTTTGGCAAAAGTGTTCATCTCATCTAGGTCTTAAAAAAAATTGTTTGGGGATTTTATCCAACTCATTTTGTTCTTCAAAAAAGTGTTTAGAATTTTATTTGAGATATTAGTTTACCTCACAAACACTATTTTATCACTATATTTGGACTTCCAACTATCAAGAGCCTTCATGGTATAGTACACCAAAGAAAAATAAGTGATGAAATAACACTTGGAAAAAGTAAATGATGTGGCACTCTTATTAAGAATCAATAGGGCTTACGTGACATACCTATCAAATGAAGTGAAAAAGTTTTAATTAAATGTACAAATCAAAGTTATAGACATTAGACATTAATGTCGCATGAACTAAAATTCAATGCCAAAAATATATCAAAGAATTACAAATAAATGATGTGCTCTTTGATCCCAATCTAACTTTTAACTTACTTTCCCATACTAGCAATCCCTAGCTACTAGTGTTTCAAGTATATAGTGCATCTAGGAGAGACAAATTGCTAACTTGTAAACTAAAATGTTTTCAATATAATCAATTAGTAATGGCATCCTCATCTATTACATTCTAAGGAATCCTACCCCTATCAATATTTTATATCAAGGATTCAACTGAGTACAAAGATATATCCTTTGACTCTGTAGTATTAAACAATGACTACAGTAATTATTCAGCACTAAGGAAGGTGATTAGCTAGGTTAAAGTTCACACCCACAAATAAATCTTGACTCTAACTCAATAATAACTGGCCACATACCCCCTCCCCTTCAAGTACCAAGGGTTTTACATCATAGTATCAAATTCAGAGTTAATGCCATGTATTGACCTCCTATGAGATTTGTTCCTCACTAGTAAAGTGATTAGAGGTGCATTTTTTCACCATTTGGAGTAGAAGATAGTCACATCGTGTATCTTGAGGGATGCATTTCAAATTTATCTCTCCCTCCCCATTGTATATTATACTCATGATTTTCATAGGTTATTCTCTTATAATAAAGAGAAGTCCATTGAGAAAACATTAAGCAACTAAATGTTTCCCAAGGACATCATGAATTTTTAGGAGAAGTAGTCAGTATCATTAAGAAAATTTAGGATGTGAATCTATATTAGGATGGCCCTCCTGAATAGGTTATATGTCTATCCTAGCATCAAAATCCTCTAGCTTGAGTGGATTACATTACTGGAGTTACTGATGACATTAGAGTTGACATTCACTCTGGGCGAAGTAATCAATGCAAGGGTACATGAACAGGTATTGCACAAAGATAAGAGGCCTTGGGGAGGCCATTTCTATATGATGTCCCACCTTCTTAATGTTGTGTTCGGCATAGTTTATGTTCATAATGGGTCATTTTTGAGCTTAGATCTAGACTTTATAAATAATTATATATGGGATTCCTATTCCTTCATGCATATATATGCATAAACTCGAAACATCATAGGCATTACAAAAGATATCTACCCCTAGGTATGGATGTCCACCCATGAGTCCTCACTACCTAGGATATCCAAAATCATTATGGGAACATTGTTTATTATTCATTATTACTATTTATACATAAATCACATTATGATTATGATCACATTCCATAAGGTATCACCCCTATACATCCCCAAATATGTGCTCACAAAATTGGTAGAGCAAGAAATCGCTTACTAATTATGGTGGGAAATAGGTGAGGATATGCATAAGAATAATAAAATATCCTTTAAGGTCTCCAACCTCATGATTGGTAAAATGTGATATGTAAATAGCAAACATTTATATGAAGATTGTAGGTATAGGGAATACTACTCACTAGCTACACTATCACATAGGGATTGAGATCCACATGGCCAAGTATAAAAACACATCAAGGTCCTTGGAATTCCTTACTAGCATGATCCTTATGATCATGACTTCTTATTTATCAATGCCAAGGATGATGCCTAGGCTAATGAATGGGCACAAACAATCAGGTTGGTCTAAGACCTATTGAAAATCATTCAATGGAAACCATCTATCTCAATTATAGATGTATAAACTAGACTTCCACTAGATATAGGGTAGGATACCCTAGAATTTTGGGTTAATAGGCCCTTTTAACCATCAAAATATCAAAGTAAACCCTCATAAACCCCCTTGTAACACTAAAAGCTATAAAAAAAGAACCATGAATGCTTGATACTTCACTTTGGGGAGCATAAATGACCCCATTTATCTTGGTCCTTAATATTCTAAGGGACATTTCTAGCTAAGTGTTACATCAATCCCAAAGACTATTATTGTGGTTACGTCAGCCACAACCACATAGGAGATGCCTTTCACATCTAGGAAAACAATAATATGTTATAATAAGAAGTCAAGGGTTCACCCCTCTCTATAGAGTCTTGTTATTAAGGAACCATCAATATCAGGACCATTAGGAGAGGTAGTTGGAGGTGAATCCATAGATGAGGAGGAGGAGCTTCAAAGAGATAAGATTCTAAGCCTCCAAAACATTAAGGGAAAAACACCATTACATGAAGAACCATTAGGTAAGTAAGTAGCCCCTTTGATTTCCAACACTCATGTTGTGTATTATTTTTCTCCCTTTATTATTAGTTCATTTGATTTTGTGTCCCTTAGTCCTAGTGGTACCTTTCCCCTTTTAGTAGCCAAGGTGGAGGTTATTTCTTATATCTAGTTACCCAACCATTTTTTCTTGTTTCAAAGGTCGAAGATACTTCCTCTAACCCTATCATTCCTACTCCCCTAGCTATTCCACCTCTTCCAATTGTATCTTTGATGTCCATTCATGTTGTTTCTACTATGGTTTATTATACAACTATCCCAACTCCCTCAAAGACTAAGAAAAAGGCAACCAAGAAGGCCAAGGGGTTAGTATCAAGCCCTCAGCTTCATCTTTTATCTACTTAGTTGGGTTTACCAATGCCTCCCCCCATTTCTTCTCAGGACACTATTATGGAAACAACAAATAATGATGAAAATAAGAAGCTAGTCTATATAGTCCACCCATTACCTAAATATGGTGGAGTGGATTGGTCTAAAATAATTTGGCCTTCACTTCCTAATCCACTACTTAAAGAAGCTTTTAATCAATCCTCAGGAGATTTGTTGGGTGAGACTATAGTTCAAGACACTCAACCCATACACATAACCTAATTAGTCCTCCTATAGTGGGTAATAGATATGAAATCAAAAGTTTCTCAAAGGCCAAATATTATAATTATAGAGTTTCCCATAGTAAGCTCTATATTTGAAAAATCTATAGAGAGTGTGCAAAGGGTATAGAGGAAGAAATTGGAAGATGAGGCTAGAAGAGTGGTCATTTTAGAATAAATACAAAAGGTACTTACCTTATCTAAAAGAAAGAATAGAAAATTAGGGCAGTCCCCACACATTGATGATTTTAAATTCTATTTTGAAACCCATAATGATGCTTTGGTTGAGATTCATGAAGAAAATAAAATGGATAGAAAGGATTTGGAGCAAGAATTAGAATTAAATAAATTATGCATGTTCCCCTATGGATAGAGATATACATGAAAAATGCATCATCTAGATTGTATAATATCCTAGAGGTTATTGTTGTAATAAGGGTTGAGTTAGCACCTCATATAATTGAAACTACCAAAATGTTTAATTCTTGGAAATAAGATGAAAATAAGTTAAAATTACTTATTCTTTATACAACTAGTAAGGAATATGACCACCTTAATTTTATGTCACCATTAGAGGCTAAGAATGCCCTCAATTTGATAGTCATCAAGACCTAAGAAGCCAAAGAATGGATCATAGTGGCTGAGGTAGTAATGCCTCAATATGCAGAGCCCAAATTCCTCATTTTATAGATTCTAGAGAAATTAAATCTCTCATAAGTAAGGGACTCCATGGGTAGATTCATTATCATGGTCAATTTTGATTAGCTCTTTTAATAGGCTTTAATGAACTTTAAACAAAATTTATAAGGAATGGCATTGGAATAAATAGAAGTCAAGCTAAATTTTTCAAGGAAAAAAGTCACAAAGGTAGAAATGTTCATAATTAATTTTAAAAATATGAAGGCTAAGCACGTAAGGCTTATTGAAAAATTCAATGGGGTACATAGACCTCTATTACTGAATATGGAAATTATTAGGTACTAACATGACATTGGTGATAAATGTTTTCAAGTGTTAGAAGTAAATAACAAAGCTAACACTTCAACTTCTAGTTCAACACAAACTACAATTTCAATGCCTCTAACAACTAGAAATTCCATGCAATCATCTATCAAGTCCTAGTTGAAGGCCAATTTTGTATGTAGACATGCAAATAGTGTTGTGATAATCCTTGTACTTATAGTTTAGTTGTACTTAATGTATAAATGTAAAATTTGCCTAAATTATTTGTAAGCATGCATAGATTGTATTACATTGTATAGGCTAACTTATCTTGATGTAACTATGGTTTAATATGAGCAGCACACATGCAATTTTGATTAAAAATAAAACTAAGGTTCTAATTATGTAATGAAACTATGAATTTGTATGGACTTGGAGGATGAAGTAACCCCTCCCCAAGTATATATATATTCATGTAATTACACTTTCTAAGAGTTAGAATTTTTATCAATACATGAAGAAATCAATTTTGATTGTCATGAAACTATTTCAGTGTTCTTTCCTTCCATATATGTGTTATTTAGGGTTTGTTTTCCTATTTATATTAATTCAATAATTTGAAGTCGGAAAAAGCTATGGATAATTCTAGGTGTAATCATTGATGTAAACTAATCCTAGATGTGTAAAAGCTATTGAAAGTTAATAAATTTCATTAATTTCAAGTAATTGGTTTAAAATGTGTTAATATTATGAAGTGTTCAAGAGTGTTTTCTCTCTGGTATATTCTTTTAGGTGTGTTCCATAGTTACCTTAGACACCTTCATGGTCTGAGTTGTAAGCTTCTAATTAAGGGTTTATAATAACAACTCTAAAAGGAGCAATATTTAGTTGAAACCATTAATTTTCCTATACCATTTCCCATAGACTACATAATTGTGCTTTCCTATGAGTGTGAAATAACTATAAATAACAATCATTAGTCCTATAAAAACTTATCCACAAAGGAACCAATCTAGGAAGTGACCCCTTGAGACCACAAAACCTTCTTTTCTACTCTACCCTTCCCTCCTTTTGAATTTTATTTGATTGATATCTACATCTCTAGAATAGATAACACCCATCCATCCAACTCACTTAGATTTTATTTTTTACTAGGATTCATTCACTACAAGTAAACCTAGTTAACAACTTGTATGCTTAGCCTACTCTTCCACCACAAGGTTGTTTAATCCATACCTATAACTTGTGTCATGGAGTGTAGTTTACCTCTATTGGAATCCTATAACATTATAGGCTATCTTGTTAAATTTGGGGATGTACACAATACCCACATTAATAGAGGAAAACCTCAAGGTATTCCCTTACATTTACTTATTTTATAATTTTTTCATAATGTCTTCTTATAAGGATGATAT